>LN902842.1:600000-1177642 GCA_000469725.3 Echinococcus multilocularis | reverse complement strand
ANAAGAAGAAGAAGAAGNANANGAAGAAGAAGTGGCGCATTGGCATCCGTGAGAATGCTAAAACTGGGCGCGATAAGACGATCGCCAGCAGTTGAAATCGAAGTCAAAATGTGTCCTGAGGAGTAGAAACTCCTCCCCTTTTAGTGCACAGCCATCCTTATCTCAATTAGCTCTACATGAGGTTTGGCCGCTGCTGAGACTCAGCATGCGTGTCAGAACCCATCACTGAATAGGGCGTGACATGTATCGCATTGTGCAAGAACCACTGGAATCAATGACCATGGGNGAAAAGTGGATGCCACACTTCCCACTACTTCAGCTGACTGACCAGTCTGGTGAAAAATCACCTCCCGCATCTGGGAGCTGCTTATGGCAAGTCATGTATTGGGTACATCCACCTTCTCCGCCTTCTGCAATGCAATAGAAGATGACCANCCCACTTTAAGTACACGACTAACCACCCTAGGAAGAAGTCCAGTGAGAATGCAGTGAATCCAAAGTGGAGATGACAACGCCTGTACTTACCGGCATTGGTCGCATTCATGCTCACTCAGTCATGCATCATATTAGTACACTTTGCACAATAATAACATGACCGAAACCTGCAATCTCTGGAGTGGCTACAGGGCACCTAAACGTCGGGCAAGCATTCGCAAGTATGAATGCGATGATATTCACTGTCTTGATGCACGCTTTTGTGGGGGAGGGAGAGGGGGAGAGTGAAGAGGATGAGCAGAATGGCTAGTGGTCCGCCTACTTAATGTGGCCTCAGTAGTAGCTCTTTTCGGACTATGAAGACACCATGAGCTCGGAGGGAATTTGGGAGGGCAGTGCAGTCACTCTAAGCGTTTGTGTCAATGTACATGTAGGTGTGACTGCTTATAGGGCATGTGTTTTGTGAACCAAATCAGTGGCGACTCCCCACTGCACTGCTGCTAAAAGGCATCTTGAGCACACACAGATCACCCATTCNCGAAAAGACAGAAACAAAGCGGAAGAAACCTATGAGGTGAACTACAGAGCAAAAGAGTCTCGGCACAAGAAATACCACGAAAGTGGAACTATCGCACCACCATGCTAAACGCATAGGCAACCTAACCGCATAGCCGTGTCCAAAATCAAATGCACACAAATTAATTTTGCAAGTGGACGACTGCAGTTGGCCTAAAGGCATTTCCATTGTCTCAAACTCTCCACTGTTCAAAATTAAAGGCAAGTCAGGCAGAACTCAGATAACCTTANATAGGGATGGGTGGTGCTAATCAGCTAAGGGAGAAGNAAGCTCTTTAATGAATGCACACACTCTGATTTTGNTGGGAGGCGAAGGGANGGCGATGCATGATAAAATGTACAGGTGGAAACCACAGGCACCCTTTGCCTATGTGAGGCGAGACACCTCGATCAACAAACCAACGAACCCGGACACTAAATCCCCCACCTGTATCCAAGCGCNACGTGTTGCTATTCCCATAGTAGAGAAGTTGGAGAGCAAAGAAATGCTCCAAATAGTGTTGTCGGTATAGCACTGCCGAGGGGCACTCACAATCTCACTGACCTTTGCAGGAGCGATGGCAACGTTTCCCATCTCACAAACAAAAGTGTGTCGAGATGTGTTGATGCTAGACGTGCATCTAACGATTGGAGGCTGTTCAACACCTTCGTGAAAGATGACGTTAGACAACTTATCATTCGCATGCTTCTCCTCCACAAAAGTAGATATAATTTGCTTTCTTCAAATCTCCGTCATTTAATTTGGCACTCTTCCCTTACACTTGCATAGAATCACGAGGCTGTGCAGCAAAGCTTTGAAGATTAATAACCGTTGGGATCTCCTTCGTATTCGGATGAAGTGAGGGAAGGGGATGTGAAGAAGAAGAAGAAGAAGACGACGACGACGACGAAGACGAAGAAGAATCACACCGACATCCGTGAGAAAGGAGGAACTGCGTATGACGAGGTGACTGCGGGTAGTCGAAGTCAGACTGACGAATACATTCTGAGGAGGGTATTTCGTGTGTTGCTGTATGTACATCCGTCTTTATCGTAGTCGCCTCTGCGTGAGATTGAGGCGCAGTTGAGACTCAGCGTACATGTCAGAAATCGCAACCGAAGCAAAGCGTGACATGACACTTTTGGTGACTGATTCAAGGGAATAAGTAAGCACAAGACCAATTGGATGTCACACTTTCTCTGACTTGGGGAGACTGATCTAACTAGTAAGGACCCACTTCCTATATGTGGGAGACGTTTATGGATAACAGAATATTGTTACATCAACCTTCTTCTTCTCATCCGTCAGCACAAAATGAGACGACCACCGATTTTAAATGCACGACGAACCACTCTAAGGCGAAGACCAGTGCGAATGCAATGAGTCCTCAGGAAAGGTGGTCACCCGTGTGCTTCAGCAGTCCAGAGTGGAGGAAGGTACCCAGCCATGGTTACCCTGCTTTGCTGCCATGTGTCACTTGTCAAAGCCTCTGTCCCAAAGTCCTTTTCTGTCTAGACTAATTAAGGTGGTGATTTCAAACATGTCCGTGCCCGAGCATGTGCGCACAGATCTAATGCTAATCGGAGGGTGTTGCTAGGCTGAACCACCATTTGTATGCACTCAGCTGGAAAGCACACGCACCTTCGTGTTGTCTTCAATCTGGCCATCCAGCCTCCTCGCTCTTGATTAGCAAATGACTCACGAGAACATCACAATCTCACTGAATATTGGCTAACATTTGGATTTTGCTGGCGTTAATTGTCATTTGAACATACCGTGCAAGTGAATGGAGCGATCCAGAGAACAGCAGCATGCACACATGAATGACATGCGGATAATGCAGACCAGGAGCAAAAACGACTTCAATTGTTGCCACCACCTTGCGTTAAAACTGCATAAAAGTTGACATATTTGGTTTTGCATGTGAACATAATAGACCGCGATGAAGGTAAATGCACTACACACCTCAAATTGTAAGGAGCGGTCAAAAGTCGACCTGAAATCCCGACAGTTTGTTCAATTCAATACCACAGCACTCATATAGGTGAGAGGGTTGTCGGTGGTAGAGAGCAAAGCACAAAAAATCCTTGCTTATTCAAGACTGAAAAGGTGACGCGTGTCACAACTGGCATGGCAATCGACTGCATCCGTGAGACCCTGAGGCTCCAGACGATCAACACGACGCTCGTCCAATGGATATACTGCCTTCATCTCTGCGCATTGAACCATAGACACACAACAGGGAAGAAGGACAGTCCAAACGTAAGCCTCTAGCATGCCATGACTACGGTGCAGTGAGTGGTGGGTAAAGACACGCATGGGGAGACGCTTGAAAGTTGGTGGTCCAAGGTTTTATAAGGAAGGGCGTTAAGGATATCTGCTACCTCGGAGAAGCCTTTTTGTTAAATTTATCAGCAATGCCCATTTTCTAACATCCCAAAAGCACACCCTCGTTCCCTCCCACCTAACTGGGTAGCATTACGACCAGATGTGCCTTGGGTGTCACATAGTCAGCCGGTTATTCTGCTTTTACCTGCTACCGACGTATTCCAACCACCTGTAATATTGAGGTGTGCTGTGGCACCAACACTATCACATATTTTATGCCAAAGGTCGCAAGGCACTTTCAGTATCCCCTTCAGAAAGCAGCACACTTCTCAGCCCACGCCAGTGTTTGCACATTGAATGTGTTTACAATTCGACGCAGCCGATGCTGTCAGCGGAACCGATTTGTCGGATTGGGATCTGGATGGAAGGTGGGAGTGAAGGGGGAACAGGAGGGCACGAGGACATGACTACGCCTAGCTATCAGGTCTCAGCAGCAACTGCTTCAGCTAACTCAGTAACCTCAAACGGTCGCATTCAGTTGCCCCAAAGGTCCTATTCACCCACTCAATTGTCAGCCTGCTTTTGTTTCTAAATAACACAAAAAATGGCTTTCCTTTTTCCAAAACAAACGATACTGTATGACGGTTGATCCGACCTAATAAAGCGTGTCTGATCGGTTAAAAAAGCAAAAAATAGCACCTCTATACTCTGTGTAACACCTCCATAATCGGGAGCTCGCCATCCTTTCCACGCAGCGTGCTGTCTATGACCTGGCTCAGAGGCGCTAATCCTTGCACAATCATGCGAATCTGAATTTGTGCAGCATGTTTGTCACGCTCCCACAAAATATCACAGAGCGAAGTTTGAAAGGGCGATTATTTTAAACCACAATTGTTAACTTTTGCAAAGTGTTTACAAAAGCGACGTTTGGGTGCAATCCACATCATCGCAACGCATCCATTTCCTGCGTGCATTTCATGTAATGCAGCACTGAGGCTCGGTCATCCCAGTAAACACTCCGGTTTATGCAGAATCGGAAAAAGTCATCAGGTGTGGATGCAGGTATAGGAGGAGGAGGAGGAGGAGGAGGAGGAGGAGGAGGAGGAGGAGGAGGAGGAGGAGCATAAACAAGGCCAAAGTACTTCGTCTGAATTCACGAAGCTGAAGGGCATCCATTGCAGAAACATGAGTGCTCGTGTGCTGTCACGGGTCCGAGAGGCCATTCACAACTGCACCAAATTGCAAAATGGAGCCGAGATATTTGATAACGCAAAAATAATGTTTTAGCTTATTATTGGACACGAAAATGAATTATGGCCTGTCTGTGATTAACACAGTGCAGTACCATGAGTATCTAGCATAGAATTGTCCCATGAATTACGTTGCTTCTGGCATTGTCCGTCGGCTTTGCCCAGTCGGCGATGCAAATGCAGCCACAAGTGGGAGCCTGAGCAAAGTATTTGGCAGTTTTTCGTTATGCACTGCCAACGCAGCATCACAATGCGCTCTTACAGTACGAACTCAGGGCTCTAGCCAGACGAACGTCTAGGCCTGTGGAAGAGGTCCAAAATCGAGTGACCCAACTCGGTTGTTCCAAGGACCGATTGGCAAGCGCGATTGACTAATTTCGGTAGACCAACTTGAAATTATTAGTGGCACTAACTGGAGAACCGGCTTTGGGTAAAATGTTTGGGTGACTATTGGGCAAAGTTGAGGAGGTTTTCGGGGCATATCCAGCACATGTTATCGTGCTCGTTACAACAAGCAGCACAAATATCCATTTGGACGAGAGACCGGGGACACACAACTGGTGAAAATGGAGGCACAGAATACTTGTAACATGAAGCAGATTTCCTTGGTTCGTAAACGAAGGCCGAACACCTAGAGGGTCTCCACTTGCTTCTTCCCATTTGTAGGAGAATCCGCAATGCTTTGTCCGAGTGACACTCGTCAAATGGCATGCAGGCGAAGGCCTTCGGCAGGAATACTGCGTCCTCATCCGCATAAAAGGGAAAACACATCAAATCTGTACGACGCCGTGCTGTAAGACTTTCTTAATCAACTGGAACGTGATCACATGCAGGTCACAGGCTGGAAGCTCTTTGGCATGTTCTCCCCCAAAACACCCAACCAGTAGATGGGTACCGCCACCAACGTGAGGACCACGTTGCATGGCGACTCGCGTGTCTGTTGATAGATTGTCAACACAAAGATGAGGGAATCACCTCACAGGAAGGTGGTGGGAAAGAAGACGGGCAGCTACGTGAACCAAGGCAGAGGGAGGCAAGTAGAAAACGCGTTCACTTGACACAGTTGCATGCCTTCGTCCATTAACTGCAGCACAAAGCGCCATACTAAGAACACCGGCACAAAGGCACGGCGACAAGTATACCTGATGTAGAAGGGGCCCGCAGGCAGATGATCCGAATAGGAAACTCTCCACAGCACTCATGATCCAAGTGCACATGATGGCAGCAGTTGGACTCGCAAGGGCAGTTGACTTCACCCTGTACCGTGAGTAGGGTAACGATGACCCAAGTTGCTGACAAACTAATGAATGAGACTGTCGCCTTCGTGCAATGCTGCTGACTGTCAGGTACAATCCTCCTCTTTCCTCCTCACGTCTCTTGCACAAACCACCACGTTTTGGGTGCATTCGGCCAACTCTGACGGCAATGGTTATGCCTACTTTTGTTATGACCTAACTTTCAACCTCCAGCACAACAGCTGAATGCGCCTTGGCAGTAAAAACCCGACGCTTCAACCAGATGCACACATCTAAGTGTGTGGAAGTGACTCGACATTGGATGTGCCTCAAGTTGGATTCTCTTTCAACATTACTTTGAAGCACAAATTTATGCCTTAACAACGGTCGGATTTGCAAGCCCAGTGGACCTCCTCGTGTGCGGTGAGTAGGGTGACACTGCTTCACACGACTGACAAGCAGATTGCCTCGGCTGGAAGAGAGTGCCAACCTCGCCCACTAATGCCGGTTGTCAGTAAACACGCCGCCTTCGTCCTCCACTCGAAGGTCAGACAAGAACAACCACGTTTTGCAGATATTTTGTTCCTCTTGCCAGCTGTACTTGTACCCATTTGGTAAAAGGTGGTGGTGAGCAAACTCCTAATCGCCCACCCCATTTTAATCCTCATTATGCAGAGATTCCCGCAGTTGTGATCGAACCGATGACTCTCTTACCCCCATGAACAAGTTTTACAACAAAGTGTGACCTTCAAGAGGGATCGCACAACTGCACCCACCAAAGTGCGACAAATTCCACGATGACACCAACCGTTGCACAATCGGTGAGGCGAAGGATGAAAATGCATAAATGATCATTGAGGCACAATTCGAGTAGGTGACGAAGTGGGTCAGTGGAAAAAGCCATTTGACTTTGGTAAACAACTGGATTGCAATTGTCTGTGGTGTAGCAAAACAAGGAAGTCAGTTTGGTTACTGCAATGCGAAGACAGTGAGTGACTACTACCCGTTGTGTGTATTGACTGTCACATGATTTAGTTGTACAAAAAATGTTTACAATGCCGCAATATCAATGACGTCAAAGAGGACCAACTGGCTCCTGTCAAAGGGATTCCAGCAAGGCAGCGTGAACCGAACCGAGACAACCAGGAATGCAAAGCTTGAGCTGCAACTCGATCAGGGCAAATACCGCGGTAAACATCGGCCGCCGAGCATGCAACTGAACCCCTCAACGGACACCGCGCTCGGCTCCAAATCCACGTACAACATCAGGTGCGAGGTGCACAATCCAGAGGAAACCCCACAATTTCTCCCGAAATGAAGGCTTTGAATCGAAGCATGACAAAGCGGAAGTCCCAGGAGAATGGTCACACTGCAGCCAACTGCATCTCTCACAATTCACACCTCCCAATTTTATTGCATCTAATTGGCAACCCATCACACATCACTGACTCAATTCGACAAATATTTCCTACCTACATCCTAACGAAGCCGAAGCAGCAAGGGTGAAACCCTCATTCCTTTTACTACCTTCTCACGAGGGCCCAGGTGGTGGGAGTTTGCTCGAGCACCGCATGCAACCAAACCTCGCCACTTGAACACTGCAATGGTGCGCTGCGACGACTCACTCACTCATGACGATGACCACTTACAAAGGTAACGACGTGCAGACAAGTAAACACAACCAGGCGTCATTTCGACCATGCACCAGTACCCAAGGACAATGCACACCTTCGAGAGAGAACGCGGACCATGCATAAAATGCTATTTTATACGAGCCATAAGGATAGGAAAGAGCACAAGTGCACACGGGATAGACCCACTAGCGTTAAAGTGTATTGACAACGGACTAGTGCAAAGTGGTGCCAATTGGCTAGAGAAACAATTACAAGCGAAAGGCGATTTGACAACTACGAAGGGGAATTAAGTGAATAGGTTACAGAGAAAAGCCTAGTGGACACTAACATGCATGTCACAAAGAAATAGCACAGAGAGACATGAAAGCTCAGGTCGTGAATACAAGGAAAGAGAGCGAGAACACCTACGATTTTGATAAGAAAAGCACTGCACATTTGTGAGCAATGCGAGTATCCTGAGTTTATAAATTAACGCAGAAGGCCTCGACTTGATTTTTCATGCTCCTTGGAAAAGCTGCAATTTAGTTCAATTGGGACTCATCCTCCACTGGCACGCAGGCAAACACTTTCTGCAGAAATACTGTGCCCTTATCTGCAAAGGAAGGAAAACAGATCACACAAGGCGTGACACCGTGTCCCAGAACATCCATAACCGAATGCAACAAAATCACGCACAGATCACATTCTGGAAGCTCTTCGGCTTGTTCTCCCACGAAACACCCAACCAGTAGATGGGAACCGCCACCAACATCAGAATCACGTTGGAGAGCGACTCACGCGGTTGTTGATAGATCGTCAGCACAAGGATGAAGAGGTCACAAATGAGGAAGAGGATGGGGAAGAAAATCGGTAGCTGCACCAATCAAGGCAAAGTGAACCGCATCAGAAACACACCACCCTAACACAAAGTCGTGCCTACGTTTTCCACAAGAGTCTCATGCAACCCCAATCCCAAATGCCACCCCAAAGGGTCACAGTAAGGTCAAAAGGGCAGAAATTACAAAGCACGAAGACAGATGCAAAAACCGCGAAAGATGAGGACAAGCGTACCTGGAACGATGTCCTCAGATTGGGCTCCTTGTACCGCATATAGAGGAGGGCGGTCACAGCCAAAGCTGCAATGAAGGAGAACGCAAAGCCCGCCAACTCAATCAACGCAAACAAATCGCTGTAGAATTGGTAGCCANACGGCCAGCACAAGCTGCGGCGAAAACACAATAAAGACCAAATNCACCACTCGCCAAAGTAATCCAGAAACAGTTGGAAGATATCTTATTCAGGGTGAACGATTGGGGGAATGAGGCCAAAAATTGCCTGTCAGCCCTCGACACTCCTATACTGTGCTTTACCCCTCCTAACTCAGGCAACACTTGACCATGCAAATAGGCACTTCATTTCTGTCAGTCATTCATGGTGCTATGCAGCTACTAACGTCCCATTGGAAATTTCCCCCACCATATTACTACCTGAAGGACATTAACTAGACAATAGCTGGGATTTGCAATTGCAGTAAACAAAAGCAACTTCTCCAGGCAAAGAAATAGTGGAACAGAAAGGTCTCACCAATATCAGAATGGCGGGAATAGGTGTGAAGTTGCAGTGGTGGATCATGGCCAGAATGGAGGGCATGTGTCCTTCTCGGGCTCCAGTGTATGTCAAACTTTAAAAACACAAATCAAACAGACAATTACTTGACGCTCGAATCCTACCTCCTACCAGGCGCCCACCACCTAGCCACAAGAAGACAATCAAGAAAGGCAACCCACCGAGACATTGACATCGCCTCCCCATTGATGCTTCCAAACACTGACGCACCCACGAACACGGGCATGAGCATGGAAATCCATGGCATCGCACGCTCCGCAAACACCTACAAGTGACGCCACGCTTGTCAGTGTCAAACACAACTTGTCACCCCTCTACATCACATATTGGTGCTAACAATTTCAGTAGACATTCGCTTCTGTGTGGCTATGTACCCATTCATTCCCACTTTTCACCACCCTGCATCTTTAAACACCTTCGCCCCTGCGCTACCCACCACTTTCCTTCATCAGACTACTGCACGGAACCTTCACACCACTTTGTTCCTCTCAACTCACCACGGCGATTGCAGAGGATCCAGAGCCTGTGGCCAGCATTTCGTAGGGGCTGAGCACTGCCAGGTAAGCTATGTTTGTCAGCATGTACAGACCGGTTACCAGGGACAGCGCAATCCCGATCGCCAACGGCAGGTTTCTACAACGGTGCTACCAGCATTAACACCCCATCTCTCCATCTATATCATCCCAAAATGATCTGCTTGGCACTTACCTACCAGGGTTCTTCATTTCCTCTACCAGGAAATTTAGGTAATTCCTACAAGTTAAGCAGAGATGCAATAATTCTTTAAAGAAATGGCAATTTTAGGCTCTGATAATGTTTGTTCAAACCTTGAATACCATCTGAATTAGTATTTGGACGTTTCACATGTCCTTAATTACAACGCTATAAGTCATAATTTGACAGATTGTAAATAGCGAATCAAACAGAAATGCATCATAGTGAATGCGCTTCAAAAAATATCCTCTATACAGCGCGTGAAAGTACATCAGAACAACGGATAGCCATGATTTGCCAAACGTCAACATTGAGAAAGATCTCTTAATCCTGACCTAAGTTATGAAAATATGCAGATAGACCAACGACACACCTGACACACACCGAGTAGCAAACGCAGGACTGTATTGTGCAAACAGTTAAAAAGCAGCACTCACCATCCCGAAAATGCCCAGAAACCCTGGTAGAACGATAGTGCCAGATATCCAGGAGACACATTCGATCCCTCGAAGGTGTTATGAAAACTCTCCACATGACCTAGCGCAACGTCAATAAACACCCACCAGATCAAGTACACTGACACATGCACCATAGACACAACATTCCAACAATGAGGAAGGATATCACCCACTAACAACCAACACTCCATGCACACAAACGCATCACTTGCTCCAGACGAGGAAGAGGCAACTTACCGGTCGCAAGGTAGTACACACCAAAGCTAATTATCAGCAACAGCGCGACCACCTTGCCAAAGGAAAAGATCACCGCCAGTCTTGTCGCCCACTTCACCTTGTAGCAGTTTACCGCACAAATTAACACTACAGGCATGCATGACGACAATACCGCACTTACTCAGACCACAAAGGGCAATCATGCTCACAACAGGTCCAGGGATTGCACAGTCAGGGTAGACGGGCTGCAGCATGTACTCCGCGAACACTATCGAATTGGCAGCACAACTGACACCACCAATGACCACAAAGGTGATCCACATCACAATGAATGCAGGCAGTCCACCAAATGCTTCCAGGATATATGCATACTCGCCACCTGACTTCGGGATTCGCACACCCAACTCAGCATACACCAGCGCACCAAGCATGCTGAAGAGACCTGGCACTATCCACATGATTAGCGATAGGCCAACAGAATTCGAATACCGCAGAACGCCCACAGGTGACACAAAGATACCAGATCCAACAATCACTCCGAATATGATGCTGACGGCTTGTAACACGCCGATCTCCTTCTTCATCCTAACTGCCGCCCTCTTGCCTCCATCGGCGCAGCTCCCAACTTCAGAATCGCCAGTATTGCCACCCATTGCAGGATACTATTGATTCCCGCGTGGTTCTAGCACGGCTTTATAGTCCTACTTCTTTTGGCGATATTTATTAGTCGAGTAAAACAAAACAGGATATATGGTGAACTAAATGCTAAGCCTAATTAAAATTGCTTTTCTGTTTCTTGAAAAACTCCGTTTAATTAAAATATGATTTATTTTTGTGCGAAAATCTGAATCAAACGGTGTTAGGGCAAAAATATGCCTACGTAAAACGAGGCTCTTAGATTTCTTCCGTCCTGGTCTGCATACCCTTAGAACACCCACGTTTGTTCGGCTTCGTCATGTTTTTTGGAGTAAGTTAATGGGAAGGCAAGTACAAATTGAATGGGGCGTGAGCATGAAACTTTTCTTTGGTTTGCAGATTGTTAACTCCTCAGTGAAGTGGTTCAATTATTAGCCGGTCTCCTTTTTAAAGGAAAATCAAGACTGCATGAGTATTACAAAGCCTATATGTCCTTTCAGCACCGTTCCTGGTGCTACCACTTATGAGCACCTCTCGAAGTTGCCATGCGGTTGTTTCCTACCTTTCGTAGGGACGTAAACCTAATCTTTGTATCCAACCCATAGCGCCTCTTTGTGAAGTGGCATCTTTTTGTAGTGCACGGTTACCGACTGGGTACGCAGTTGTGCGTTGCCAATGCGGTAGTTTGCAGGCGAGATTGCTTTCACTACTCTAAGTTTGTTCCTTTCTTCATGGGTGATGGAACTTGCTGTGTATTCCAGGTGGGATAATAGGCCTGTAAATTTTCACTAAGTCTCCTTCTCAATAGACTTTCGTCCGGCTGTATCGATTGCAATATTTCCTCTGTCTGATATGAGACAGCGGTAAATGTTGTCTTGAGTTATTAAAGTTTTTCAAATGCCTTCTTTCAGAAGCAGCATGCACTCTAAAACATTATTAGCTGCTTTGTCAGTGTTTGTCAAGAAGATGTCAGAATACACTCTCTTTTTACAACCTGTGAGCATCTTGACGCATAAACCCTAGCCCTGTATGCAAGAAAGACACTTTTTAGGCTAGAATCCCAGTCAATAGTCCAACTAGAGTGCGATTCGGTCTAACCACCTCCCCGTTACATTGTGGATGTGAAACATCATGCATGTCTTTGAGATCTGGCAAATCTTACTCAATTGAGTGAAGAGTCGACTCTCGAAGTTAGGGCCTTAATAGTTATGAGCTATTTTAGACACTCCATGCTGGTATGTTCACTAACTGAAAAAAACTGAGGCAACAATTTTTGCGTCTTGTGGCTGCATGGGTTTTATCCCAGCTACGTACGTGAAGTAGTCCACCATAACCAAAATAGTATCGGTTTCCTCTCTTGGTGGGCGGAAGAGGACCCATAATATCTATACCTACTCTTTCCACTGTGAAACCGATGGGCATGTGTTGCAGAGGTGCAGTGGCTGTGGAGTGAGGACTTTTGAAGCCTCTGCAAGTGGTACAGGCTCCCCAGAAGTCTAATAGCTCTGGAATGAGCAAAAGCCAACAGTATCTTTTGCTTGAGGCGTCTAGCATCCTTTCACTTACATAGCCAAAGTGTTCGTGTAACTCTCGCGGAACTGTTTGTACTAATAAACCAGGAATCACTGGATGTTTAGTAGACTGGACGCCTTCTTGTTACCATAATACCTCATTCTCCATTCTTCATGCCAGATCTGTCCGACAGCCTTGTTAGATAACGTCATCTCTTCCGCTGTGGGCTTATACGTGGGTGTCAGGATCTTCCCGTATATTAGAGCCGTGTCAGGATCGGCACCCTTCGTATTTCTCTGGCGGATTTAGATCAGGCCGCTTAAAACATGGTGCCCACCATAACGTCACCTGTTTTTGCGGTAGTTGGTCTGCGAGCTAGTGCATCTGCATCACCATGTTCTTTTCCTTTTTAGCATTGGACTGTAAAATCATATTGTTGCAGTTCTTTGTACCAAAATGCAACTTGGCGATTGAACTTCTTCATTGTTTTCAACCAGGCGAGTGCCTGATGGTTGGTTCTAACAATGAACCTCCTGGCTATCAGGTAAAGTCTAAAGTGTCTTACCATTGACCAGATAGCAAACAGCTTATGCTACGTTGTACTTTTTTGTCCCATTGTTTTACTGAGGCTAATAATCGCGTGGGCGATGACGTTACCCTTCCTTCTTTGTCCCTTTGTCAGAATACACCGCCCATTGCCCTGTCGCTCACATCCGTATCCAGTACGAACAGTGAGGCGCTTGATTCGAAGTTTGGTAATGCTACAATCAATGCGAAGCAGAGCATTCGCTTCAGTTCCTTAAACGCCTCATCATGCTATTTCTCCCGAATAAAATTCTTTTGCGCCTGATTATCGGTTAATCTATGTAGAAGGCTGGCGATCTTAGCAAAGCCTTTAACGAAACGTCTGTAGTAATTCGCCAAACCTGGAAAACTGGAGAGCTCCGTCTAATTGGTTGGTGTAGGCCATGTCCTCACTTTTTAGCTTGCATTATAAAACAGGCCACTGGGAGGAGGTGGCTTAGCCTTGTTAATTGCATATAGTTCTACTGGGGCTTCTTTCCGATGACTTCCACCCGTGCAGCACCATGCCGTACACGACATTGATGTTGATGAGGTATTCGCGATGTGTTTGAGGTTTTATTAGCCTGACTAATACAAGGAATGCGTAGATTCGAAAACTTACCCACCCCTTTTTATTTTTTATGCACCATTGTTTCTTTGTTCGCCACAGATACAAATACTTGCCTATCATTATGCATTTTCCATGTATCATTTGACCCTTATAATAAACTTGGGAAATTTTTGCTGCTAATTAAGGTCGATCATTAATATCTATGTCTATAACGGCAACGAGACTGGAAATGTGATATAATGATTGGGGATCTTTTTTGAACTAGGATTTGTGCCTTAAGCTTGAACTTTATCGAGTCTCGGAGAGGGCATTTAAGGGAGAACGCAGACATCTTCAGACAACGGTGAATTCATTGTCGATATAGATGAGCAAAAGAGGGCATTACGGAATGCCAAGTGCTCATGAAATTCGGACGGCTGGTTGGCGAAGACTGCGCCTGCCTCAGTCGATCATCATAAAAATTGCAGTAAGTGATTTGCCTCAGGCTTAGAGTGATTAGTCGCGAGCGGATGGAACGTCTGCAAGTGATCTCAACCATTGAGGGGTTAGTGAACTAGAATGCTTAAAAAGAAAAACATTGTTCATCAAAATAGTCCCAAAACTGAAAGAAGTGTTTTCCCGTGGTCGCAGATCCCCATCACTCTTTCCCACTAAAATATTTGGGAGCCAAATTTCAGTCCTTTCGTTTGCCGGATTTATCTATCAGCTACCAGATCGCCGTCTGAGTTAACGAGACTATCCAGCCTGACGGTTACCCTCCATGGCGTTCCGTGGACCAGTGTCTACAGGTGGAGGCAGTATGTCCGTCGGATGGGTATGATGTGTAGCCGGGTATCACGGCCTGAGTTGACTGTGATGCCAGCTGCAGCAATCAGCATCCCTTCCAATTAGGATAACTAGGGGAGCCTTCATTTATCCTCTTCATCAACTGTCACCCCATCACCTCGATCATTTTTGGTGCGACCTCGCTGTCCGTGAGCTGATGAGTGATGCGGTGACAAGGTGAAAGAACCGACTATTACTTATGCTCGAATTCGACACCAATCGTCTCCTTTCCCATGCTAACGTTTTCCAAGTTAATGTCGCACCAGCATAACTTAATAAAGTAGGGCTGAGTATAGTATACAGCAGCAGGAATGCGAATTTAATGATTGACCTCTGCATGCAATTTGGAGCGTACGGTGCACTCCAAAGATCCTGGTCCGTTTTATTTGCATTAAATACTAACTATATCAATCCATGTGCATTGTTGCCTGGAAGGAGTGTCGACTGCCACAATATACATATATATACATATATATGTTCTTCGTCCATATTTCTAATGCACATGTACAAGCTAACTTTCCCCGATTCATCGCGTTCTTTGGGAGTGCTTTGCAGAGCCACAAATCCAGT
The DNA here is from genome assembly GCA_000469725.3 of Echinococcus multilocularis. Lineage (NCBI taxonomy): Eukaryota > Metazoa > Platyhelminthes > Cestoda > Cyclophyllidea > Taeniidae > Echinococcus > Echinococcus multilocularis. The sequence goes on along the minus strand of LN902842.1, from coordinate 1,162,533 downwards.
TGTTCAATCAGTCGCCTGACGCTCATGACTACTGATGTGATCATTTGCTGATCAAAGATCCATAAGATCATGCCAACTCATGCGATTCATGCGTATGGGCTTGAGCATGGACACATTTGAAATGCCAACCTTGATAATCCCTGGTGGAACAAGACTTTAGGACAGAGCTGTCAATCAAGGCCACATGACGATAAAGCAGGAGAAGTGCGACTGTGTGTGAGCCTCCTTCGATTGACGACTGAAGTACATGTGTGGACATCTCTCCGTTGTATTCACTGCCTTCTCACTGGACTTCTTCCTAGGGTGGTTGGTCGTGTACTTAAAGTGGGTGGTCATCTTCTATTGCATTGCAGAAGGCGGAGAAGGTGGATGTACCCAATACATGACTTGCCATAAGCAGCTCCCAGATGCGGGAGGTGATTTTTCACCAGACTGGTCAGTCAGCTGAAGTAGTGGGAAGTGTGGCATCCACTTTTCCCCATGGTCATTGATTCCAGTGGTTCTTGCACAATGCGATACATGTCACGCCCTATTCAGTGATGGGTTCTGACACGCGTGCTGAGTCTCAGCTGTGGCCAAACCTCACGTAGAGCCAACTCAGTGAGGAGTGACGAGTATCCACTCCTCAGTATACATTTTTAGTCCAATTTCGACGAAAGGCCATCTCCATCTCATGCTCAGTTTTAGCATTCTTAAGGATGGCAACGTGCTCTTTCTTCTTCTTCTTTGAAGTCCTGTGCATCCATTTCCTCCAAAGTGGAATACAGAGCTTGGGGCTGTTCATCGCTGAAGCCTTACTACACACCTTCTCCTTCTTCGTAAAGGCGTATGGGGAGAGAGCTGCTTCAATGGCAGAAGTTGAATGAAATCAAGTCTCATTCTCTTTTGCTGAGACGGGCATGCCAATGACAAGTTTGCCAACGTCATCTGTCTAGGAGATGTCAGTCAGTCTCCGAATGGTAGATGTGTGTGTGTCACAATCACGTCTGAACAGGCCCGTGTCCAGACCCATGACCAAACCCATCGACACCGCCATTCGGAATGACAGTGCTCATCGGTAGAGCTACATTGACAGTCCAACTTTAAACAATCGCCTGCCTCTACACTCTGTTTCAACGAGGGTGGTGGCACGTGCTGGGTGGAGCCAAATTTGGAGCCACCCAATCGAAAACTAATTGATTCAAACAGTTTGGTCACTTATACAAAGCGACCACAGTCGGAAGTAATTAGACGACTTCGTCAGTCAAATCCTAGCCAACTCGAATTCGCACACCGAAAGGCGTAGAGCAAACGTTTGCATCGATATAAGGAGCACTGTGAAACGCTGGACGTGGAATGGACAAACGTCCGCGCTGACGCACACTTCTACACGTTGCTCCATGAAGGTCACCTGTGTTTGCAGATTGCCGAATAGCTGTACAGTGCAGGCGAAAAGCTCCAGATATGGAGAAGTTCCACGCCATCTCAAGAAACGTGCACTGTTTACTCTGCTGGGTAGTAATGCCAGAGCAACTCCGTGCAGTGTATTTACACGCAATCCCAAAACTAACGAGTGCAGAGATGATGAAAGAGAGTGTGGAGGTCAATTTACTGGCACCTTCTCCATTTCACCATCGGGATTCCCGTGTACAGAGAACGAGATGGCTATTCCGAGCTGCCCTGCTACTGCACCAACAAGCGACTTGACCTGATATGAATTTGGTTCAGGATCACGACAGCTGTGAGTGCAGTGATGTGTCTACTGTTGGATGTGGACCTTCTCTAGACATCTCTTGACGCCTTTGTGACCTACAACACTCGATCCAAATTAAAGAACTGATTCTAACCAAATTGCCTTGCATTCTGATCACCAACACGATCAAGATCGCGAAATTGATCAAGACCCTCACTTCACTGTCAGCTTCAGCGGCAGAGCCAGCAAAGGACAGCAGTATCAGCAGACATCATTAATTGTTATGACGCTGGTGCCAATGTGCAGGCTCGGTGACTCTTCACACCTCCTTCCTGCTGCGTCACCTGTTTCAGCTCCTCAGCATACCTACTGCGACCAACTATGGCGATTTGACTAAACATTGTGTATTTCCTCACCAAATCGTTTCTGCTATCGTCTTTCATTCCCTCCGACGCAACCCCCAATGCAGCACTGCACACGTGCAATTGCCAAATGAGATGGTGAATTTGATAACCCCCCATTGTGTGTCATCGTGGGTTGGGACGGTCACAACGCAGCTCCAACGAGTTGGGACAGGAAAATTCAAAGTGATGAATACGGTCAAGTAGGCAGTTGGTGCATTACCTCCTGGCAATTAGTTCTCATGAATGTCGAGAGGAAGGTGGTAACTGCTGGTTTGGTGGCAAAGGAAATGTTCAGACAGTGGAAGTGTTGCCAGTCAAACCACGGTTGTGCAATTACTTCTGCGTTTTGAGTGCTCTCGAGTTTGGGCATGCCTAATCGAAGTAGTTGTCTTGGCAGTGTTGTATGTTCATGGAGTGGTTCCTTTTCTCTCTCTCTCTCCTTCTTTCCCTTCATGCCTGATGCAAGTGGGCAAGTCGCAAATTACTCAAACGGTTTTGATGGCAACGCTGCGGAGAGTATTCGTTTAATGAGGCATTCAGGAGACACGCCTTGCCATGCTGCGATCCTTCCAAAATCCATTTGTGAAATACCCATAGCAGTGTGCAAGGTGGCAAACGTCTTGTTGTACCGTTGGATTTTGGACACCAACCACGTATCGACATGGCCTGCATGGTCTTTGCTTGCGTGGGTCCACTTCCACGATATACTCTACGCACACGATAAGACGCATACCTGTTCAAGCATTTCCACATTTTCGCATTTGATGTGGGAACAACTCCTTGCATAACTCGGGTTTTCTGCTTGCATTGCAACTCCAAGTAGTTGATCTGTGCGGCATCTTTGAGTTATTGCACTAATGCTGATATACCACTACTTATTGTGAGTATGTGGATGAGATTGAGTCTGGTGACTGGCTTTTGCATTATTGTAGACGAGCTGCATTCGCTTGTGAGCAATTTCCCGGAAATATTATATTAGAGCGAAGAACTCACACACTTTGGGTACAAGTTGGGGAGTGCGGCAAGAATGAGGAGGGAATGAATTGGGGTGGGGTTGGGGGTGGGAACCATGAAGGTAACTGCCACACAGGTGTGAATGTCCACTCAGGTAGTTGGTCGTGAAACGTGCTGTGAGGAGGAGACGACTCGTGTTTGACAACGAGAATCATTGCGTTGCTTCCAGGTGTTGGTGAAGCTCGTGATACACCAGATTTACGTGCTCATGCCTACTTTCTTCTGCTCCTTGGTGTAAGATAGGAACTTGTGGCAAATTGACACTCATTCTCGACATTCTGGTTCTGATAATTCGCGATTTTCCCTCAATTTCTACAACGAGGGATATTACCAATAAGATCTCCACATAATTGCTTTGGCAGTGGTAGACTTGCTTTTTGAAATTTCACTTTCTCCGTCCATTGTGAAGATCACTGACCCATACCAGTTCCCAAATAATGCCCATCAGGCGGCCCCACCGTCAAGGTGGGAGTTGATTAACGCCTTGTGTTTCAAGCCCAAGTCTTCACCAGAAGGCCTGCACAACCACTTAGTTTCCCTTCAGGGTGCAACTTCACACTAAATCATTGCAAGTATGAGGAAGGTCTTATTTTGAGTACCTCCCAAACTGCAAATTATTGTTTCTATTAATTAGCTTTCGTTAAAGCCACAATATTCCGTTTTAACACCTACTACACAATGCGGTGTTTCGGAATAGGTGTAAATAATTTAGCCTTGCAAGAAAACTGACACGCAGATGCTCAATAGGTTGTTACTGCCTTGTGTTATCAACAAGGGTAACATGAACATGATTTCAGCAGGCAATGGCCCTGATTCGAGTGAAATTGAGAGGTTTCAGGGCGAAAATCCCAACTACGTTTGGCACCTAGTTAACAATCTGCAAACCAAAGAAAAGTTTCATGCTCACGCCCCATTCAATTTGTACTTGCCTTCCCATTAACTTACTCCAAAAAACATGACGAAGCCGAACAAACGTGGGTGTTCTAAGGGTATGCAGACCAGGACGGAAGAAATCTAAGAGCCTCGTTTTACGTAGGCATATTTTTGCCCTAACACCGTTTGATTCAGATTTTCGCACAAAAATAAATCATATTTTAATTAAACGGAGTTTTTCAAGAAACAGAAAAGCAATTTTAATTAGGCTTAGCATTTAGTTCACCATATATCCTGTTTTGTTTTACTCGACTAATAAATATCGCCAAAAGAAGTAGGACTATAAAGCCGTGCTAGAACCACGCGGGAATCAATAGTATCCTGCAATGGGTGGCAATACTGGCGATTCTGAAGTTGGGAGCTGCGCCGATGGAGGCAAGAGGGCGGCAGTTAGGATGAAGAAGGAGATCGGCGTGTTACAAGCCGTCAGCATCATATTCGGAGTGATTGTTGGATCTGGTATCTTTGTGTCACCTGTGGGCGTTCTGCGGTATTCGAATTCTGTTGGCCTATCGCTAATCATGTGGATAGTGCCAGGTCTCTTCAGCATGCTTGGTGCGCTGGTGTATGCTGAGTTGGGTGTGCGAATCCCGAAGTCAGGTGGCGAGTATGCATATATCCTGGAAGCATTTGGTGGACTGCCTGCATTCATTGTGATGTGGATCACCTTTGTGGTCATTGGTGGTGTCAGTTGTGCTGCCAATTCGATAGTGTTCGCGGAGTACATGCTGCAGCCCGTCTACCCTGACTGTGCAATCCCTGGACCTGTTGTGAGCATGATTGCCCTTTGTGGTCTGAGTAAGTGCGGTATTGTCGTCATGCATGCCTGTAGTGTTAATTTGTGCGGTAAACTGCTACAAGGTGAAGTGGGCGACAAGACTGGCGGTGATCTTTTCCTTTGGCAAGGTGGTCGCGCTGTTGCTGATAATTAGCTTTGGTGTGTACTACCTTGCGACCGGTAAGTTGCCTCTTCCTCGTCTGGAGCAAGTGATGCGTTTGTGTGCATGGAGTGTTGGTTGTTAGTGGGTGATATCCTTCCTCATTGTTGGAATGTTGTGTCTATGGTGCATGTGTCAGTGTACTTGATCTGGTGGGTGTTTATTGACGTTGCGCTAGGTCATGTGGAGAGTTTTCATAACACCTTCGAGGGATCGAATGTGTCTCCTGGATATCTGGCACTATCGTTCTACCAGGGTTTCTGGGCATTTTCGGGATGGTGAGTGCTGCTTTTTAACTGTTTGCACAATACAGTCCTGCGTTTGCTACTCGGTGTGTGTCAGGTGTGTCGTTGGTCTATCTGCATATTTTCATAACTTAGGTCAGGATTAAGAGATCTTTCTCAATGTTGACGTTTGGCAAATCATGGCTATCCGTTGTTCTGATGTACTTTCACGCGCTGTATAGAGGATATTTTTTGAAGCGCATTCACTATGATGCATTTCTGTTTGATTCGCTATTTACAATCTGTCAAATTATGACTTATAGCGTTGTAATTAAGGACATGTGAAACGTCCAAATACTAATTCAGATGGTATTCAAGGTTTGAACAAACATTATCAGAGCCTAAAATTGCCATTTCTTTAAAGAATTATTGCATCTCTGCTTAACTTGTAGGAATTACCTAAATTTCCTGGTAGAGGAAATGAAGAACCCTGGTAGGTAAGTGCCAAGCAGATCATTTTGGGATGATATAGATGGAGAGATGGGGTGTTAATGCTGGTAGCACCGTTGTAGAAACCTGCCGTTGGCGATCGGGATTGCGCTGTCCCTGGTAACCGGTCTGTACATGCTGACAAACATAGCTTACCTGGCAGTGCTCAGCCCCTACGAAATGCTGGCCACAGGCTCTGGATCCTCTGCAATCGCCGTGGTGAGTTGAGAGGAACAAAGTGGTGTGAAGGTTCCGTGCAGTAGTCTGATGAAGGAAAGTGGTGGGTAGCGCAGGGGCGAAGGTGTTTAAAGATGCAGGGTGGTGAAAAGTGGGAATGAATGGGTACATAGCCACACAGAAGCGAATGTCTACTGAAATTGTTAGCACCAATATGTGATGTAGAGGGGTGACAAGTTGTGTTTGACACTGACAAGCGTGGCGTCACTTGTAGGTGTTTGCGGAGCGTGCGATGCCATGGATTTCCATGCTCATGCCCGTGTTCGTGGGTGCGTCAGTGTTTGGAAGCATCAATGGGGAGGCGATGTCAATGTCTCGGTGGGTTGCCTTTCTTGATTGTCTTCTTGTGGCTAGGTGGTGGGCGCCTGGTAGGAGGTAGGATTCGAGCGTCAAGTAATTGTCTGTTTGATTTGTGTTTTTAAAGTTTGACATACACTGGAGCCCGAGAAGGACACATGCCCTCCATTCTGGCCATGATCCACCACTGCAACTTCACACCTATTCCCGCCATTCTGATATTGGTGAGACCTTTCTGTTCCACTATTTCTTTGCCTGGAGAAGTTGCTTTTGTTTACTGCAATTGCAAATCCCAGCTATTGTCTAGTTAATGTCCTTCAGGTAGTAATATGGTGGGGAAATTTCCAATTGGGACGTAAGTAGCTGCATAGCACAATGAATGACTGACAGAAATGAAGTGCCTATTTGCATGGTCAAGTGTTGCCTGAGTTAGGAGGGGTAAAGCACAGTATAGGAGTGTCGAGGGCTGACAGGCAATTTTTGGCCTCATTCCCCCAATCGTTCACCCTGAATAAGATATCTTCCAACTGTTTCTGGATTACTTTGGCGAGTGGTGATTTGGTCTTTATTGTGTTTTCGCCGCAGCTTGTGCTGGCCGTTGGGCTACCAATTCTACAGCGATTTGTTTGCGTTGATTGAGTTGGCGGGCTTTGCGTTCTCTTTCATTGCAGCTTTGGCTGTGACCGCCCTCCTCTATATGCGGTACAAGGAGCCCAATCTGAGGACATCGTTCCAGGTACGCTTGTCCTCATCTTTCGCGGTTTTTGCATCTGTCTTCGTGCTTTGTAATTTCTGCCCTTTTGACCTTACTGTGACCCTTTGGGGTGGCATTTGGGATTGGGGTTGCATGAGACTCTTGTGGAAAACGTAGGCACGACTTTGTGTTAGGGTGGTGTGTTTCTGATGCGGTTCACTTTGCCTTGATTGGTGCAGCTACCGATTTTCTTCCCCATCCTCTTCCTCATTTGTGACCTCTTCATCCTTGTGCTGACGATCTATCAACAACCGCGTGAGTCGCTCTCCAACGTGATTCTGATGTTGGTGGCGGTTCCCATCTACTGGTTGGGTGTTTCGTGGGAGAACAAGCCGAAGAGCTTCCAGAATGTGATCTGTGCGTGATTTTGTTGCATTCGGTTATGGATGTTCTGGGACACGGTGTCACGCCTTGTGTGATCTGTTTTCCTTCCTTTGCAGATAAGGGCACAGTATTTCTGCAGAAAGTGTTTGCCTGCGTGCCAGTGGAGGATGAGTCCCAATTGAACTAAATTGCAGCTTTTCCAAGGAGCATGAAAAATCAAGTCGAGACCTTCTGTGTGTTCATTGTTTATTAACGAAATCCAAATGTTTACGGCTTTTTACAAATGTGCGGTGCGTTTGCTGTCCCTTTGTCACGATCGGATCGGTGTTTATTGGAATGGATTCTGTAGTTTATCTGCAGAACCTTATGTTGGTGCATTTTAATTACACTCTATATGGCAATCCATCCTCCCCCTGTCCACTTGTGCACTTTTCTCTCCCTTGTGCTGTTGAACAAATCATTTTTTACCTGACTTTTGTGTTTCTTTTTTTTCACGAGCTGCTCGTTACTATCGGGTACTGTTGTCTGGTCGAAATCATCTTTGCAAGTGGTGAGTCGTCACAGTCCCATTTTCTCTCCTCAGTAATGTGGTATATTTGCCTGATATCCATCACCTATGCCTTCGTGAGAGCGTAATTAAGGAGTAGGGATTCTGCCCTTGCTGCTGCTTTGTTAAGATTTAAATGGAAATCGCTTGCCTAATTTTGGTGTTTTGAATTGCAGTAGAGGAAGAGATGATGACTGGGGCAATTAGGTCAGTAATGTGTGATGCGTCTCTAATTGAATGTGATAAAATTGGAAGCTGTGGAGTGCGGGGGATGGGAAGTTGCTGTAGTAATTAAAGGATACGGGTTCTACCCTTGTTGCTGCCATGTTAAGGTTTAAATAGAAAGTATTTAATTATTTCAGTAGTCCAACTTTAACTGATAGAAGTATAGACGACAGATGCAATGAAGTCGGTGATGCTTGTTGCATCATCATGAAGCTGGGATGGATCTAGACGGCGTAGCGTTGTGGGGAGAAAGTGGCAGCCAGCACTTTCACATTTTCTGGATTCTCATGTCAATGCTATTGTACCACCACTTCACTCCAAAGTTCTACATCGTATAAAATCTTGTAGCGCCTTCTTGTTTGCACATCTCCTGCTCCCGTTTGCAAATTTGCAGATGGACATTGACCACCCATATAAAGTGCTTACCGCAATACTACTCTTAATCACATCGCAACACCCACACTTTGTGCTTCTGTTTGTCCCTATTCAGTCCAAACTTTCTTTTTATAGAAGCTAATCTGACCACCTTGATTTTATACAAGCATCCGACTCCAGGAATGATCGCCTTGAACGTATTCATGAATCGAAGCATTTGGCTGTTGGCTAACCCCATGCTTGTTTACTTGTGCCCGATTAAAGCGCTGAGTTTGTACTGCCAAAGGGAAATGCGTTGCTTTGTTCACCGTGAATGACGAAATGCTGGCGAATCATTTCGTGCACACTCCAACGCGTCAGTGCAAACCCAATGGAATATGCCGAAGGTATGATGCGATTCGAAATCGGCATAATTCGTGGGAAAAAGAAGTTCCGCATTTTACTTTTAAGACAGGTGCATGCAAACGGCACTATAGCAATTACCGTCAAGTTGCAATTTATTTTAAGCTCGTAAAATTATCTCTCATCATTTGGTTTATTCTCGAATGCCTCGGATCCGTTCGTAATGATGTGTAGATTTGATGGCAATTAATCACGTTCCCATGGTAGATAGATTTCGGATTTGCAAAACCAAACAACTAAAAACCATTTGACCACAATTGTTAAAAAGGGAGAAAGTGTTAGTGCGCTTATTAAGGGGGGGGGGGGGAAATTCACAATGCGAGATATTATCGTATTTTCCCAAAAAGCTGATTATTAAGACGTTCACTACCATGGCTATTGTTGCCTTAGAGACTACGTAAACCTAGGTATCCACTAGGATCACCAAGCCATGGCAATGCTTTACCTAAAAGGCACACATAAAATGGCATATGCAGTGATGTAAGTTGCACCCAAATATTAATCTTGTGTAGGCTTTGTAAAAATGCCATTTGAGGTTTAATATAATCGCCCTGTGATAGTTCACCTTGTAACCGTCTGCAGGTGTGTAATAGACACACTGTGTGAATGCAGTTTTACATGATTTCTGACGCCTTCACACCTCAAAGCGGCGTTGCTGGCACCACGCTCCCCTCCAGCGAACCTGCTGCGTGTGGTTAGGCTAAAGACGGTCCTAATTGTAGAGGTGTCAATCCGAATGTCTGTTGATGCCTTTCTCATGACTTCGCATGCGATCTAAAACAGTTCACTTAGTCGGCGCTACTGTTTCGTACTATCATTTGCACAGAATTTATAGGACAATTTTGAATATCATTTAGAAACAAAAGGAGGCCAGAACACAGCAGCCGAAGGGTAATTCATCAGTTCCCACTGGGTTTGGCATCCAAATGAGGTCGGTTGGAGTTACAAAAACATCTGGACCAGTGACAGGTAAAAACTGTGTGCAAGGCTTAGTCATGACTCGGTGCCTTCCCGCTCGCCACCCCCCCGCTCCTGTCTAGACTCCTATTCCGACCAATTAGTTTCGACGACTATCACCTGCGTCAATTCGTGAGCCCACATGAGGTGTAAAAGTTTATGTATGCTGAATAAAAGTGCTGCCATGGCAAGGAATGTCAATTCCAAATGGCATTTGCAGGGGCAGCTAAACTGCCCTGGGACCGTTATAGCTCCTTTAAAAATATGGAAATTGTAGGCGCCATCCCCACAGAAATGTTACAGATACTTAAACAACGTTGAAGACGACAAAGAAGAGGAAAGGTTCTGCATGATATGTCGAGTTCTTTAAATGTTTAACAACAGAATGGGGTTGGTTGAGATCACTTAGATATACGAGGCATTGACAGCGGAAAACAATCTGCAGGGCTTGATCACGACTCTGCGCCCGCATGGTCCTCGCACCGCCTCCTCCTTCCCCCTACCGTCTAGACTGCGATTCCGACTTGTCAGTTTGGCTGACTATTACCTGCACCGATTCGCAAACCCACAAGGTGTGTAAAAAGTTATTGTATGTTGCATAAAAGTGCTGCAAGTTGAAGACGCATTAAATTTTGAATTACTAAACTTATGATATTGAAAGTGCCTTAGGACTGCCATTGGGTTTAGTTTTAGCAAAGTAGGCGCAGGAAATCAAGACTGGTGTACCAGTCTCATTGAAAATGTTGAAAATGTTGGTGACACACACACACCCCATAATTTTACCTACGCTGAGACAACTTCGACACCCATTTTGCTTAGAAGTAAAGGCTGGCTGAATGGTGCTAGCAAAAGTGTCCAGATGTGATCAGTTTGGCCCACTGAATTTACATGTCTAGCAGGTGGAAATCTTTACAAGTTCAACTTAAAATATTTTGTGCAAATACAGATAATCCCGAAATGCTTAGTCAGAATAGTGAGATGACATTGAATGGTTTAATAGGGATGAAGGTATCGACCTGTCTATGCTGAAAGAAATGCTATGAAGTGGTTTACTTGTAGGGGATTTTTCTTGTTTTGGCCAAACATGTAATAGTAACATTCATATTTTGTGCTTTTTCATGCTTAAGTACACCATCCGCTTAAATATTAACAAACCTTCCATTCCTTTTCCTTGAAATTCATCTGGTCACACAAATTAATGCATCTGTTTGCACACATCCAAAGTCCTTCAGAATATGCACTTATAATTACTTGAAAGCTTCCACAACATTCAAATGAAAAATTTAGGGTGTCTTGCTAGCCTTTGACATCCTACTATTAGAAATGTGGTTCAGGCGATGACTTGATGAAGTAGGGCAAACTGCCTGTTCAACAGGATTATGCAGTCACTGGGAAATTTCGTTCATTTCAGCACATTTCATTCAAATGCTGCAAAAGCTAGCCAATTATTCTACCCCAAGTCCAATGGAGGCCCACTACAATTAGTTTCCCTTCATCTCCTTACTTAATTACTAACATGAACACAAAATCACAGATTCATCGGGTTGAGTAAGTGTTATGATGAGGTTATTAGTAGTAGAAAAGTGATTTACAACCCTCTATAGGGTAACGCTTTGATAATTCGCACTCTTATCCCTTCAAAGAACCTCCAAGTAGCCTAAAACAGCTCCTCCTTCTAAGCAATCCCATGTAATTTCCATGTCTACCTTTCAGTTTGCACTTCAAGCCACCTCACTAAGGTTTGGGAACCTTTCTCTTGCACAGAATTCGGCAATAACAGGCAGCTTATGTTATGCATGTCACTAAAGTAAATGACACGCATTCGCAGTCTGTATTGCGTTTCACAACCCTGGTTCATCTGACCTATCTAGAGGCTTAAAAACTCATTTTCTAAATTTTATTTGTTTTTTTATGAAAAAAGTTTCTTTGTCGCCCATAAATAGAGATATTTCCCTACCTGTGCCTATTTTTAGTGTGGCGTTTAGCTTCTTTATGAACCTTGATAATTACTCCATTTGATCTAGGCCTTCGAAACGGGTGTCGTTCTCACTTTTCCAGATGCCAATCGTTAGCTGACTCCTCTGAAATTAGACATGTACGCTTGTCTAGAGCCCCATCAATCCACAGCTTAGGCCATCTATAGACAATGGATGCATCTCTAGGAGAGGGTGTCTTCATTGTGGAGGTACAGGAGTAAGAAAGGGGAGTACATAGTGCAAAAAAGGGTGGTATCATGGTGGATGTCTCTTGGAGGCAGCCTAAGCATGAGCAACTCATCCGTTTTGACAAACGTAATTACAGCAACAAATTTTTCTTAGCGTTACAGTAATTGTTCGTGCTCACATGTGACATCTAAAAGCCAAATCAACTAAATAGGAGGAGTGGACAAGAGCACGAAAAGACCTGCAAAATTTGCAGCCGCATTATGCACCTTCCTTCGTGCATAAAAGTGAACGAGGGAGCAAATTTAATAAGAAAATATGGTTGAAGCAATTCTTTGTTCTGTTTCTGAAAGGAGGTTTGCGAACGGAAAATCGTTGAATGTCATTAACACATTCCAACAGGAGTGTGTCAAGCGTGAGACAGGAAATATTACTACCTTCATTCTGAATAAAATTGAGATTGAGAATGATCACCGGCAGTGTAACATCGACAATGAAACCTCAAACAGGCCTTCGATCTTTCATTCCCTTACCATGAGTACGGTAACACTTGCTGGATGCGACCAAACGCAGCGTCACCCTAATGAAAGATCACTGGGTGATGTAGTTAAGTCCCTTTAAAGAACAAACAGTAGTTAAAAAATCATGAAAAGGATTTTATCAGATGGATAAGTTGAAATGGACCTTCAACCAGAGTGACATACACTGTTACAAGTTGCGCCAAGTGGGTCTTTCAAATGCACAGATTGCCGACTTGAAAGAAAACAATGTGCACCAGACCTGGAAATACTTGTGCTAATCCACTAAACTCACAGTGTGTGCTTTGGTAAGCAAAAGTTCAAAAAGTTTTACATGCGATTTTACAAATGTTAATTGCGTAGCTGATGAAGGCATTCATCCCTCCTCATTCCTCCTCATCCCTCTACCCACCGATTCTTCACTATTTGATGGCATCCTTGGCTTTTCCTGACCTTGATGCATCAACGAATCCAGTTGATTGTGCTATTCTGCTTCTGAATGTCGTAGCTTGCTAATCGTGTCTATGGCACTGAATAAGTGAATGTTGAAGGCATACTATCTTAAATGGAGGGAATGTACTCATTTGTAAAGTTTCAAAGTAATTATATTACCTGAAAGCAAGTACTACATCCCACTTGTCCTTAATCTTACTAGTCGCTCCCAGGATAAGCAAAATATCGCTAAATATGGTAAATCATGCCTTGGCACTAGTTGTCACTCCAGCTTGTGACATTTATGCTAAAGATCACAGTGGATTTTGTAATTGGTAAAAACCACTCGTTAATTACCAGCTGTGTGGATTTGTAAACCCCCATAAAGTGCGAAAAGGGACGTATACTGAATGAAATTGCTGCTGGTTGAAGGCGTTTTAATTTCAAAATTGCGGATCTCATGACGTTGAAAGTGCCTTGGGACCGTTGTCAAGAGAAGTATTAGTAAAGTAAGCGCAGAAAATTTAGAATGATGCAGTAGTGCTCTTAAAATTGTGAAAACGATAGTGTCAGCACACGTCAGTATCACAGATGCTGGGATGACAGTGGCAACAACTTCATGCAAAGCTGCCTAAATTTGATCACTACAATGACAAACTCTGCATGTAAAATAAGTAGAGATCTTAACAGGCTCAAATCAAAGTATTTTGTGTTAATGCAAAAGTGTGTATAATCTGCGAATTGCTGCATTTATTTTCTCATGATATTGAAATTTTTGATCAAAATGATAGATGATCACAAAAAGTGTGTCAAGGCCAACCTACTGTAAGGTAAACTAGACACTGGTCGGTGTGTTAGAAATTTATCATGCTTCAACGGTAGTTTTAGTAGTAACATCCGTGTTATGTGCTTTTTTATGTTTGGGTATACAGTCCGCTTGAATATTAATAAACAATTTTTTCTTTCATGGAAACCACCCAGGCGTGCTTACTACTGCAGGCTATTCATCTGGTAAAGCATTTACATAGAGCCTGAATGCCTCCAGCGGTCACATGTGAGGTCTAATTTTGTGTCTAACCTTTCGTGTCCTGCTATTAGAAATGAAAGATTGACAGATGATTTAATGAAGTGGGTAATTCAATCGCTTAACTCACTACTTGCCATTATAATTTTATGAAAGGTAGGCGTTTGATTCATCATTACAGGAAAGGAGGGCTGCCAAAATGTGTTACCTTTTATCCTCTCATCCCATCAGTGAGACGAGCAAGTGTTTAAATGCTAGTAACCATGGAATAAAATTTGTTTACAATTATGCTGTGGGGTAATTCTGAAATGTAACACACTTTCATTCTTTCGAAGAACCTTTAAGCTGCCTGCAATGGTGCTTGCTCTTGAGTAGCCTTAAGCGAATCCCCTTCCTACTTTTCTACATGTATTGTATAAAAAACCACTTAGGCCAGGAAACCTGTCTTTCATACAGAAATCTGTAATAAAAAGCAGCTTTGACTAGTTTATTTTAGATGGTTAAACTAGCTTTCTTTACCGTGAGCTCCACGAGTTTCGTACAATGTCATGCATGATAGCGGTGTAGGTGACATGCATTCGCAGTGTGTTTGAGGCCTCACAATCTTGGTGGGCCTAACCAGTCAAGGATTTTGTAACCTCATTCAGTCATTTTCTCGTTTTTATGTAGAAATATAAGCTTTTATAAAAAACACGCCAACCAGTGCCTAAAATTAGCATACCAATTAACTATTAAAAATGACTTTGAGAACCACAACATTTGATTGAGGTCATTCAGATGGATACCACTGCCACGCTTCCAAATGCAAATGAGATTGTGTATATTGAAATATATTCGGCCTAATTTTTTGCACTAAGGATTGTGTGTTTGGCTAGAATCCTATCTGGCCTCCGTCCAGGCCACTAGTAGAGAAAAAGGGCACCTTTAGACGAGGGTACCTCCATTGTCGAGGTGATTGGGTAAGAAAGGGGAGTACGGAGGTAGGAGCAAGCGTGGGATCTTGGCAGATGGCTGCCAGTGGTGATCTAGGTATGAGTCTCAAGATCGTCTTTGTCAAACGCAATTATATCAACAGTTTCGTCGTAGCTTCAGGGTGATTTCTTTCACACACAGTAAGCATTCACAAATGATCTTAAAGGGTTGGAAAGGGTGAACGAGAGCTCGAAAAGGATAATAAACCACGGAGCCTTTCCTTTATGATAGCTCTGAAGAAAGTTAATGTGATGCCAGAATTGGTTCAAACTTATTGTTTACCTCTTTTATGGATTACGTTTGGCAAACGAAAAATTGTCTAGTATCAACACATCTCGGCATGATTGTGTCCAGACGTGAGACCGGAAGCATCACCACCACCATTTTCGAAAGACAGTGGGATTGAAAATATTAATTGACAATGCAACGATAAACAGACTTCTGCTCTTTTATTCCCCTACGATAATTACCAATAGCGCATGTTGAATAGGACCAAATTTAATGCCACTTCACCGAACACTCACTGAGTCAAAGAGTTAAGTCACTTTTAGAAATGAACTACAGTTTAAATTTTAAGGGAAAGGATTTTGTAAGTACAATCTTAACAAATAGGAGATAATGCACAGAGGGAAATCGAGTGGGCAGCTGCATCGATACAAAGGGAGTCGCGAAGCACTTGACGTAGGTCAGACATTAACCAGCGCCGATATACACTCCTACGCATTGTTCTAAGTAGGTCTTTTGTGTTTGCAGATTGGCTATTTGAAAAAATAACCAAGTGAACAGCACCAGACCTACAAAGCCCTATGCTATTTTAATAAACACAGAGTTCTTTGCTAGGTCAAAGTTTCAAAATTTCATAAGTGATTTTGAAACTACTAATTGCGCAGTTGGTGGAGGAAATTGTGGTGGTCAAGTTAGTAACACCTTCAGTATTTCAGCCACCTCGTACTGCACATAGAGGGTTATGTGGCACAGTCCCAACTGCCTTGCTGATTTATCAACAGACGACTTGAAATGGTAATTTTTTAGGTGCATGGCTCAATGATCACTTATTCCCACCTATCTCTCTACCCACCCACCCACCCTTCACTGATCCAGTTCATTGTAGACGTGTCCTGTCCTTGATATGTCCAAAAAATCCACTTGACTGTGCAATTCTTTTGAAAATCATAGTCTATTAATTATGACTATAGAGTGAAGTGACCGATCAAGGTGTAACATCTCAAATGGTGTGCGAGTACTTATGTGTTAGACTTAGAATGTATTACGGCTACTAAGTGCAAGTTTATAACCTAATTTTGCTTGCCATTAGACTAAATAATTACTCACGAGATGTTCAAAATATCCCCAAGCATAAAAGTTCCTGCCTTGGACTAAGTTATCATCCCAGCATGTAGCATTTGTGTTGATCACAGCGGCTTTTGTAGTTGACAAGCGCCATTAGTAGACGACGTCAGCACTTGCATTCCTTTATTTCTATTGGTTTGTCAGGCATTTAAAGAACAAACTATCACTCAATTAATTGCTCTTATGATTCCGCCTATTATTACAAATGTGTGCTCTAAACACATGTGACAGGAACTTCAACAAGTTGCCGATTTGTGGCATCCAATGTCGCGTCGCTTCCACACGCATAGACGTCGGTCTGGTTGAAGTTCTGGACTTGCCGCCTTGAGGCGGGCTGCGCTGCTGCGTTGACTACGAATGATGAAATCCTGGCAAATATTTCATGCAGGAGTGAACGTGCAGCTGCGCTAGCGTCACCGCCAGAGCGAAGCAGACGTAGAATGTCAAACAAAACCAACTGCCAAAGGCAACATAATATTTGGGAACATAACGTTATATTTAGTGCTCTACACATCAATATCCATGAGGCACTGTGCTAATTAACAACAAATTTTAATTTATTTAAATTTTTGCACGATGATTTTTTATTACCAAAAGCCTCGAACTCATTTCATAAATTTGTGTAGACGTTATGGAAGACCTCATTTTGAATTACCTTTTTGATGACCAGTCATGTTTCCACAAAAGCGGTCAATTGTTATCAAAATTAGAACAAAAAAATGGGCTAAACTCTCTGCATACTCTGCTCAATATGTTTTATTATTATTAAAATGTGCACTTTTTATATCATTTTACAGCAAGCTTAGCAATAAACTCCATGTTTCCAAATCCAATTAATGGATGATGGTGACTACAATGAATGCATCAAAATCTCGCTGCTGTAAGACTAGCTAAATAATAGTCAGTGTGTTGGAAATTTCCCTTTTTTTCACCCACAGCTGTTTCAGTAACATTTGTGCTATTTACTTTTCATATTCGGGTACACGATCCACCCTGCCATTAATAGAAGTTTCTTACTTTCTTCAAAGAAAGCCTGCCGGTAAGCGCCTACAGCATCCAAGTGTGAGATGTTGGCTAGTCTTCGACACCCTGTTATTATAAATGCGATTTAAAGAAATAATTTGACCAAGTAGGACAAACTGTCCGCTCAACTGGTAGTCGATATTACTTTCTATCACATTAACCGTTTGGGCACTGCAGAAGTTAAGTGGTAAATCCGTAACAGCAGAAATGGAGGATGGCTTTAGTTTCTTTCCCTTTATCAACTTATACAATCAGTATGGTAGGCTAAACCACAGACTGTTTGAAGTGAGTAAGTACAACGATGCTCAAAACCAGATAATTTAAGGTTTTTACCACCCGCTACAGGGTAATGAACCAGGCACTGCCTTTCTTTAAAGCGCCTTTACGCTGCCCGCAGCAATGCAAAACATGTCCTCACTTTTTAGCTTGCATTATAAAACAGGCCACTGGGAGGAGGTGGCTTAGCCTTGTTAATTGCATATAGTTCTACTGGGGCTTCTTTCCGATGACTTCCACCCGTGCAGCACCATGCCGTACACGACATTGATGTTGATGAGGTATTCGCGATGTGTTTGAGGTTTTATTAGCCTGACTAATACAAGGAATGCGTAGATTCGAAAACTTACCCACCCCTTTTTATTTTTTATGCACCATTGTTTCTTTGTTCGCCACAGATACAAATACTTGCCTATCATTATGCATTTTCCATGTATCATTTGACCCTTATAATAAACTTGGGAAATTTTTGCTGCTAATTAAGGTCGATCATTAATATCTATGTCTATAACGGCAACGAGACTGGAAATGTGATATAATGATTGGGGATCTTTTTTGAACTAGGATTTGTGCCTTAAGCTTGAACTTTATCGAGTCTCGGAGAGGGCATTTAAGGGAGAACGCAGACATCTTCAGACAACGGTGAATTCATTGTCGATATAGATGAGCAAAAGAGGGCATTACGGAATGCCAAGTGCTCATGAAATTCGGACGGCTGGTTGGCGAAGACTGCGCCTGCCTCAGTCGATCATCATAAAAATTGCAGTAAGTGATTTGCCTCAGGCTTAGAGTGATTAGTCGCGAGCGGATGGAACGTCTGCAAGTGATCTCAACCATTGAGGGGTTAGTGAACTAGAATGCTTAAAAAGAAAAACATTGTTCATCAAAATAGTCCCAAAACTGAAAGAAGTGTTTTCCCGTGGTCGCAGATCCCCATCACTCTTTCCCACTAAAATATTTGGGAGCCAAATTTCAGTCCTTTCGTTTGCCGGATTTATCTATCAGCTACCAGATCGCCGTCTGAGTTAACGAGACTATCCAGCCTGACGGTTACCCTCCATGGCGTTCCGTGGACCAGTGTCTACAGGTGGAGGCAGTATGTCCGTCGGATGGGTATGATGTGTAGCCGGGTACCACGGCCTGAGTTGACTGTGATGCCAGCTGCAGCAATCAGCATCCCTTCCAATTAGGATAACTAGGGGAGCCTTCATTTATCCTCTTCATCAACTGTCACCCCATCACCTCGATCATTTTTGGTGCGACCTCGCTGTCCGTGAGCTGATGAGTGATGCGGTGACAAGGTGAAAGAACCGACTATTACTTATGCTCGAATTCGACACCAATCGTCTCCTTTCCCATGCTAACGTTTTCCAAGTTAATGTCGCACCAGCATAACTTAATAAAGTAGGGCTGAGTATAGTATACAGCAGCAGGAATGCGAATTTAATGATTGACCTCTGCATGCAATTTGGAGCGTACGGTGCACTCCAAAGATCCTGGTCCGTTTTATTTGCATTAAATACTAACTATATCAATCCATGTGCATTGTTGCCTGGAAGGAGTGTCGACTGCCACAATATACATATATATACATATATATGTTCTTCGTCCATATTTCTAATGCACATGTACAAGCTAACTTTCCCCGATTCATCGCGTTCTTTGGGAGTGCTTTGCAGAGCCACAAATCCAGTTGTTCAATCAGTCGCCTGACGCTCATGACTACTGATGTGATCATTTGCTGATCAAAGATCCATAAGATCATGCCAACTCATGCGATTCATGCGTATGGGCTTGAGCATGGACACATTTGAAATGCCAACCTTGATAATCCCTGGTGGACAAAGACTTTAGGACAGAGCTGTCAATCAAGGCCACATGACGATAAAGCAGGAGAAGTGCGACTGTGTGTGAGCCTCCTTCGATTGACGACTGAAGTACATGTGTGGACATCTCTCCGTTGTATTCACTGCCTTCTCACTGGACTTCTTCCTAGGGTGGTTGGTCGTGTACTTAAAGTGGGTGGTCATCTTCTATTGCATTGCAGAAGGCGGAGAAGGTGGATGTACCCAATACATGACTTGCCATAAGCAGCTCCCAGATGCGGGAGGTGATTTTTCACCAGACTGGTCAGTCAGCTGAAGTAGTGGGAAGTGTGGCATCCACTTTTCCCCATGGTCATTGATTCCAGTGGTTCTTGCACAATGCGATACATGTCACGCCCTATTCAGTGATGGGTTCTGACACGCGTGCTGAGTCTCAGCTGTGGCCAAACCTCACGTAGAGCCAACTCAGTGAGGAGTGACGAGTATCCACTCCTCAGTATACATTTTTAGTCCAATTTCGACGAAAGGCCATCTCCATCTCATGCTCAGTTTTAGCATTCTTAAGGATGGCAACGTGCTCTTTCTTCTTCTTCTTTGAAGTCCTGTGCATCCATTTCCTCCAAAGTGGAATACAGAGCTTGGGGCTGTTCATCGCTGAAGCCTTACTACACACCTTCTCCTTCTTCGTAAAGGCGTATGGGGAGAGAGCTGCTTCAATGGCAGAAGTTGAATGAAATCAAGTCTCATTCTCTTTTGCTGAGACGGGCATGCCAATGACAAGTTTGCCAACGTCATCTGTCTAGGAGATGTCAGTCAGTCTCCGAATGGTAGATGTGTGTGTGTCACAATCACGTCTGAACAGGCCCGTGTCCAGACCCATGACCAAACCCATCGACACCGCCATTCGGAATGACAGTGCTCATCGGTAGAGCTACATTGACAGTCCAACTTTAAACAATCGCCTGCCTCTACACTCTGTTTCAACGAGGGTGGTGGCACGTGCTGGGTGGAGCCAAATTTGGAGCCACCCAATCGAAAACTAATTGATTCAAACAGTTTGGTCACTTATACAAAGCGACCACAGTCGGAAGTAATTAGACGACTTCGTCAGTCAAATCCTAGCCAACTCGAATTCGCACACCGAAAGGCGTAGAGCAAACGTTTGCATCGATATAAGGAGCACTGTGAAACGCTGGACGTGGAATGGACAAACGTCCGCGCTGACGCACACTTCTACACGTTGCTCCATGAAGGTCACCTGTGTTTGCAGATTGCCGAATAGCTGTACAGTGCAGGCGAAAAGCTCCAGATATGGAGAAGTTCCACGCCATCTCAAGAAACGTGCACTGTTTACTCTGCTGGGTAGTAATGCCAGAGCAACTCCGTGCAGTGTATTTACACGCAATCCCAAAACTAACGAGTGCAGAGATGATGAAAGAGAGTGTGGAGGTCAATTTACTGGCACCTTCTCCATTTCACCATCGGGATTCCCGTGTACAGAGAACGAGATGGCTATTCCGAGCTGCCCTGCTACTGCACCAACAAGCGACTTGACCTGATATGAATTTGGTTCAGGATCACGACAGCTGTGAGTGCAGTGATGTGTCTACTGTTGGATGTGGACCTTCTCTAGACATCTCTTGACGCCTTTGTGACCTACAACACTCGATCCAAATTAAAGAACTGATTCTAACCAAATTGCCTTGCATTCTGATCACCAACACGATCAAGATCGCGAAATTGATCAAGACCCTCACTTCACTGTCAGCTTCAGCGGCAGAGCCAGCAAAGGACAGCAGTATCAGCAGACATCATTAATTGTTATGACGCTGGTGCCAATGTGCAGGCTCGGTGACTCTTCACACCTCCTTCCTGCTGCGTCACCTGTTTCAGCTCCTCAGCATACCTACTGCGACCAACTATGGCGATTTGACTAAACATTGTGTATTTCCTCACCAAATCGTTTCTGCTATCGTCTTTCATTCCCTCCGACGCAACCCCCAATGCAGCACTGCACACGTGCAATTGCCAAATGAGATGGTGAATTTGATAACCCCCCATTGTGTGTCATCGTGGGTTGGGACGGTCACAACGCAGCTCCAACGAGTTGGGACAGGAAAATTCAAAGTGATGAATACGGTCAAGTAGGCAGTTGGTGCATTACCTCCTGGCAATTAGTTCTCATGAATGTCGAGAGGAAGGTGGTAACTGCTGGTTTGGTGGCAAAGGAAATGTTCAGACAGTGGAAGTGTTGCCAGTCAAACCACGGTTGTGCAATTACTTCTGCGTTTTGAGTGCTCTCGAGTTTGGGCATGCCTAATCGAAGTAGTTGTCTTGGCAGTGTTGTATGTTCATGGAGTGGTTCCTTTTCTCTCTCTCTCTCCTTCTTTCCCTTCATGCCTGATGCAAGTGGGCAAGTCGCAAATTACTCAAACGGTTTTGATGGCAACGCTGCGGAGAGTATTCGTTTAATGAGGCATTCAGGAGACACGCCTTGCCATGCTGCGATCCTTCCAAAATCCATTTGTGAAATACCCATAGCAGTGTGCAAGGTGGCAAACGTCTTGTTGTACCGTTGGATTTTGGACACCAACCACGTATCGACATGGCCTGCATGGTCTTTGCTTGCGTGGGTCCACTTCCACGATATACTCTACGCACACGATAAGACGCATACCTGTTCAAGCATTTCCACATTTTCGCATTTGATGTGGGAACAACTCCTTGCATAACTCGGGTTTTCTGCTTGCATTGCAACTCCAAGTAGTTGATCTGTGCGGCATCTTTGAGTTATTGCACTAATGCTGATATACCACTACTTATTGTGAGTATGTGGATGAGATTGAGTCTGGTGACTGGCTTTTGCATTATTGTAGACGAGCTGCATTCGCTTGTGAGCAATTTCCCGGAAATATTATATTAGAGCGAAGAACTCACACACTTTGGGTACAAGTTGGGGAGTGCGGCAAGAATGAGGAGGGAATGAATTGGGGTGGGGTTGGGGGTGGGAACCATGAAGGTAACTGCCACACAGGTGTGAATGTCCACTCAGGTAGTTGGTCGTGAAACGTGCTGTGAGGAGGAGACGACTCGTGTTTGACAACGAGAATCATTGCGTTGCTTCCAGGTGTTGGTGAAGCTCGTGATACACCAGATTTACGTGCTCATGCCTACTTTCTTCTGCTCCTTGGTGTAAGATAGGAACTTGTGGCAAATTGACACTCATTCTCGACATTCTGGTTCTGATAATTCGCGATTTTCCCTCAATTTCTACAACGAGGGATATTACCAATAAGATCTCCACATAATTGCTTTGGCAGTGGTAGACTTGCTTTTTGAAATTTCACTTTCTCCGTCCATTGTGAAGATCACTGACCCATACCAGTTCCCAAATAATGCCCATCAGGCGGCCCCACCGTCAAGGTGGGAGTTGATTAACGCCTTGTGTTTCAAGCCCAAGTCTTCACCAGAAGGCCTGCACAACCACTTAGTTTCCCTTCAGGGTGCAACTTCACACTAAATCATTGCAAGTATGAGGAAGGTCTTATTTTGAGTACCTCCCAAACTGCAAATTATTGTTTCTATTAATTAGCTTTCGTTAAAGCCACAATATTCCGTTTTAACACCTACTACACAATGCGGTGTTTCGGAATAGGTGTAAATAATTTAGCCTTGCAAGAAAACTGACACGCAGATGCTCAATAGGTTGTTACTGCCTTGTGTTATCAACAAGGGTAACATGAACATGATTTCAGCAGGCAATGGCCCTGATTCGAGTGAAATTGAGAGGTTTCAGGGCGAAAATCCCAACTACGTTTGGCACCTAATTAATCAAAACATCAAACACCTTGATGCTGTAGCCCCATTTGATAACATTTCGTCCACTATGCAAACTGTACCAGTAACACCATAGTTGCTGTGTTACAGTATTCTTTGACTACAGCACTAATGTTAGGATGAACGAATTATGAAGTGAAGCATAATTGAGATAGGGTTTGTACAATTAATTACGTGAAAAACAAAGTTGGCTTAAATGTGCTTACTCGTGTTGTTTATCCGAACCACCTAAATCACTAAAACAAGTGTGAATATAAAATGGTGTTGATGTGCCACGCGAAAATGAGTAGTAATCTGCAATGGGTGGCAATACTGGCGATTCTGAAGTTGGGAGCTGCGCCGATGGAGGCAAGAGGGCGGCAGTTAGGATGAAGAAGGAGATCGGCGTGTTACAAGCCGTCAGCATCATATTCGGAGTGATTGTTGGATCTGGTATCTTTGTGTCACCTGTGGGCGTTCTGCGGTATTCGAATTCTGTTGGCCTATCGCTAATCATGTGGATAGTGCCAGGTCTCTTCAGCATGCTTGGTGCGCTGGTGTATGCTGAGTTGGGTGTGCGAATCCCGAAGTCAGGTGGCGAGTATGCATATATCCTGGAAGCATTTGGTGGACTGCCTGCATTCATTGTGATGTGGATCACCTTTGTGGTCATTGGTGGTGTCAGTTGTGCTGCCAATTCGATAGTGTTCGCGGAGTACATGCTGCAGCCCGTCTACCCTGACTGTGCAATCCCTGGACCTGTTGTGAGCATGATTGCCCTTTGTGGTCTGAGTAAGTGCGGTATTGTCGTCATGCATGCCTGTAGTGTTAATTTGTGCGGTAAACTGCTACAAGGTGAAGTGGGCGACAAGACTGGCGGTGATCTTTTCCTTTGGCAAGGTGGTCGCGCTGTTGCTGATAATTAGCTTTGGTGTGTACTACCTTGCGACCGGTAAGTTGCCTCTTCCTCGTCTGGAGCAAGTGATGCGTTTGTGTGCATGGAGTGTTGGTTGTTAGTGGGTGATATCCTTCCTCATTGTTGGAATGTTGTGTCTATGGTGCATGTGTCAGTGTACTTGATCTGGTGGGTGTTTATTGACGTTGCGCTAGGTCATGTGGAGAGTTTTCATAACACCTTCGAGGGATCGAATGTGTCTCCTGGATATCTGGCACTATCGTTCTACCAGGGTTTCTGGGCATTTTCGGGATGGTGAGTGCTGCTTTTTAACTGTTTGCACAATACAGTCCTGCGTTTGCTACTCGGTGTGTGTCAGGTGTGTCGTTGGTCTATCTGCATATTTTCATAACTTAGGTCAGGATTAAGAGATCTTTCTCAATGTTGACGTTTGGCAAATCATGGCTATCCGTTGTTCTGATGTACTTTCACGCGCTGTATAGAGGATATTTTTTGAAGCGCATTCACTATGATGCATTTCTGTTTGATTCGCTATTTACAATCTGTCAAATTATGACTTATAGCGTTGTAATTAAGGACATGTGAAACGTCCAAATACTAATTCAGATGGTATTCAAGGTTTGAACAAACATTATCAGAGCCTAAAATTGCCATTTCTTTAAAGAATTATTGCATCTCTGCTTAACTTGTAGGAATTACCTAAATTTCCTGGTAGAGGAAATGAAGAACCCTGGTAGGTAAGTGCCAAGCAGATCATTTTGGGATGATATAGATGGAGAGATGGGGTGTTAATGCTGGTAGCACCGTTGTAGAAACCTGCCGTTGGCGATCGGGATTGCGCTGTCCCTGGTAACCGGTCTGTACATGCTGACAAACATAGCTTACCTGGCAGTGCTCAGCCCCTACGAAATGCTGGCCACAGGCTCTGGATCCTCTGCAATCGCCGTGGTGAGTTGAGAGGAACAAAGTGGTGTGAAGGTTCCGTGCAGTAGTCTGATGAAGGAAAGTGGTGGGTAGCGCAGGGGCGAAGGTGTTTAAAGATGCAGGGTGGTGAAAAGTGGGAATGAATGGGTACATAGCCACACAGAAGCGAATGTCTACTGAAATTGTTAGCACCAATATGTGATGTAGAGGGGTGACAAGTTGTGTTTGACACTGACAAGCGTGGCGTCACTTGTAGGTGTTTGCGGAGCGTGCGATGCCATGGATTTCCATGCTCATGCCCGTGTTCGTGGGTGCGTCAGTGTTTGGAAGCATCAATGGGGAGGCGATGTCAATGTCTCGGTGGGTTGCCTTTCTTGATTGTCTTCTTGTGGCTAGGTGGTGGGCGCCTGGTAGGAGGTAGGATTCGAGCGTCAAGTAATTGTCTGTTTGATTTGTGTTTTTAAAGTTTGACATACACTGGAGCCCGAGAAGGACACATGCCCTCCATTCTGGCCATGATCCACCACTGCAACTTCACACCTATTCCCGCCATTCTGATATTGGTGAGACCTTTCTGTTCCACTATTTCTTTGCCTGGAGAAGTTGCTTTTGTTTACTGCAATTGCAAATCCCAGCTATTGTCTAGTTAATGTCCTTCAGGTAGTAATATGGTGGGGAAATTTCCAATTGGGACGTAAGTAGCTGCATAGCACAATGAATGACTGACAGAAATGAAGTGCCTATTTGCATGGTCAAGTGTTGCCTGAGTTAGGAGGGGTAAAGCACAGTATAGGAGTGTCGAGGGCTGACAGGCAATTTTTGGCCTCATTCCCCCAATCGTTCACCCTGAATAAGATATCTTCCAACTGTTTCTGGATTACTTTGGCGAGTGGTGATTTGGTCTTTATTGTGTTTTCGCCGCAGCTTGTGCTGGCCGTTGGCTACCAATTCTACAGCGATTTGTTTGCGTTGATTGAGTTGGCGGGCTTTGCGTTCTCCTTCATTGCAGCTTTGGCTGTGACCGCCCTCCTCTATATGCGGTACAAGGAGCCCAATCTGAGGACATCGTTCCAGGTACGCTTGTCCTCATCTTTCGCGGTTTTTGCATCTGTCTTCGTGCTTTGTAATTTCTGCCCTTTTGACCTTACTGTGACCCTTTGGGGTGGCATTTGGGATTGGGGTTGCATGAGACTCTTGTGGAAAACGTAGGCACGACTTTGTGTTAGGGTGGTGTGTTTCTGATGCGGTTCACTTTGCCTTGATTGGTGCAGCTACCGATTTTCTTCCCCATCCTCTTCCTCATTTGTGACCTCTTCATCCTTGTGCTGACGATCTATCAACAACCGCGTGAGTCGCTCTCCAACGTGATTCTGATGTTGGTGGCGGTTCCCATCTACTGGTTGGGTGTTTCGTGGGAGAACAAGCCGAAGAGCTTCCAGAATGTGATCTGTGCGTGATTTTGTTGCATTCGGTTATGGATGTTCTGGGACACGGTGTCACGCCTTGTGTGATCTGTTTTCCTTCCTTTGCAGATAAGGGCACAGTATTTCTGCAGAAAGTGTTTGCCTGCGTGCCAGTGGAGGATGAGTCCCAATTGAACTAAATTGCAGCTTTTCCAAGGAGCATGAAAAATCAAGTCGAGGCCTTCTGCGTTAATTTATAAACTCAGGATACTCGCATTGCTCACAAATGTGCAGTGCTTTTCTTATCAAAATCGTAGGTGTTCTCGCTCTCTTTCCTTGTATTCACGACCTGAGCTTTCATGTCTCTCTGTGCTATTTCTTTGTGACATGCATGTTAGTGTCCACTAGGCTTTTCTCTGTAACCTATTCACTTAATTCCCCTTCGTAGTTGTCAAATCGCCTTTCGCTTGTAATTGTTTCTCTAGCCAATTGGCACCACTTTGCACTAGTCCGTTGTCAATACACTTTAACGCTAGTGGGTCTATCCCGTGTGCACTTGTGCTCTTTCCTATCCTTATGGCTCGTATAAAATAGCATTTTATGCATGGTCTGCGTTCTCTCTCGAAGGTGTGCATTGTCCTTGGGTACTGGTGCATGGTCGAAATGACGCCTGGTTGTGTTTACTTGTCTGCACGTCGTTACCTTTGTAAGTGGTCATCGTCATGAGTGAGTGAGTCGTCGCAGCGCACCATTGCAGTGTTCAAGTGGCGAGGTTTGGTTGCATGCGGTGCTCGAGCAAACTCCCACCACCTGGGCCCTCGTGAGAAGGTAGTAAAAGGAATGAGGGTTTCACCCTTGCTGCTTCGGCTTCGTTAGGATGTAGGTAGGAAATATTTGTCGAATTGAGTCAGTGATGTGTGATGGGTTGCCAATTAGATGCAATAAAATTGGGAGGTGTGAATTGTGAGAGATGCAGTTGGCTGCAGTGTGACCATTCTCCTGGGACTTCCGCTTTGTCATGCTTCGATTCAAAGCCTTCATTTCGGGAGAAATTGTGGGGTTTCCTCTGGATTGTGCACCTCGCACCTGATGTTGTACGTGGATTTGGAGCCGAGCGCGGTGTCCGTTGAGGGGTTCAGTTGCATGCTCGGCGGCCGATGTTTACCGCGGTATTTGCCCTGATCGAGTTGCAGCTCAAGCTTTGCATTCCTGGTTGTCTCGGTTCGGTTCACGCTGCCTTGCTGGAACCCCTTTGACAGGAGCCAGTTGGTCCTCTTTGACGTCATTGATATTGCGGCATTGTAAACATTTTTTGTACAACTAAATCATGTGACAGTCAATACACACAACGGGTAGTAGTCACTCACTGTCTTCGCATTGCAGTAACCAAACTGACTTCCTTGTTTTGCTACACCACAGACAATTGCAATCCAGTTGTTTACCAAAGTCAAATGGCTTTTTCCACTGACCCACTTCGTCACCTACTCGAATTGTGCCTCAATGATCATTTATGCATTTTCATCCTTCGCCTCACCGATTGTGCAACGGTTGGTGTCATCGTGGAATTTGTCGCACTTTGGTGGGTGCAGTTGTGCGATCCCTCTTGAAGGTCACACTTTGTTGTAAAACTTGTTCATGGGGGTAAGAGAGTCATCGGTTCGATCACAACTGCGGGAATCTCTGCATAATGAGGATTAAAATGGGGTGGGCGATTAGGAGTTTGCTCACCACCACCTTTTACCAAATGGGTACAAGTACAGCTGGCAAGAGGAACAAAATATCTGCAAAACGTGGTTGTTCTTGTCTGACCTTCGAGTGGAGGACGAAGGCGGCGTGTTTACTGACAACCGGCATTAGTGGGCGAGGTTGGCACTCTCTTGCCAGCCGAGGCAATCTGCTTGTCAGTCGTGTGAAGCAGTGTCACCCTACTCACCGCACACGAGGAAGTCCACTGGGCTTGCAAATCCGACCGTTGTTAAGGCATAAATTTGGTGCTCAAAGTAATGTTGAAAGAGAATCCAACTTGAGGCACATCCAATGTCGAGTCACTTCCACACACTTAGATGTGTGCATCTGGTTGAAGCGTCGGGTTTTTACTGCCAAGGCGCATTCAGCTGTTGTGCTGGAGGTTGAAAGTTAGGTCATAACAAAAGTAGGCATAACCATTGCCGTCAGAGTTGGCCGAATGCACCCAAAACGTGGTGGTTTGTGCAAGAGACGTGAGGAGGAAAGAGGAGGATTGCACCTGACAGTCAGCAGCATTGCACGAAGGCGACAGTCTCATTCATTAGTTTGTCAGCAACTTGGGTCATCGTTACCCTACTCACGGTACAGGGTGAAGTCAACTGCCCTTGCGAGTCCAACTGCTGCCATCATGTGCACTTGGATCATGAGTGCTGTGGAGAGTTTCCTATTCGGATCATCTGCCTGCGGGCCCCTTCTACATCAGGTATACTTGTCGCCGTGCCTTTGTGCCGGTGTTCTTAGTATGGCGCTTTGTGCTGCAGTTAATGGACGAAGGCATGCGACTGTGTCAAGTGAACGCGTTTTCTACTTGCCTCCCTCTGCCTTGGTTCACGTAGCTGCCCGTCTTCTTTCCCACCACCTTCCTGTGAGGTGATTCCCTCATCTTTGTGTTGACAATCTATCAACAGACACGCGAGTCGCCATGCAACGTGGTCCTCACGTTGGTGGCGGTACCCATCTACTGGTTGGGTGTTTTGGGGGAGAACATGCCAAAGAGCTTCCAGCCTGTGACCTGCATGTGATCACGTTCCAGTTGATTAAGAAAGTCTTACAGCACGGCGTCGTACAGATTTGATGTGTTTTCCCTTTTATGCGGATGAGGACGCAGTATTCCTGCCGAAGGCCTTCGCCTGCATGCCATTTGACGAGTGTCACTCGGACAAAGCATTGCGGATTCTCCTACAAATGGGAAGAAGCAAGTGGAGACCCTCTAGGTGTTCGGCCTTCGTTTACGAACCAAGGAAATCTGCTTCATGTTACAAGTATTCTGTGCCTCCATTTTCACCAGTTGTGTGTCCCCGGTCTCTCGTCCAAATGGATATTTGTGCTGCTTGTTGTAACGAGCATGATAACATGTGCTGGATATGCCCCGAAAACCTCCTCAACTTTGCCCAATAGTCACCCAAACATTTTACCCAAAGCCGGTTCTCCAGTTAGTGCCACTAATAATTTCAAGTTGGTCTACCGAAATTAGTCAATCGCGCTTGCCAATCGGTCCTTGGAACAACCGAGTTGGGTCACTCGATTTTGGACCTCTTCCACAGGCCTAGACGTTCGTCTGGCTAGAGCCCTGAGTTCGTACTGTAAGAGCGCATTGTGATGCTGCGTTAGCAGTGCATAACGAAAAACTGCCAAATACTTTGCTCAGGCTCCCACTTGTGGCTGCATTTGCATCGCCGACTGGGCAAAGCCGACGGACAATGCCAGAAGCAACGTAATTCATGGGACAATTCTATGCTAGATACTCATGGTACTGCACTGTGTTAATCACAGACAGGCCATAATTCATTTTCGTGTCCAATAATAAGCTAAAACATTATTTTTGCGTTATCAAATATCTCGGCTCCATTTTGCAATTTGGTGCAGTTGTGAATGGCCTCTCGGACCCGTGACAGCACACGAGCACTCATGTTTCTGCAATGGATGCCCTTCAGCTTCGTGAATTCAGACGAAGTACTTTGGCCTTGTTTATGCTCCTCCTCCTCCTCCTCCTCCTCCTCCTCCTATACCTGCATCCACACCTGATGACTTTTTCCGATTCTGCATAAACCGGAGTGTTTACTGGGATGACCGAGCCTCAGTGCTGCATTACATGAAATGCACGCAGGAAATGGATGCGTTGCGATGATGTGGATTGCACCCAAACGTCGCTTTTGTAAACACTTTGCAAAAGTTAACAATTGTGGTTTAAAATAATCGCCCTTTCAAACTTCGCTCTGTGATATTTTGTGGGAGCGTGACAAACATGCTGCACAAATTCAGATTCGCATGATTGTGCAAGGATTAGCGCCTCTGAGCCAGGTCATAGACAGCACGCTGCGTGGAAAGGATGGCGAGCTCCCGATTATGGAGGTGTTACACAGAGTATAGAGGTGCTATTTTTGCTTTTTTAACCGATCAGACACGCTTTATTAGGTCGGATCAACCGTCATACAGTATCGTTTGTTTTGGAAAAAGGAAAGCCATTTTTTGTGTTATTTAGAAACAAAAGCAGGCTGACAATTGAGTGGGTGAATAGGACCTTTGGGGCAACTGAATGCGACCGTTTGAGGTTACTGAGTTAGCTGAAGCAGTTGCTGCTGAGACCTGATAGCTAGGCGTAGTCATGTCCTCGTGCCCTCCTGTTCCCCCTTCACTCCCACCTTCCATCCAGATCCCAATCCGACAAATCGGTTCCGCTGACAGCATCGGCTGCGTCGAATTGTAAACACATTCAATGTGCAAACACTGGCGTGGGCTGAGAAGTGTGCTGCTTTCTGAAGGGGATACTGAAAGTGCCTTGCGACCTTTGGCATAAAATATGTGATAGTGTTGGTGCCACAGCACACCTCAATATTACAGGTGGTTGGAATACGTCGGTAGCAGGTAAAAGCAGAATAACCGGCTGACTATGTGACACCCAAGGCACATCTGGTCGTAATGCTACCCAGTTAGGTGGGAGGGAACGAGGGTGTGCTTTTGGGATGTTAGAAAATGGGCATTGCTGATAAATTTAACAAAAAGGCTTCTCCGAGGTAGCAGATATCCTTAACGCCCTTCCTTATAAAACCTTGGACCACCAACTTTCAAGCGTCTCCCCATGCGTGTCTTTACCCACCACTCACTGCACCGTAGTCATGGCATGCTAGAGGCTTACCGTTGGACTGTCCTTCTTCCCTGTTGTGTGTCTATGGTTCAATGCGCAGAGATGAAGGCAGTATATCCATTGGACGAGCGTCGTGTTGATCGTCTGGAGCCTCAGGGTCTCACGGATGCAGTCGATTGCCATGCCAGTTGTGACACGCGTCACCTTTTCAGTCTTGAATAAGCAAGGATTTTTTGTGCTTTGCTCTCTACCACCGACAACCCTCTCACCTATATGAGTGCTGTGGTATTGAATTGAACAAACTGTCGGGATTTCAGGTCGACTTTTGACCGCTCCTTACAATTTGAGGTGTGTAGTGCATTTACCTTCATCGCGGTCTATTATGTTCACATGCAAAACCAAATATGTCAACTTTTATGCAGTTTTAACGCAAGGTGGTGGCAACAATTGAAGTCGTTTTTGCTCCTGGTCTGCATTATCCGCATGTCATTCATGTGTGCATGCTGCTGTTCTCTGGATCGCTCCATTCACTTGCACGGTATGTTCAAATGACAATTAACGCCAGCAAAATCCAAATGTTAGCCAATATTCAGTGAGATTGTGATGTTCTCGTGAGTCATTTGCTAATCAAGAGCGAGGAGGCTGGATGGCCAGATTGAAGACAACACGAAGGTGCGTGTGCTTTCCAGCTGAGTGCATACAAATGGTGGTTCAGCCTAGCAACACCCTGCGATTAGCATTAGATCTGTGCGCACATGCTCGGGCACGGACATGTTTGAAATCACCACCTTAATTAGTCTAGACAGAAAAGGACTTTGGGACAGAGGCTTTGACAAGTGACACATGGCAGCAAAGCAGGGTAACCATGGCTGGGTACCTTCCTCCACTCTGGACTGCTGAAGCACACGGGTGACCACCTTTCCTGAGGACTCATTGCATTCGCACTGGTCTTCGCCTTAGAGTGGTTCGTCGTGCATTTAAAATCGGTGGTCGTCTCATTTTGTGCTGACGGATGAGAAGAAGAAGGTTGATGTAACAATATTCTGTTATCCATAAACGTCTCCCACATATAGGAAGTGGGTCCTTACTAGTTAGATCAGTCTCCCCAAGTCAGAGAAAGTGTGACATCCAATTGGTCTTGTGCTTACTTATTCCCTTGAATCAGTCACCAAAAGTGTCATGTCACGCTTTGCTTCGGTTGCGATTTCTGACATGTACGCTGAGTCTCAACTGCGCCTCAATCTCACGCAGAGGCGACTACGATAAAGACGGATGTACATACAGCAACACACGAAATACCCTCCTCAGAATGTATTCGTCAGTCTGACTTCGACTACCCGCAGTCACCTCGTCATACGCAGTTCCTCCTTTCTCACGGATGTCGGTGTGATTCTTCTTCGTCTTCGTCGTCGTCGTCGTCTTCTTCTTCTTCTTCTTCACATCCCCTTCCCTCACTTCATCCGAATACGAAGGAGATCCCAACGGTTATTAATCTTCAAAGCTTTGCTGCACAGCCTCGTGATTCTATGCAAGTGTAAGGGAAGAGTGCCAAATTAAATGACGGAGATTTGAAGAAAGCAAATTATATCTACTTTTGTGGAGGAGAAGCATGCGAATGATAAGTTGTCTAACGTCATCTTTCACGAAGGTGTTGAACAGCCTCCAATCGTTAGATGCACGTCTAGCATCAACACATCTCGACACACTTTTGTTTGTGAGATGGGAAACGTTGCCATCGCTCCTGCAAAGGTCAGTGAGATTGTGAGTGCCCCTCGGCAGTGCTATACCGACAACACTATTTGGAGCATTTCTTTGCTCTCCAACTTCTCTACTATGGGAATAGCAACACGTGCGCTTGGATACAGGTGGGGGATTTAGTGTCCGGGTTCGTTGGTTTGTTGATCGAGGTGTCTCGCCTCACATAGGCAAAGGGTGCCTGTGGTTTCCACCTGTACATTTTATCATGCATCGCCTCCCTTCGCCTCCCACAAAATCAGAGTGTGTGCATTCATTAAAGAGCTTCTTCTCCCTTAGCTGATTAGCACCACCCATCCCTATTAAGGTTATCTGAGTTCTGCCTGACTTGCCTTTAATTTTGAACAGTGGAGAGTTTGAGACAATGGAAATGCCTTTAGGCCAACTGCAGTCGTCCACTTGCAAAATTAATTTGTGTGCATTTGATTTTGGACACGGCTATGCGGTTAGGTTGCCTATGCGTTTAGCATGGTGGTGCGATAGTTCCACTTTCGTGGTATTTCTTGTGCCGAGACTCTTTTGCTCTGTAGTTCACCTCATAGGTTTCTTCCGCTTTGTTTCTGTCTTTTCGGAATGGGTGATCTGTGTGTGCTCAAGATGCCTTTTAGCAGCAGTGCAGTGGGGAGTCGCCACTGATTTGGTTCACAAAACACATGCCCTATAAGCAGTCACACCTACATGTACATTGACACAAACGCTTAGAGTGACTGCACTGCCCTCCCAAATTCCCTCCGAGCTCATGGTGTCTTCATAGTCCGAAAAGAGCTACTACTGAGGCCACATTAAGTAGGCGGACCACTAGCCATTCTGCTCATCCTCTTCACTCTCCCCCTCTCCCTCCCCCACAAAAGCGTGCATCAAGACAGTGAATATCATCGCATTCATACTTGCGAATGCTTGCCCGACGTTTAGGTGCCCTGTAGCCACTCCAGAGATTGCAGGTTTCGGTCATGTTATTATTGTGCAAAGTGTACTAATATGATGCATGACTGAGTGAGCATGAATGCGACCAATGCCGGTAAGTACAGGCGTTGTCATCTCCACTTTGGATTCACTGCATTCTCACTGGACTTCTTCCTAGGGTGGTTAGTCGTGTACTTAAAGTGGGTGGTCATCTTCTATTGCATTGCAGAAGGCGGAGAAGGTGGATGTACCCAATACATGACTTGCCATAAGCAGCTCCCAGATGCGGGAGGTGATTTTTCACCAGACTGGTCAGTCAGCTGAAGTAGTGGGAAGTGTGGCATCCACTTTTCCCCATGGTCATTGATTCCAGTGGTTCTTGCACAATGCGATACATGTCACGCCCTATTCAGTGATGGGTTCTGACACGCATGCTGAGTCTCAGCAGCGGCCAAACCTCATGTAGAGCTAATTGAGATAAGGATGGCTGTGCACTAAAAGGGGAGGAGTTTCTACTCCTCAGGACACATTTTGACTTCGATTTCAACTGCTGGCGATCGTCTTATCGCGCCCAGTTTTAGCATTCTCACGGATGCCAATGCGCCACTTCTTCTTCTTCTTCTTCTTCTTCTTTGAATCCCTGTGCCTCCATTTTCTCCAAAGACGAATAGAGAGTTTGAAGCTTCTAATCGCCGGAGCCCTACTGCACACCACCCCTTCTTCATAGAAGTGTATGAAAAGAGAGCTGATTCAATGACAGAAGTTGGATGAAATCAGTTCTCATTGTTGGCTGCACTGGCGTGTACTTCAACACATCGCATGGAAAAGGTCTCCTGTGTTTGCAGATTACCTCTCTAAAAGAATGCAAGTGAAAAGCATTAGATATGAGGTATCTCACTCTATGTCAATAAATAGGCAATGCTCTCTCTCCTAGGTAGAAGCTCCATTAATATCCCCAAAGGTTTTCACAAGCAATCCTGAAGCTAACAGTCACAGAGCTGACGAGGGAAATCGTGGGGATCGGGTTGGTAGTACCCACTCTATTTCAATTTCCCGACTTCTGTATATAGAAAGTACGTTAAAGGCTAAAAGCTCAGAAAACCCCCGCTTGCTGCTTTGACGAAAGAAATCGTGGAGGTCAGGTTGGTGCCTCCTTCTCCATTTTAAGGTAACTATTTCTGTAAATTGCGACTACGCAGGCTTAATCACACCTGCCTTGCTGCTTAATCAGCAAGTGACTTGATGTGATGGGATTTTGTTTCAGGCTCATGACAACTGTGAGAGCACCTATGAGACTGCTTTTGGATCTGGATCTTTTCTCACTAACTTTTGCTTTAGAACTTCAACACGAGGTCCAAATTGTGGAAACTGGGCAAAGCTCTAAGCATAGAGAAGGAGTGTGAAGGTGTGGGTTGAAACAGGATTGCATAAGACAATGATCCAAAGGAATAAGACATTTTGCATGGTTAACATGATCCTACAGCATGCAATGCTCTTTTGCTTGGCTCAACGCAGACACTTCCGCTTGCAGGTTGTAACAATGAAGTTGGATGTTTTAAAAGCGATCTCTTACTAGAAACGACTTCTTCCGCAGTGGCAGTGATGTGCATCATGATCCATGGGCGAACAGCAGCAGTTGAAACAAAAATGTCATTATATTCCCCTTCATTTCCACCATCCGATGCTTCTCAATGCATTTTAAATTATGTCACTATTACGACTAGGATGCCTGGACAGGCGTTTTCTGACATCGCTTTCTAAGTGTCTCAAGGTGTCCTATCGATGAGTGGCTTTGTATGGTCAAGGCACCCCAACTCCATTCACTCACACCCCAAACCATAAGACTGTCACCAGTTCGACCATTGGCAGATCAAGCACAAATATTCGGCTTGCATGGTGCCTCTCCTCATTTACTTATTTCGTCTTCGCATCGAACCCAAGTCGAATTGTCACATCACATCTCTGCTCCTCGTGATCTTGATGGTAGACAGCAGGGTTAGGCCACTGTTATTCCCCCAATCGGAAGTTGAAGTAAAACCACTCAGAGGCGCCGGGGCGGTCCCACCCCTACTCTTATCTTATTCACTCACACTCGTTTGCATGGGTATCAACGTTTACTGCGGATTGTAGTTTGCATCTGTTAAGGTGTCACTATGATGAGTTTAGTGGTCTGGTCAGCCGGCTGACCCGCTAAATCCCTGTCCGGTAACCATGTCGTCCAAAGCTCAATGTGTGCTTTAGCCTGTGCGACAAAGGTCACATGACGGTAGCATAGTCTCGTTTCAGACAGCTAAGGCACGTATCGTGGTTGGATCGTGGTAAGGTAGGGGTTAGTGGCAGGTCAACTTTTACAATCCTCACCAAAGCCGCCATTGGAGAAGAAAACAAAACGCACCGCAAGTCACGAATATCCCTGTAAAGTTGGTAGGAGGGACAAAGAAATGCATTTCTAGATAAAGCCAAATTTTATGTTGCACTACCTAAACTCACGGAAGTCAAATTGCTAACCCACTCTTGGAGTGATTTCGTCAGTTAAATTTTCATAAATTGGAATTCATCCACTGTCACATAGGGGACGGGAAAACACTTGACGTAGAACAAACATTTGACTGCACTCACATACATTTCTGCACGTTGCATGGAGATGTTCTCCTGTTCTTGTACATTGTCGATTTCGAAGAATAAAAGTGAAGCTCATCAGCTCTGGTGAGACCTCAGGCAGCGTTTACTCTGCTAGGTAGAAGTCCCAGAATTACTCCTTGGCGTTTTCACGCCCTATCCCGAAAATAATCATCGCGTAGTTGATGAAGGAAGCAGTGGTGGTCAGGTTCGTGGAGCTTTCTCTAACTCATCCCCTCAGTACCTGTAGATAGTAAGATAGCCTAACCCTAGCTGATGTGCCGATTCATCAACAAGATACTTGTGTTATGATTTTGCATCCTATCATGACAATTGCGAATGCACCAGTGTGCCTACTTTTGAATTTGGGCCTTTTCTGGACATCTTTACACCACTTTATGGCTTTCAACACCACCCAACACCATCTCCTTAAAAGTCAAAAATTAATAGCTGCATCAAGTGTCACCATCTAACCACGCCAGTCCTGTTGTCACCTAGTCGGTGAGGTAATACTCCCCAATTGGTTTATGGTACTACATTTAGCTAAACCCCACAACACCTACTCTTCTCAACTATGGTCACCGGATGGCGTATTCATAATTTCCCACCAAAACGGTCGTCGTAGGGTCTTCCAATCCTTCCAATGCTTCTCTCGATACAACATTGCACATAGCCGACTGTCAAGTGAGAGGATGGTGCTGAGATCCCCTGCATTGTGAGTCACCGTGGATGACAGCAGTCAATGCACAAATGTGCTGGGTGCACGGTGTTGCAGCCGAGTTGGGAGAGGAACGCCAAAATGCCAAATACGAATAAAGGTAAAGTTGGTAACTTCCCTTTAAACAATTGTCTGGCATGGATGCACTGGGACAGTCGATATCTGTTGAATTGGCGGCAGTGGAGTAGTTTAGATGGATGGAGGAAGTGCCGCTGATCAAAGTGCTGTTGCGCATTTGCTTCTGCATTCTAGAGGCACTTGACTTTGCACTTGCCTACGCCATTTGGTTGTGTCAGCGTTGCTATGTAATGCCGGAGAAGTGCCTCATGTGATCGGGTGATTGGGGTGTATAATCGAGATTGTTTGGTGGCAACGTTGTGGAGTTTCATCACTGATTTAGGCATTCACGACACACGCATTCGCATGCTGAGTCTCAGCTGTGGCCAAACCTTTCGCGAAGCAGCCGTGACAGCTTGCGGGGTCTACAACGTCGTGTTTGTGCTGCAGGGTCCTGCCTACCAAATATGTATCTACTGGAACTACCTTGTCTTTTCATGCGTGGGTCCAATCAGTTGGAATGTCATACGCGAGGTGGAATACAAACAGCCTGAAGCATTGCCAATTCCTCGTGTACCATGTGAGCACAGTCACTTTTCGCCTTCCATTTAGCACAGCTTTCCACTTCCCACTCAATTGGGATTTCTAAGCGTGTAACAATATTAATACCGATGCACTTCTCCCCATGTTGTGCATGCGGATGAAAGAGAGAGCAGGCAGACTTGGTGCTGCGTTAGCGTGGAATAGCTACGCCCGTGTGCTCGCAATATCGTGGAAATCGTATGTTAGGGCGAAGGTCTCACAGGCGTTTGAGCAAATTGTAGTAGTGGGGAAAGAATGAGTAGAGAGGGGATAGAAGGGGAGCATGGAGGCAACTGTTGCGCGGGTGTGAATGTGCACTCAAGTTGTTAGTGGCAGAGAGTGCTGTGAAGAGGAGAGAGCTGGTAGTAAACAACACGAAGCATCCCGTTGGTGTTTTTGGTGTTGGTAAAGTGTGCAATGCATTGAATTCTAATGCTCCTACCTGTTTTCGTCACTGTCTCGGTTTTTGGAGGGAAGAAGGGGTGTATTTATGGCCTCGTGTTTCTAATTTTACATTCATTCCGGCCAACATGGTTTTGGTAATTCGCATATACTTCTCTCAGTTTCGACAATGGCAGGCACTTCAATTCGGTTCACAGGCTGGATGTCTTCAGGACTTCATCATTTCTGTTTGGTGTGGAGATCAAATGCAGTTGGACTTGCATTGTACACTGGTCTGTGTTTCTAACTAGTGTCTATAACAAGACTCTTAGTAGTTGGGTAAACCAACCACCGGATTGTATGTTCCCCATTCCAGGTGGAGGGGTGATTCATAAATCTTGATTTTGGTACAGCAAGTTGTCAAATTGTTTACACTGATTGCCCAAATTTATTTTAATTC
Source organism: Echinococcus multilocularis (assembly GCA_000469725.3). Classification (NCBI taxonomy): domain Eukaryota; kingdom Metazoa; phylum Platyhelminthes; class Cestoda; order Cyclophyllidea; family Taeniidae; genus Echinococcus; species Echinococcus multilocularis. Next base: position 1,123,793 of record LN902842.1, on the reverse strand, counting down.
TATTTACAGGCACTATTTCGACTATTCGGCCTCACGACGAATCATAGCAGGTATTATGGGAGATTCGGCTTTATTAGTTTATTCTACAAATTTTTGTTCGACCGTGAGCAACTTGATGTTTGTGTCCTAGCAAACAGTTTCTCAGTTTTGCTGCTAAACACTGTTGCACAGTTGCTAACTTTCTGCTTTAACGTCTGCTGCGTAGAACGGTATCTCTACATAGGTTTCTGAAATTCTCTGTGCCTCAGACTGACACGTGGATGCCCAATATGGGTCGGCTGCTTTAAAAGTGCCAACAAGGTTGACACAAGAGGTTTCAAGAGCAAAGTTTTGCACATATCTTGAAAACAGAAGTGGGGTTGGAATCTGAGAAGGTTGATATGCTATACGATGGTGAGGCGCTACTTTTGTACTTTGAATTAGCCTTCTTATACCTTGCGAGGTCGGCTAGCCGTCGGGCCATGCCAGATACCCAGGCACCCTCTTTGTGCTGAATACAGATATTCTGCCCCAGTATTGTGTCTTCTTTTGTCTTCAGGTAAGCCCTGGTGCGCTACAGGATATGCTGGAGAAACTGAGCAAACAGTTGACCAAATTGACAATTATCCTGAGGCTTCTTAAACCTAACGTAGCAGAGTCTTGAGTGCTCCTACTGGGTATGTGTAAAATTCTTGCCGAAAAGTAGAATATGTAGTTCACTTCACAGTTTTTTGTTCAGGAGCGTATTTTCAATTGTTGAGGCAGCCGCACCTATACTCAGCATACAAAAAATAACTAATGCAGGAATAAATTTTTATTTAGTTGCAAATAAGACATTTTTCGAAAGAGAAATGCCAACTTTGTTTAGCTCGGCCATTCGAAATCACAAAAACAAGTACGGTTATAAATTAGTGTTAGCGTACCATGCCTCGGTTAGTAGAATTTGACAATGGGTAGCGTCTCTGGCGAGCCTGGAGTTCCGGACTCTGCTAATGGAGGCGGTGCATGCTACAGCTGGTCTACTCCGACTGCGCGATTCCTGGGCCTGTTGTGAGTATGATTGCCCTTTGTGGTCTGAGTAAGTGTAACTCTGTCATCATGCAGCCTTTTAGTGTTAATTTGCGCGATCAACTGCTATAAGGTGAAGTGGGCGACGAGAGTTGCGGTGATCTTCTCATTTGGCAAAGGGATTGCTCTGTTGCTTATAATTGGCTTTGGTCTGTACTATCTTGCAACCGGTAAGTTACTTCTCCCTCGCTTCGCATGTGTAATGCGTTCGTTTATATGGAGTCTTCATTGCTTCTGGATGATGTCCTTATTTTGCTGTTGGTGTTATAATTGTGCCACTCGTCTTGAGCTAATTGGAGTTCATTGACGTCCTAGGTCATGTGGAAAATTTTCATAACGCCTTCGAGGGATCAAATGTGTCTCCTGGTTACCTGGCCCTGGCCTTCTACCAGGGCTTCTGGGCATATTCGGGGTGGTAAGTGTTGCTTTTTAGCCATTTGCACATTATCCGTCACCGCTTCGTTACCAGTGAGTTTCTGCTGTCTCAGTAGTTTATTCACATTTTTTAGTGGCCTTCGGTGTAGTTATTAAATTTTCGTAATATGGGTTTACCAAGTGTTACTTTAGGTGGTAGTGCAGTTGGTGAGTGTATCGTTTGCAGGTCGTCAACCATGTGGCCGTTGACGAAGGGCTATAATGCAGTAGACGTTGCTCATCTCCAGCCAGTTAGTACGCAGTTCAGGCGTTATGCATCTTTGTAATCTCCGAAGAGATAGGAAACAAGTGAGTAGTCTCTGAAGCTTATTGAACCAAAGATTTTCGTGATTGAGTGTTGGTGAAGATGCGAAGAAGTTTTTTCATAGTTCATCCTAAGCGCTACGTTAAAGTCTTCATTGGCTGACCTCAAAGTAATTTGTTCAATCTTAATGTGTGGTTTTCATGGCCGTTTAATCACATCTTTAATTGACTTGTAGGAACTACCTAAATTTCCTGGTAGAGGAAATGAAGAATCCTGGCAGGTACGTGCCAAGCAGGTCAATGTGGCCTATTTCGAATGAAGATGGGACATTAATGCTGGCAGCACCGTTGTAGAAATCTACCGTTGGCCATCGGAATCGCGCTCACCCTGGTAACTGGTCTGTACATGCTGACGAACATTGCTTACATGGCGGTGCTCAGCCCCTACGAAATGCTGGCTACAGGCTCTGGATCCTCCGCTGTCGCTGTGGTGAGTTCAGTCAACCAAACTGCTGGGAAGGCTTTATACCGCAGTTTTGTGGAGGAAAATTAGACGCAACCTTGGGAGGGGGTGCTTATGCGTATAAAGTGGGGAAGGAAATGGAGAGGGGGTTTGCAACTGCACAGATTTGAACACGTACTCAATCCGTTAGTATAGATGTGTGCTGTGAGTTAGAGGAAACTCCTTTGTGAAAACCACTGGCATCACGTTACTTTCAGGTGTTTGCCAAGCGTGCAATGCCCCGGATTTCCATGCTTATGCCTGTCTTCGTCGGTGCTTCTGTATTTGGAAGCATTAATGGTCTGGCGATGTCGATGTCTCGGTGGGTTACCTTTCTTTATTTGCCTCTTAACGAGGATCTTGCATTAGCTGTGACTTCGTGATTAAATCATGTTTCCTTTTAATTTGTCTATTCTAAAGTTTGACATACACTGGAGCCAGAGAAGGGCACATGCCCTCTATTCTCGCCATGATCCATCATTGCAACCTTACGCCTATTCCCGCCATTCTGATATTGGTGAGACCTTTCTGTTTTGCCTCCTAAAGTTACTGACCGATTTTGATCCTTAATCTCCTATAAATGCCGTTTCTCTGTTTACCCTGAAGCCAGATCACTGGCTATTGTTCTTCGGGTAGAGGCATAATGGTCATTCATCCAATTGAATCGCCATTAGCTTCATTAAGCAATGAATGGCAGAATTGGACCACCTGACTAATAGCATGACCAAGTGATGTTTGGGTCAGTAATAGTCAGGTACAATACATCAGTGTGAAGTCCTTTCAGGCACTTTTAATCTCATTTTTGTAAAGTCAATCACTTATCTTGAACGAAACATCTCTCAACTGTTTCCTGGTTTCTTTGGCGAGTGGTGATTTGCCCTTTATTTGCTTTTTCACCGCAGCTTGTGCTGGCCGTTGGCTACCAGTTTTACAGTGACCTGTTCGCGTTGATCGAGTTGGCGGGCTTCGCGTTCGCCTTTATTGCAGCTTTGGCTGTGACTGCCCTCCTCTATTTGCGGTACAAGGAGCCCAATCTGAGGACATCGTTCCAGGTAGACAGCATATATCTTCCTGCTTTGTTTTCTCGCCCTTTTGACCTTACTGAGACTCTCTGGGGTGGGATTTGAAATTAGGGTTGCATAAGACTTTAGTGCCTTTGCCTTGGTTCGCGCAGCTGCCTATAGTATTCCCCATCGTCTTCCTGGGATGTGATCTGCTAATTCTTATGCTGACGATCTATCAACAACCGCGTGAGTCGCTCTCCAACGTGATTCTGATGTTGGTGGCGGTTCCCATCTACTGGTTGGGTGTTTCGTGGGAGAACAAGCCGAAGAGCTTCCAGAATGTGATCTGTGCGTGATTTTGTTGCATTCGGTTATGGATGTTCTGGGACACGGTGTCACGCCTTGTGTGATCTGTTTTCCTTCCTTTGCAGATAAGGGCACAGTATTTCTGCAGAAAGTGTTTGCCTGCGTGCCAGTGGAGGATGAGTCTCAATTGGAGGGGAACGCAGCTGCTCACGACGTAGGCAATCATGTTGAGACCTTCTAGGCGCTTGGCGTTTATTTCCCACTCAGAAGATTCTCGTCTGTAAATTTACTGTGATTTCCTCGTCAGGAATTGTAGGTGTTCCCGCCCTTTCCCTTGTGTCTACGTCCCGATCCTTCATCTCTGTTTTTGTTGCCTTCGTGATGACCGGGCTGGTATCGGTTGGACGTTCCTCTGAAAACTCTTTACTTTTGTCTGCTAGGTTGTCCATTCATTCCAATATAAACTTGGTGTTCTAGCTAGTTGTTACAACTTCACGTTGTTCTATTTTTGTTACTCGTTCATACCAGTTCGCCCCTCCCGTTTGCACTTGTGCACTTTTCCATTTTTCTTTTATACATTGTTACCGTTTTCTCCAAAAGCTGCTCATCATCACAGGGTACTGGTGTTTGGACAGAATTTTCCCTCCTGTTTAATTATGTGGAGATCGTCTCCGTGAATGGTCCGTTGTCATAGCTCACAAATCCGGTCTTTAGGTGGGGAAGTTTAGTTACATGCAGTGCTCTAGTAGATTTTGATCATTTATGCCTTTATGTCGGTCCCATTAATCAGGACTTAACTCGTTCCGCTGCTTCGCTAGGATTGGAATCGGAGGCGGTTGATCGCTTCAGTGGTTTGATTTTATGCGCTCAGAATTAAAAAGGGGCGCAATTAAGGCAGTGGTGCATGTTGGAACACCATAAAAATAGGGTAGTGGGAATGCGTGGCGATACAAATGGAAGTTTACTACTGCGTTCCGATGTCAATGTTAATTTTATCGCAGTTCTCTTGGATGCCTTCTTTTGAAGGAAATCTTGCGACTTACTTTGGTTCGCCCCTTACGTGATGTTGTATGTAGTTTTGGAGCTTAACAAGGCTAACGTCGGAAGGATTCACTTTAATATCCGCCTGTTGACGTTTGCTATGCTATTTTCTTCAATCCAATCGTGGCATCCTTTCTTCGCTTCTGCTTGACTCCATTAGGTCTACCTCGCCTCGCATGATGCACTTTGATAACGTGCAGTCTGGCTATCCTTAGCTCTGTAAAATTTGAAGGTGTTGTATTTTTTCTGGTAAATAGCATGTGATGAGCAATCTCGCCTTTCGACCATTTTAATTAAGTGAACTCGATTCCTTGCCTTGCTGCGCCCCTGGCAATAACATTTCAGAGGTTCGCCAATGCCAAGTAGTTTTATTGCTGATCCACTGCGCCATCTGGCCGAATTGTGGCTCAGTCATCGTTGGTTCCTCTTCATTCACATCGTCGTCGACTTTCCCTTACATTGGAACGTCCGCAAATGCAGTCGATTGCGCGCTTTTTATTAAAGGTCGCAAATTGCAAGCCTATTTCAAGGGATAAAGAAAGCGATTACGAGGCACGAAATCTATCTAAGGGAGGTTTTTCTTTGCAAGGTTTGAAAGGCGTCATAACAATTACTGGTTAGTTTGGACTCGAATTTTACCTACCATAAGGCAAAATTATCTCTCTAATGACGAGCAAAGCATACCCAAAACGCGGTGGTTCACGTGTAACATTCGTGATGAAGATAAAGAGGAATTTTTAACAGACAGGCATTATTAGTGTACGAAGTTGGCACTCTCATCTAGTCGTGGCAATCTGTAGCAGTGGCACCCCACTCACCATACACGGCGAAGTCAATTGCACTTGCCAATCGGACCATTAGTGTTATATAAATTTTGTGATCACAATGGTGCTACGAGCTACTTCAGCATCTTCCAAGCCGGAACATTCGGTGCTGGGTGTCTTCCACACGCTTAGACTGTGTCGAGTTAGAGCTCTGCGTTTGTACCGCTAAAGCGCTCTCAGATTTTGCGTTTGCGTCAGACGGAAAGTGCCGAACGAAATCAAATACAAAGAGCAACATGATTTGTGAAAAAATTCCATATTTCGTATCCATGACGGCCGTTAGCATACGGCACTGCGTTAATCACCTCCAGGTTATGATTTGTTTCCGTGTTCTCGATCATTTTGTGTAGCGGTGTTACAAGCACTCACAGTGATTGTTTATTAAGAGTACAAGGTCTAAGCTATTTTGCTTGAAATGTGCACAGGAAATGTATGTTTAATGCTGATGTAGGTTATATCTAAATGTCAATCCTGCGTACGCCTTGTAAGTCACTATCTGAAGTTTAAAATAATCGCTTTTTCAAAGTACCCCTTGTAACAGCTTGCAGGCACGCAGGGAAATGCTGTGTGAATGAGGATTTGCATGATTTCTCACGGTATCACACCTCTGAGCAAGGTCACGGTCACCGCGCTCCCCTCCCACCACCCTGCTGCGAGGTAAGGCAGACGACGTCTTGATTATAGAGGCGTTGCTCCATGCACGTCAGTATGATATTTTCATGGTTTCGCACAGGATCTCAGGCGTTTTATTTAGTCGGAGTGACTGTTTTGTATTATCCTTCGTATGCAGGCTGGAAAGTGGTTTTTGATGTTATTTAGAAAGGAGAGGAGAATGAGTAACCGTGGTTGAAGGGAACTTCTCCGCCGGTTTCCACTGGATTTTGCAGCCGAATGCGTCTGATTGAGATTACTGAGGTAGGTGAGGCATTTGTGCCTGAGAATGGAGCACAGCGCTTAATCATGTTGCAGTGCCTTTCCTGCTTCCTTCAACGCTGCCTCCGTCTAGATTCCTAATCCGACGAATTGGTGTTGCCGATAGGCGCATCTACAGTGATTCACAGACCCACATGAGATGTAAAAGAGGGGCGCGTTGCAGCGATTTTACCCTAAACTTGGCATTTTCAACCAAAATGATAGATAGCGATGGATGGCAGGATGGCAGGGAGTGTATCAATCGCTCGCTGCCGTAAGATCTGTTATGCTTCAGTAAGTGTGTTGGAAATTTCCCCCTTTTACCCGAATTGGTTGCAGTAACATTTATGCTATTTACTTTTCATGTTCGAGCGTACGATCCGCTTGATAATAAATAGACTTTATTTGCCCTCGTCATGGAATTTACTTAAGCTGATTTGCTGATGAAGGCCACTTCATCGGTTCGCACAAGTACAAGGCGTTTTGATACAAATGTAGTCATAGCTGGCTCGTCAATTGTTCAAAAGTACCTACAACGGATTTGGGCTAGTCATTGACATCCTGCTGTTGAAAATATGGCTTGACAAATCATTAATTGTTATGTGGATACCACAAAAGTTGAGTTGTTATTCCATTACCATTGAAATGGGGAGCTGCTTCAATTTGTTTCCCTTCATCTACTTATCCCATTAGTAAGTTAAATCAAAAACCACCAAGCACTTGAACCGAGTAAGTATTTCGTTGCCTGTAATGAAAGAATGGAATCTGCTATGGAGCAATGCTGAAATAGAGCGCGACCTCATTCTTTTGAAGAGCCTTTTGATAGCCTTCAACAGCGCTTATTCCTGGGTAACCTCATGATATCTCCACACCTACTATTTTACTCGCCTTTCATAAAATCTCAGTAGAACTAAAAAGGCGCTCTTTTGAACAGGATTTTGCAACCATAGACAGTTTAGTCTATTTCATTGTAGACTGTACTATGGAGTTTATGACTGATACGGTCCATAGCTTCAGCATGATGTTATGCATGCTACTGATGCAGATGACATGCATTCGCGGTGTGTTTGAGGGTTCATGACCTTGGTTTATCTGACCTCTGGAGAGTTTTATGACCTTGTTTACTCGATTTGCGTGTTTGTATTTTTGTTTTAAAAACGCATACATTTGCTTATGGGTTGACCAATAAATCGAGTGAAACCCAAGATTTTGGCCATTATTCCATGGAATTGCCAGTTTCCTTTGGATGCCATGCCCTGCCGGAAAGTTGAATGGACAGTTAGGCTTTGCCCATGGCTGCTTATGGCGTAAATGCCAGATGGAGTCATTTGTTGATCAAGGACCTACATGATGCTGCTGTATGGAATCATTTACGAAACCAGAGAGAGCAGACTGGTTTTCACCATTGAGGACAACACCGGGGGCGTGTGCTCTCCAGCTTTAAACATACGCATAGTCGGTCGGCTTGGCAACACCCACCGATTGGCATTGGATCAGCACGCAAGCTTAACCACGTTCGAGCTCCTAACTTCCGTAATCCTAGACAGATACTGACCGCAGAACGGAGGTTTTATTAAGGATACATGGCATTAAACTAGAAGAGCGATATCCCGGTACATGCATGCTCACCAAACCACCGAAGCGCACACTTTACCGCCCATAAGAAGCTCCCAGGTATAGGGAGTAATTTCACACCGGTTTGATTAGTCTGCTCAAGTAGTGGGAATTAGGGCGTAAAATTCGACCCTTGGTTGTTAATTCTCCTGGCTCAGTCACAGTTCAAGTCATGTCACACGGCGTTCCAATCATGATTTCTAACACCTATGCAGAGTCTTAGCTGCGGCTTAAGCTTTCGTGAGGGCAATAATGTGAAAGATTGGGATATTATTAGCCACGTACAGTACCCCTCTCCTCAGAGTCTGATTTCAGCCGATGGCAATCATGTTATCATATAATAGCTTTACTATTCGCAGGGACGCTAATGTGCTTATTCTTTACAGCCCTATGCTTTTGTTTTCTCCGAATAAGAATTGGGGCCCTCATACTGTACCATCGTGGAAACAGCATCTACTGAAACCATATTAAGTAGACAAATTGCTGTCGACCACTGAAGTCGCAGTTTCTGCAATTTTGAATTCCGCCTAATGAATTGGATTTCTGTTCAACTCAGATCTAGTCGTTGTTGTCAAAAATGCACAGATTTGAATTTAAACGCAATCAGTGTTCATTGAAATGTTGGTAGATGATGCACACTGTCTGGTTTGTGATTGACGCGAGAGAAAGACTGTGCCTTCGTTCACGCAATCCGAGACGACGGCAGACATTCAGGCCTATGCACTAGATGGCCTACTTTTTGCACAGAAAGAATAGTTTGACTTCCTTGGTTGAGTGCTTTTGTAAATTTAGGACATTAGTCATTCCCGCGGATAATTGTGCTCTTTTAAAATTTGTTTCCAAAGTAATTTTGTCTGCAAAAGCCACTGGTCTCCATATTTTCCTATTTTATACTAACAGACACCTTCTCTCACTGCAAAAGTAGACTGGCCGGTCTACTTTTATGTGTTATGAGTACTCGGTGTCAATTATTCAACTATTATCCCCTCCACGGTTCATTAGTTTCCATGTACTTTTCCTTATGATGGGCAGATGAATGACAACTGGCAGTTTGAGGTGTTCTGTTTACTGGTGAAGTGGATGTTCCTATACGGTGGATGATTTAGAGAAATTTCATTTGCTTAGCATCTTTTCTTGAGTTGAGAAGCCGAAAACTAAGACTTTGTTAAATAAGGTCCTCATAGCGTGTCTTTTTCTGCCATAGTTTTGTTAAATATCCACACAGCACTATTTTGCGAAAATTCTGATTTGTTTTTGTGAAGTACTTGAAGCAGCGTAGACCTAGCGAAAAGTGGAGAAGTATGGAGGAAGGAAGTATCCCCAATCCAACTGCTGGGCTTCGTATGCTTCACTGATTAAGGCGATTTGAAATTTGGCATTTGGATAAGTTTGACTTTGCTCCTGATGGTTCAGAATCGGTTTGATACCTCCTCTCCATCGTAGTTCCTTTGTTGGAAAATTTCCGCTAAGTCGTTTGCCCTATATGATACTTATTGCTAGCCTCTTCAGAATGCCGTCTTTCTGTCTGGCTAAGCCTTTTTTCGCTTTGCTGGATTTCATGCATGGTTTTCGCAAAGTGGGACACACTCGTGCCTCCAGAAGAGCAACTTAACTCTGCAATTCCTCCTTTCCTTAGGTTGGTGTGCCTCATTTGCTGCGCATTCAGCCCTTCCCTTATTTGTGCCCTTTGTAAGGTAGCTAAGGCATTTTCAAAACCCTCACTTATCTTCCCTGATTATGTCCCATTTCCTCCAATTTCCAATTTATTTTGCAATGTTTAATGAAAGCAGATGGTAAGGATTATCATTTTTTCATAAGATTAACTTATCTCCTTCATTCCTTATTGACTAGGGTGCCCCCATTTTCGTTGGAACGGTCCTGGCTCATGGAATCATCTTACATGGGTTTGTTGAAAATGCTAATGCATTCACTGTGATGAAATGAGAATGCTCGTGTTGTTGGGTGGAATTTGCCTCTCTGCAACTAAACTTAGTCGGAATCCACACTCACAACAATCGTCTATTTGGAGGTCTGGAGTGAATCACCTGCTTATTTTAACTTCAATTGCAGATGTTTCCAGACTGGGAAGGCAATGTGAGCGCGAATTGTCTTTGAGGAGTAATGTAGCCAGCCCAAGGTTTCGAGATACCATGTTTTGAAAGAAGTTTATATTCATTGAGATGACCTGGTGCAAACCGTGGTGACACCCCGATGCACAATATGGTTCCCACGAATGCGAATGCGTCAATCTGTTGCAAAAGAACACTTTAATTTGTTATCTACTGCTTCATTTTCCACTGAAAATGCTCTTGCATTGGCTGTGATCCATCACAAATTAATTTTGTTAAAAGATAGGGATTCACTGAACTACTTCCATAGCAGCAACACATCTCCACTTCTAGCAACAAGTCCCGCATTAAAATGCTCGTAATTTGAGCAAATTTGAATCCCCAAATTCGTACCCAATAACTCCTTCCAATGGCTTTCTTTGGAGATGGACATGATGGATTACACGAGGCCGTGTTGGGTTGCGTTTTGTGCTGTGCTGGGCTTCATTGTCTCAAGTCCCAGTAAGATCCTTCTAGGGGAATGTTGAGTTGTTTGATGGACTTTTAAACAGAACGAATGCACATGTCAATGACAATCCTCAAACGAATGAAAACTATGAAGATCGACCCATGCTCGGAGCCTGACTCCACAATTCAGATACACTCTCCGCATGGAAGAGGACTGGGAGGATTTGCGTTGGAACACAGCCCCATGTTACGGTGATCAGATGGAGAGAGGAATCTTGTGCGAAAACACGCCGTATGTTATGCAATGCCTTTTTGCGAGGATTTAAGGTAGCCTGCCCCACATGCCGGTTGACACATTGAATTTGGATGTTTCAAAATGGATCACCTACTAGAAACGGATTTTCCCACACGAAGAGCATTCCCTCGCAGAGGTATATTCGTAGGAGAAGAGATGGGCATCATAGGCCCATTGCCAGACAGTAACAGTCGGAGCAGAAATGTCATCATATTTCCATTCATTCCCACCATTGCATTCATACTAAACGGTTGTTGCAATGTGGTGGATGCTTGTTTAACTATTGGTGCCTTGGCTATTGTGGCTCAGCCGAATGGACTAGCCATCGGCCATGTCAGTAGCACTACTACCTTCTGTTTGTTAAATGTACACGTCCCACCTCAGTGCTGCCTTCTTTTGCCTCCAGGAGAGTCTTGAGGCGTTGCACTGCTGGCAGCTGAAAGCAAATCCCATCTTAAAGCGAATCTGTCCTCATTTCTACTCCTGGGAATGAAAACTTAGCGGGGCGGAAGAAGCGCATAGGCTACGGATGGGCGAGTCAGTAATAACCTAAAATGGAAGAGGTGAGAATGACGTCTATCTTCGGCATCCACCATAAATCCATGTTCTCCAGAAAAGCTACTAACGACCGAAACCACACCAGCAGTGACATAGCTCAAAAAATTCAGTCATGGAGTTGCCTACCGTTTTAGCATAAAGATGCTGATAAAGTGAGCTCGTGATACTCCTTCCATTTCTCTACTGTTCGGAGAAAAATCCAGATAAATATGACTGGGCAGCTCCGAAGTGGGAACAATGCAGCAAAGAGGAAGAGACGAGGAAGTCCCCTCGCCCACCCCGAGAACTGCGTTGGATCCCATCGTTCCTTCCATAAATCTGCCTTTAGGCCAGTGTTCCTACCTCTAGCCACAGACACTCACGATGGCCAGCACAATTCTCCCTTCCGGAATCCACTTTTCCAATACAACTCGACTGCAGATGCAGTAAAGTTGGCAAGAGGAACCAGTGGCGTTGAGGTGAAGTACCTCCTCAGTTGTATAGGCATTCGATGACTGGCACGCTCGGCTCATCGGTGTTTCCTTACACCACCGACTGCGTTGTGATGGCTGAGGCGGACGATTGGAGAAGGGGATTGCTACGGACGACACTTGCTTAGCTCTCAGTTTTGCTAAAGGACCTCCTTGTTTCCTGGCCATTGTGCCTTCGTCGGTTGGGCTGTCCTCTGGCCCATGCCAGCAGTCCTCTGCCCTTCTGTATGTCAATTACCTAAAATCCACCCTAATATTGTCTCCTTACACACCTGCATTCATATTGGACGTATGTGTGAAGTTTATTGCACTGACACAATATTTGTGCACGGTTGCGTCCAAAAGTTGACTGTTTTCTCTTGTACCTCCATTGGTTTGACTGCCATCTTGATGGTGCGCAAACCTGTCCATGAGCATAGCCTCCTAGGCCTTCAGTGCTGCAGGGTGAAGCCCTCCTTCCCACCTATTCACTACATCACGTGCTACCGAGCGTCTCAATGCTCCTTTCCAATTTCGCTCAAATCACCACACTTCGTCGTCGGATGCGACGCCTGAGATTGGACAGGTTGTCCATCAGTAATTTCACGAAGACGAAGCCGCCCCACTTAAAGCCACACCACCAACCAACGCAATTTGTACTCGTTCCTTCTACGACCTCACAATTTCCTCCCACTCACATCTGAGCAGTTGTTGAACATCCTAGTCCGTCAATTCGCGTAGCCGATTGGCCAGATTGGAGTGGCGATCCCTCATCGCCTGAGCAAGACTTCGTTCAAATGGTTTGCAGATTTGGCATTATGGACTCCAAGGTAGGTTTGATTAACTCCTCAACCGTTGTGAGCCTTCACCAAGTCTGCTTCGCATTCAAGTCGCCTTCACATATCACGGAAAATCAGTGTTGGCAACATTTGCCTTTCAGGAGGAACCAACTCCTTCGCAATCAAATCAAGACGCCTTAAATCCCTCTCGTAGCAGTTGCAACAGCATAAGCAACATGAAGTGGTTGGACAAGCGCCTCTGTGAGGTACTTTTTAGCAAAGGCACCGAAGACAGCGCATTGAATGCCCCTGTGGCAGTATGTCGTTACAACAACGAGGAGAATTTCGTTCGTCAGCTCTCGCAGACGCAGTTTTCTGCCAATGTAAGAACACTAATGCGCTGTGTGATCACCACACCATGTCATTACACAAGACTGCTGCAATGCAAGATGACACGCTACGTTTGTGATCTACCTGTACTGTTGTCTGCTCACCCCCTTCGCCTCTGCGTAGACGTGTCCTCAGATGTCCCGGATTTCCACAGTCACTGGGACCACTTCTTGACGATGGCAGGTGGAACTGCACCGGACAAATATGAATGGTATGAAAAAGTTGGCGAACGAAGAGTGGGACTGCGCCTTAGCGAGTATGACTGTGTCATTTTCGATGTTGATTATGGTGAGCTCGATGTAGACCGTGGATATCTGAACGCCCTCGTGGATATCCTGACTCCACAGCAAACATTCGTTGTGACAGGCACGATGGCACGAATAAAAGGCCTCGACTCTAATATGGACTGCATGAAGCATTTGTTCTTCACATTGGGTGGTTTTCACTTTCTCCCCTTCGCCATGTTACCCACCAGTTGGCGCATTTGGTGCAACAAATCTCAAAACAACTCGACCATCAATTTCGTGGAGATTATACGTTGGGCCTGCCTCGACATCATTTACAGGAGGAGTAGAGCGCCACGCAATTAAATGTGCTCGTCAATGAACAGCCTCCGGTGTGAAGCAACGGAGTGTTGTAACATTTCCAAAATGAATTCGACGTAATGATGCTTGAAAACAGTGTGTTCTATTGATGCAGTGAGTGGATTTAGGAGAGAGTGGAAGATATTGGAAGACTGCTGGTTAGAGGCATGTCTTATATTCTCTCTGCACCCATCTCGTATGAGGGTGTCTCCTTAAGCAAGCATTGCAACGCCACTCCTCATTATTCCTCCTACCCACCGTACTGCCTAACAACTGAGCACGAGAGTAAGAACTGCTGATGCAGTGATGGGAATCTGGATTCGTAGATGTGGGATATTGTAGTGGCATTTTCAAGCATCCAAGACTGTTTGTGAAACATGAGTGTGACAAACTTTCATTAGCTGCAGATGTTGCAGAACCCTTAAGGTAAGAATGAGTGATTACTAGGAAAGCGATGTCTGGGAGGAAATTCCTTCCAATGCACAAGGTTGATGAATGCTGGGTTATTGTCGGATAGTATGAATTAGTTTGCGTGGTGCAAAGAAATGATTTGCAAACCTGACAAGCAGATCTGTTGCACAAAATATTCCCACCACAATTGGTGTCAGCTCTTCATCGGACTTAAAACACAAACCAAAGTTGTCAAGCAGCAGTATTTCCGTGGACTAAGAGACTAGGCCAATGTATTTGCAAAAAAATAAGGCGTGTCATGTAGATTTAAATGGATTCGTCTAGACGATTTTAAAAATTCTAAACCCTCTGTCTAGGTGTGAAGGCAAAATTATGCACCGGGAATGAGAGTTTGCTCAACAGTTTGTGTTAATTCTATAAGCTAGGAAGAACGCTAACCAAAAGTGCTGTGAAATAGCCCGTTCTGCAGTTTAAATGAAAGCGGTCTTTTCAGAGCTATTAGAAGGTAATAAACCCTTTTTGTGGCTCAAATATGCAGTGAACAACCAGAATGGTTTTATATGTGCCTTAGAGGAAATACTCCCTCACTAGACACGCACAAGTAGAGGCGGTTTGTGCTTATTTGAATATTTTTCTTATTAGGTCATATGAGATTTATGGTATGTGGATGTGGTGGAAGGTGGCTACACCGAGGAAGAGATAGAATAAAGGCTAGCCTTCATCATCCAAGTCATCTGACGTCTCAATGTTCAATGGGCAAGAAGCTAGCCCACAGTTTTAATGTGAGAATGAAGTATGCCTCCACCAATCCTGACGCAGCCACTGTGTTGATTTTTCCTGAGGATTTATCTTAACATTCAAAACAGGGAGCTGGTCTAGAAACGTTCAATTACGCTAAAGCTTGACAACTACTTTGTTAGAAAGCGAAAACTGGGAATTGTATCCAAAGGAGATTGGGTGGTATCCGGTTGGTGATGTAGTCAAATCCCCACACCATCATGAAATGTGCAGCAAAAACAAAAACTACAGAAGGACCTGTAAGAGAACATTTAGGGAACAAATTATTCCAAGGAAAACTCTGACGACAAATACAGTTATGGTACTTAGTGCCGATTCGTGTGAGTGAGAAGGTGTTGCACACAGATCCGAAGGATGTTGCGAAGTGAGAAGTAACTTTCACAAACTACAGCCTCAACGTGAGTAGAAAGCTTTGCCTACCCCACCTCTTCCATTTGGGATTAGCAAAGGGATTACCTTTGGAACCCTTTCCCAGTTCCCTCCCCTCTTCATGCTCCTTCTCATTTCCTTCCTGTAATCATTTTATTACATCGTGCTTTTAAGTAATTTGCAAATCTGTTTGCAGAATGTGGACTGGCATTTGGACTAGCTACCTGCTTATAATGATTGCTGGCAAATCACCAACTTAGTGCCTCGAAGCAGTAGACCTGACGCCTTAAAAAACGCATGTCTATTTCAAGCTAAACGGACTTTGCTTTGCGATGTGCCAATGTGCGATGAGATTTGAAATAAATGACCACATTTTGATGGAGGACTTATGCAAACTTCTGGTAAACAATGTGGAGATCAGTGAGGTTGTTTCCACAATGCACATGCATTTGTTCATGCAATTCAGTAAAGGTTTCGCGAAAGTTGACAGACAACACTGGACAGGGAGAATACGCCTTGCAGTGGTTGAGATAACTCTCCTGCCTCTGCAGCTCAGATCAATCACACTTCCAACAATAGGGGTGCTCTTGCATTTCAAAGGCTCAAATGAAAATTCCAGCTTATATCAAGGTGGTGGCACCGGAGCATTAATAACTTCAGCTAGCAGTATATTTGTGCAATTCACTATTTGACAAAAGGGATGGAAAATGCTTGCGATTGTGCTGTGTAAGCCATCGGCAGTCGCACTCTTTCTTATAACTGCAATTAGGCTGGCTGGAATATGCGGAAGGATTCCTACACTTCCACGTACATAAATTCGCATTATTATGTACCAGAGAAGATGGAAGACTTAGGAAAGATGACCAGTCACCGGATACCCCACGACTACAAGTGAAGCTGCATTGTTGCATTCGTCCAGCCTAGAACAAGTAACCCCTAGGTCACGAAAGTGTAAACCTAAAATTCCCTCCTTATGCGTTAAATTTGTAGACCCATTTAACCGATTTTGGCAACGTCAAAGTTAACTACGGTAAGGGATGCTGCAAGAGACGTACGTTGGTTGAAGACAAACATATTCCCGAGGGAACAGTCGAATTGATTGACGCGGACTCAAGTGGCACTTCTAGTCAAAACCCATCTCAATGTACAAAACACTGTGCGCAGGTAGCTCTGCTGAGATCCCAACACCAGCAATTATACCCACATCAATTCAAATTTCCCCACGAAACCATCCTAGCGCCAATGAAAGAAGTGTGCTGATCTCTTAAATTCCATTGCACCATATCCGATGTAAGGCATTGTTGCACAAGAATGCTTTACTAAGCCCTACACTTGAACAATGACTTGGAATGAAAGTCGCAAAATATATCACCAGATAAGGGCAGAAATGCAATGGGGGAGAAGAGGTGAGAGCGCTATCAATTATGTACAAAAGAGAGTATCATCTTAGTGATTCAATAGGTAAATTTGCAATGGGTGGGAAATGTGGCCGCAACTTTGATGCGGAAATGAACGAAGCGTTCCCAAATTATAGAGCCCCTTCAACCTCCTGGACATCCTCTATTGGTGCATCTCAGCATAACAGGCAATTTGTAGGCAGAGGCTAAGTAATTTAGAAGCATCTCAATGTGCTAAAACTAACTGCAGACTCGATGTAAAGCGAATGGCAAGGATTTTTGCCAGCGAAAATGCGAACAGGCCAGTGGGTTAGACTGCATTTCAAACCAATTCACGTGATGCATTGAGAAGGCATGACACGACATTCATTCATCTCCTCCTACGTCCCGAGGCATTCGATTGTCACATGAGTGCCAAATGGGAAATGAAATCGTGCCCTTATAGCAAAGATGTTATGTGAAGCATTGCACAGTGTGGCAACTACTCCAAGAGTATTCCACACCCAACGACGCATTCGTTCTTAAGACATGGCTTTTTAATTCTTGCAGTGACACATGATGTGATGACATTTGTTAAAAGTTGGAAAGATGATTTATTCCAAAGCAATCCACCACGGATTTGTTGCTGTGCTAACTTACAATTACCGTCATCCACCATAAATTCCTTACGCATTTGTGCAATACACACGAAATAATTTGGATCCACGAATGCATTTCCACACCAGTACCATTAATTTAATGCGACAAGTGTTGTGTGCAATCTTCAGTGAGTTCAGGGCTGTTTTTTCATACATTTCCACAACTCCAGTCTGATAAATCGCGGCGGAACCAAGTACGCTTCCATTAAAAGCAAAGCTGTATGCTTGTGCAGTCCTTTCAAGGCCTCAAAAACGGAGGTTGCACACTTGACACTTCTTCTTTCCCAAGGCCACACTTACGTGACAGACTTAACACAACAGAAGGATATGCAAGTGAACATTTGCTGGATTGTATTTTACTGTCAGTGGTGCGATTTGTTGCGCCATTTGCAAACACCCACGTCATCCTGACGTGAAGTTGCAACAGCAACAAATGGTTGCCACACATTTAATGCTGAAATGAATAATAGTTTCACAAACTGTGTTGTAGCACTTGTGCTGACATTTTGTCTGGCATTCTTGGAGGAAAGTAAACACTTAAAAAAGAGAAAAGGACATTTGCAGAATCTAAGCAAGCAAAAATCAACTAACGCAGTAAACAGCATTTGTGCTTTCTGTACAAATCAAATGGCAGTCTTGTGAAGATGCACTGAAATCCACACGTCAACGGGATCCAGGCTAGTGCACACAAACACCGGTTTATAATACATTGCAATGTCTAACGCATCCATTTTTACTTTGATGAGCTTAAAAGTAATACCTGGGAAGGGGCTAGGCCTCTGAACTGCAATATGCAACTCACGGTCAAGCTTACGCTGCCTTTCGTCCGGGATGTATTCCTCACAACGCCATCTCGTTAAAGCTTCAAAATTTAACCTCAAATGGAATTTTGTTGGTAGTTGTCAAAGTCCTGTAGCAGTAGGGCAATTCGTTGGAAGGAATAGGTGTTGCTTTAACTTGGTGAGATAGAATACAAGCAGTACTATTGAAGTTTGATAGGGATATGCCCAAGTAGACATGACTTGTTTATCAAAAAATTTAGCTAGAGGTAGGTTTTCGGTTTCAAAATTTCCTTCTCACCAATTTATGCTCCGCCTTTATATTATAAACAAATATACTGCGATCAAATTCACGGAGTGTTTGAAGTCACACCTCCACAATTCCCCCATTCCAAACTCCGTTGAAATGCTGATGCTTTACTCACCAATTAGGTGTTGAAATTCACCCAAGTGCATGTAACTGTTTACAGGTCGAGCGAGGGTGCCACTACGTCCTCCAGAACTCCATAATGTGGTCCTGATTCTATTCCCTTCCTTGCAGTCATGTCAATGATGGGATAGAGGAAGACAGGGAAAGTTGAATGAAGTTGTTTCCATTCCAATCACTCTTACCTTGGCATCCTTCATTATGGCAGTCGTACCATATGGTTACCATTTACGGCTTTTTCACTCAATTTTTACTTTAGTTTTTTCCTTATTTACTCACACCACCTTTGCTTATTCGATGGCCAACCATTGCCAGTGCATTTTTGTCCACTTTTGTACCCACTTTCTTAAATACGCGGCCTCAATGACCACTAATTATTCTTTCTAACAACCTGTCCCGCTTGGAGGCCCATCAAATGGCTTGCTTTTCGCCTTTGTCAAGACAGAGCATCAAGTTCCCTCCCTCTATTTGCGAAACGTTTGGTGATAGTGATGCGGTAAGGTGGATGTAAACATGAGGTGGTTTTGTTTACCGAGTCAACAGACTACGAAATTACCGATTCAAGGTTGTTTTCACACATAAAACAAGTTATGATACAACACCAAAATCCAGATATATTTAGAGCGCTCAAGATCCCACTACATTAAGCATTATGGTTACATTGACTCTCCTCATACAACAGCTGTTGTTGCGGTTGGGTGGGGCTCGAGTAAATCAAAGCCGCTGTGCGATTATGTTAAGAAGTGGTTGGTGATTTTTGAGCATCTTCCTGGGGAAAGGCGGCAAAAGTAAATATTAACACAAGAAACTGCCCGTGAAACAGGCCACACTCGTCTACACAAACAGGGCTGTATATTGCTTAAAATGCAGGCTTCAATGCAACTGTCGCACAAATGCTATTTGAGGATGAGTTCGGATGAGAGAGATCGAGGAGCAGATCATGTGCTAATCCAGATTAGAAAAAGCGCGTTTGGCAATGTTCTCCACTTAAGTGAATTTGTGGTGTCTGGAAGTGGGAACAGGGACTGCATAAAGTGGAATCGGTCTCACATCACGACGTCATGCACCTCTATGTGCAGCACCCACCCACACCCATTAAGGAGGTGGTATTCACTAAAGTGGCAACTTGAGGCAACTGCTCGTGCCAAATGTGTGTGTAAACTATCACATCACATCGCATCACATGTCTGTTGATGACATTTGATTCGAACCATTGGGACAAAACAAAAATTCCAGATATGCAGACGAAGAAGTCGTTTTGAAGGTAAAGTTGGTCAAAGGAACTGAGTGCGAAGAAATTGGCAGGCAGTCAAGTCATCAAGAGCTGCGTGTTTCACCTTAGCCTGCATTGAGTGCAATTTCCAATCTTCCCTTGCGCATCTCTCGTGCTACCATCAAAAGCACTCCATGTTTGGTGGGACTCCTGTTCCATTTTCCTCAATTCCAGCTCCCAAAGGAATGCTGTACTTACACGCACTATCTGACAGTCCCAATTTAGACGAATAAATGTGGCTTTCAACATGTTGACTGGTTGGAATCCCATTGTCACCCCGAATTCCTCAATCCGTTTTTACGTTAGCAGGCCAGCAATCGCAAGTCAGTGCTACTACAAATCTAAGGTGGGTTCATTTGACATGTGCCATTAGCCCTTATTTACACAAAACAGGCAATATTTTGACTCGTTAAGGATTTAAGTGACCCTGTCTAAGGAAGGAAAGTAGCAGATGGTGCGGTATAGTGTCGGGCTGCGCAGAATGCTTACAGAATGCAACGCCATTTGTAATGCCTTCTTTCGACTAATCAGTATGGTAAGTCTCACGAAATGGGAAGAAATGTGAATAAGTGTGTGACCATGCGTTTTCAGTGCAGGAGCTAAGATGGGTTAATTTGCATCGTAACTCATTAAACTCTCACGTCGCCTTCAATACATTACACTAAAATGAAGCCTGGCCGAGGTTATCGCATAAAAGATTCGCAAATGGGCGCTTCAAACTTGGACGACGAATAGAAAGGAACCTAATAGTGCCTGTTATTTTGCATGCAATAGAAAGGTAGTGGAGGTGTTGCTTATACGATTGGTGGTCAGTCACTTTTCCATATTTCGGAATGGAGTGTAAAGATGCTGCTCGTAAAACTGGTGGTTTGTCAAAGTGAATGCTCATGTATTGACTCCCACACGTGCAGATGCAATAAATAAGGGAGAAGTCGATGGTTGATGCGCAAATATCCTGCACGAGATGAAGAATGCCAGTGTGCTCCTTCCATTTGTTATGGGAAGAGCTGAGATCGCAGTTGCACAAGGACAAGACAGTAACTCTGGTTCCACAAGCTTAACAGCAAGCTCAGTCACTACACCCGCTTCAGTGGTGACAACGTTATCGAGTGCAGGCATAGATCAAGACTGCGGATAGTTGCGCTCCTGCACACTAACATTATTTTTACTGACAAGTGAAATGAGCTAGGTTATAGAGCTGAAGTAGCAACAGTGATATGATGATAGCTGTCATCTTCCGAAGTCTCAGCATAAAATTTTAGAAGCAATCTATGCACAAACCAAGCTGGCTTCTGCCTAGCATGAATGGAATATTGCCAACCGATGTGTCTGGAGATGCAAACTGTACGACTGTTGTCGCATTGCTGGCCACCGAAATGGTGAGTACTGTATTTTCGGCCCTCTAAGTGGCGACATACTAAGAAGTCATTTTTTCACCATGTAGTCAACAACAATACAACACTACGGTTAATGCGAATCCGTCTTATGGTAAGTAGCATTGGCAAAGGCAATTTATCAACACACTATGTCAGACAATTTCCTCGTGTTTCTTTGGTGTATGGAAGGCGCAGCAAACAGATTGTTGATGCTACTGGGATTCAGTTAAATGTGCAGATCCTCGTAATTTAGGTGTGAATAGCAAAATTATGTAGGTATACCATCATTCACTAGCTAGTGACTGGGTGCATGCCAACACTTTTCCCTCGGGCAATCGTGACCTGTTAGCAAAAAAATGCAAAATTTTCGTGTTTTAAGAATTCGAAAATTAGTTGGTCCCTACTTACTTCCCATTAAATAGCTATCAACACATATCCATCGGCATATCTTAATCAAAGCAAAGTGGCCCATGTAGAAAACACTGAACTACCTTTTTGCTCCTGCACAAAGACGAAGACTAATTAGGATTCCATTACAACCTTATTTTGTAATATCCTTAATACTCAGCACTTCCTATGCCAAAGGTCGAAGTGCCACCTCATTTGTACTCCAAAGTGACAGTCGACCTGGACACTTGTCAGCCCGCCCATCGATGAATGGCCGACCAAATGCCAACTACACGAGTTTCATTACATCGGCCTTACTCCTCATGCAGCCGTTCACGCCTGGCGTGTATATCAAAACAGTGATCATAATCGAGGTAAAACCTCAACTTGGCGGATGTATTGACAGGATCTCATTCAGTGACTGTCAATATAGAAATAAGTGGGCATCAGAATTTGACTCTCAGCCTCTGGAGCATGTGTTTTATCCAACACGCTCGAAGAAGTTGAAATGAAGTGCTGACCTCATTTCCGCAGTTGGTTTGGATAAGTTAGCAGCATTTAATTTACCTTAGCCACAAATGGCATATCGTGTATTCGCATTTTACCTCCCTTTGAAATATTCCTCCTTTCTTTGATGTGAAATAAATCAGAAGATTTGTTATAAAAGTACAGGGCAGCTAAAGTGCTACAATAGCGGCGAGAATGCTATGTCTCGGAGGGGAATCGCAATGCGCAGCTTCTAAAGAGCCCATGCAGACTAATCCACTTAGACAGATTATCAGCTCTAAAGTAAATTTCATACGCTTCCAATGCTTCTGCTTCATGTTCTTTAGTAAGCAGGACCAAATCTCTTATAGTTCTCTTCTTCAGTTTCAACGTGTACAAATCCCCTGGATCCCATCGAGCCTACCGACAGAATAATTAACAAGCAAAGACTTCATTGTAGATGCTTAAATTGGGCAAGGTGGCACTGCCAATACGCGTAAGTCCGATGGCTATAGAGGAGAGAATGCCTGATACTGAGTCTTAGTCACCCAATTTCAGCTACTCGTACCTACAGCAGCTGACTGACCTTGACCTTCGGGCGGTTATTAGCACACCTTAAGTATATCTGTGCGTAATAGGAACCATCCTGGAAGAAATCCACTAGCAGTCCACTTTTCAGAGTGTTTAGTAATTATCAATTAATTAAAACTTCTGGAAAAAGGTGGCACGGTAAGATTGTCCTGTGGTTGCAGACATCCACAGAATGCTCAGCACTGGTACCATTGGTATCAACTAGATCGTAACTTAGTGCACTTGACAAGCAGCAGCCAGAATTGAAATCACTTTTTCCTTGTATTTTAAAGTGAATGCTGCCAAGCAAATTCCCATCAGCGTCTTTATTACTGCTGAGATGATGCCTGTGTTGATGCTGACGGCAATGGCGGTGATGGCGATGTGCACTTACTACAGGCCATCTGTGAACTATGTAGATTGATCATGACCAGCGGTTTGCCGATTAAAATGCCTGTTGATACTTCATTTATCAAACATTAATGCAATGAACAAGAAAGTCTTAAAATGTGTTTAATGTCGGGAAGGGGAAATGGGGTACAAGCAGAATAATCTTCCATTATTCAAAAAGGAACCCAACGCGACTCCTTGGACCTCTTCCACTTTTATCCAGGGTGATTCGAACTCCATTAATTGCAAAGCAAAGATACGTCTTTTCACGACTGAATGAAAATCACAGGAATGATTTTGCTCATTGCACAGGAGCATCTCGTTGATGACAGCCTACTTGAAAATGACTGCTAACTTCTTTTAATGACGCTTGTTACCAATAAATGGATCTTCCTTTGTTGGTGTCACTTGTGATTCAATTGTAAGATGTGATAAGCAAACGTTTCATAATTTTAGCATTGCATATGGTCAAAATGTGTATTTTAAACCACCTCGAGGAAAATTTGGGGTAAATATGCAACCTAATTGAAACATCTAATTTTGCACAGCAATCAAACAAAAAATGCACCCACATACAATTACACATAGACATATTTATTTATTACTATCCATCATGTAGAATTACATCAAACCACCCTTATATGCAGTTCCACAAGGCTTTCCTGAAGCCGAGCCAAAATATGATGATAGGGCAATTAACATATTTGCGATATGCAAAATGGATTGGGCTATTGGCCTAGCCTGGAGGCCAGTCCACTCAATGGAGGTAAATGGCGAAGACACAAAGCGATCCACGCACTGAAACCGAGAGTCAAATATCCAACGCATTGAGAGCCATGATCAACCTCCCGAGTCAGCCACCACGACGCAAACGGTGCTGAAAGGAAAACTTCACGGGCCGACCGTGCCAGTCATCGAGTTTCCATTCAACTTAAAAGGTATTTGGCCGCAACATCACTAATCTCTATTGGAGATTCCACTGGATCTGGGGTTTCCTCCTGCATAAAAAAAGGATCTAGGGATGGGGAATGTACTGGCAATTACTTGTGTCCATAGTAGCAGTGAGAACACTGGGCTGAAATCAAAGCCATGCAAAGGACGACGGGATCGAATGTAGGCCAACATTGTTCTCACTTTAAAGTCGCCTAGCTGTATCTCTCTGGGTTCCTTTTGGCTAGTAGAGACATGGAGCAGGTTTCATGGTTTCACATATTCGATATCTTTACACGGGTGCAGAGAGCAGCTCTGTGACAAAACACTTTCAGAGAAATTCACGGCTAGAGCAGTTTTTACTGTTATTAACTTTCCTACAGGATGGAGAACTGTGGTAGTTGCGGAGGGCTCGCATCATTGTCAACCCTTCTGTTATGAGTCGTCTCCGAGTCTTCCATCCGTAGCATATGCACTGCTTTTGTCCTGCTAGGCTTTATTACACAGCAGTAAGAAAGTCGGAGAGATATCCTGTTAAATGGGGTTTGCCTTCTGTCACCACCACTGTAGCGTCCCACGACTTCCTTGAAGAAATAAAAACGTATAATGCCCAAGCAAAATTTATTTATACTTGACATACGGAAGGGAATAGGACACTGGCACGACCCAGGGACCAGTTCACCGGAATAAGTTACAATAGAGGAGACACAAAGGGTAATCAATTTTAGTAATCCACAATTGCGACCATGCTTAACTTTACATACGCTTACTTTCATTAATGCAAAAACACATTTGCACATGCATATGTGCATATGTAAGTGCCATTTCACATCCACACATGCATACGTACGTGATGAATTGCTGCCACTTCGAGGCGTTTCCGGCCACCGCAGGCATTAAGAATCAAACCACTTTCACTCTTTTGTGAAAAAAAGGTGTGCGGATGACAAATCTGTCATCCAAATTTTTGATACGGGCTTAGCGGTGACGTGCCTTGACTCACCAACATGTCGGCGAATCCATGAAGACGGGCTGCTATCCCGGCGTGTGACAATGCGGCCTGGAACACTCCTCCCTCTCCGAGCA
This sequence comes from Echinococcus multilocularis, assembly GCA_000469725.3. NCBI lineage: Eukaryota > Metazoa > Platyhelminthes > Cestoda > Cyclophyllidea > Taeniidae > Echinococcus > Echinococcus multilocularis. The sequence continues at coordinate 1,098,977 of LN902842.1, read as the reverse complement.
CATTGGTACGACACTAATGGGATACTCAACACTCATCTGCACATGCAACTATTATCTCACGGCGGTCGTCTTGATGCTGATCTGTAGAAGTCGCCGTGGAAGCTGAACAAATGTCCGAGAGAGAAACGCAAAATCTTTGTTAAAATAGTCGGCAGCAGTCCATCAGCTTCAAAAGTCGAGGTTTTGGTAATCATCTTAAGCTCTCATTATTCGCATTAAGAAAAATACACCTGAGAAGTCCTCAGTCCGAAACGTATGACAAAAGTGAAAGAAAAAGATAAACAAATAGCCACTTTCCTGTACTGTACGCTGATTAACCTCTCCCAGTGCCATAAGTCAATTGCATGAGATAGGTAATCCACAGAATTAAAGCAAAAACGTGCTGGGTTTGGGGATAGCCAAGGATTGGCTTTTACCCTGAGTAAAAAAATAACTTCGTAAATCTAAAATTAACATCACAATTCCTGTGGCACGCACCATCTGTAATTACCTCAAACTAAAAGTAGTTTTGGAAGCCACTAGTAGCTGTTGGCCTTTGTTAATTTCCCTACCAGACTTGTTTACACAAAAGTTTAAAAAACTGCCTCATAAACACTCCTAAATGAAGTATGCATTATGTAGGTTAAGATCCGGTACTTCCGTATTTGGTGGATAAACATCAAAACGTACCTTCATTTTGAGATCGGTGAGGACTCTGAACAGCGCAGTGGCTATGAATGCGGGAAACGTAACCCCGTCTGCTGGAAGTCACCGGAGCAACAATCCATCCCAATCTTGGAGATCCATAGCTGAATGCCCTAACGAGTCCAATCAGGGTGAAGCCCATTCTTTCTGCCTGTTAGTTTTCATGCCTTACGCCATCCGTTGCGCTTGGCTTCGAGATTTTGAAAGATTCGGATAGTCCAGTAGAAAGTTGACTCTGAAGACTGACAACATGATCCGGTCACAGTGCGCAGTATCAGGGATGCCGTTTCGGAAAATCTGTCCGACAAATAAAGCAGAAGGTACTGCTTGCAGGCATTTCGGAGCTTATGACTTCCATCCTGTGATTCCTGATGATCTGTCGAGGACAAAAATTATAACATCCATATCCTTTCTAAGGGCTCTTGTGGACATACATTTTAAAGATGCCGTCGAAGTGAAACGGAGTCCTTTAAAGATGTTGAAGTTGATTTTTGTGGTGCAAAAGCCACTTAAGGCTTGAATGATGTATTATGCTCTTCTTTCCATCCCAACTGGCTCAATTGTCCATGTAGGCATTGAAGGCTTGTGAAGGCTAAGGCGCTGAGACTATTAAGTTTTTATGCACTTGCGAATAATTCCGACGCACCATGACCCCATGCTCAGCCACCACTTTTAAAAATATCATGCCTAGCACGTTTAGCTTATTTGACCCACTAATGGCCCTGACTTTGTCATTCATTTCCGGGGGAAGTAGGAACCCTAACGTACAGACAAGTCTTAAGGTAATCAATGTTGTGCCAATTTCTTCTCTAATATCCGCAAGATTTGATTTTGAACAAGGAATCCCTGCCAGTTAGTAAAAAGCACCGATTGGTGTTCACAGTCATGCTTTGGACGTAATATTCAGAAATAACTCTATTAGCCACTCAAGTAAATCCAGTGTGTCCATGTTTAAACTTGGACCGAATTTGAGGTGGAAATCTTCCTCTGGCGATCGGGGTCGGTCTCCTGCTGGTTACCGGCCCTCATATGTTGGGGAGCCTTTTTAGCTGGTTGCCTCGGTCCCTGCGAGATGCTGGTTACAGGACCTAGCTCCTCTGCCAACGCGGTGACACAGGGAATTCATTTCTGATTAGAAGCGGGGCGCAGGGTTGCAACTGTGAACCACATAACGCAAAACTACCCAAAGTTTGTCTTCTCTTTGCAATTTAGTGTGTGGTGAATCCTCCTTCTGCTATGCAGGTAGACTTTAGAAAAGCGTATTCACTTGCAAATTGAGATGGCACCTTTAAAGTCGTGAGTTTGAGCCTGCACCCTAGATGAGACTGTAGAGGTAGTACGCTTACGGCAACACTGGCGACCACATCTGACTTGTCTGTTCTGTGAAGTCTACAGCACATTCAGAATGAGGATTCTTTTAGTCCATGTTGAAATGATGAACCAAATGGGCGAATCTCATGCTCAGGGGTCCCCAAATGGCAATCATCTAAAGTCGCTTAGTCTCCTCTTCGGTGTTCAGCCACCCCCCCATTGACACACCGATTAGCCTCGAAAGCTGATGTAACATTTGGCGGCACAGAGCACAGCCATTGCACGTTGACCCTATAAGTCCCTTAAAGCAGCAGCCCAACTCAATCTACCCAACTGGTCGTTAGCGAATTAGTTGTTTAACTTCTGATAGATATTTCAATAACATGTCTCGCCGGTAGCTTAAGACTCGCTGACAAAATGGTTGTCTTCTAGATGAGCGGAAACTATTCCCTCACCAATATTGCTGTCCACCGCCATTCAGGCGCCTTATTTGATCATTTTTATGCCAAGCATATTAGGAAAAGTTTTTGTCACTTATAATATTTTCCCTCTGTCGAATAAATGTTCACAAACCCCCAAATTTAGAGCATCATTATTTTGCCCGTATGTAGAGGAGAGCATTACCTATTTGCTCCACTTGTAGGGAATAGTTCTGCAATAGAATTCGGTTTTGTGGCAAATAAAGCATCTCTAATCTATCTTTACAAATGTTCCTTATTTCACTTTTAATTATATTTTCTCCGGTAGAGTTGTGAGTAATAGACCAAAAAAGAATGCGGAAATGAAGTAGGTCAAAGAATGACTGGTAGCAGTGGTGATTTACGTGATGAAGATGGGACCCAAAACGCGTTATTCTAGAGACCACGAGAAAGTCCAATCTGCATCATTTAACTGCGTCCCGAATGCATTGTCAATGCTTGCCTGCGCCTTCATCACAATCATTCTTTCGACGTCTCGTCCCAATGTCCGGTCTATAGGTATCATGCAAAACGGTTTGTTTCGTAAAAAGGTGACGGGTTAGAAGTCGATGTTGGATTTTATTCAATAGCATCATTGCAGTGGTTCATTTACTTGTGATTGTTAAATGCTCTAAATTAGGCTTACTCAAATTAGCATCAGCAGTAGTAAAGGTTAATATTTCCTCCAAATTACGGGCGTGATTTTAGCTGTGAGAGCTTTCTTAAAGCAATTGCTATATCATATTTTACATGGATACATTACTTTTACTTGCAATTTGCAGTGGAAGTACTACTAAATCACCTTTTGCAAAATGAAATGAAATGCAAAATAGCATCACTGTAGATATGAGACTGGAGCGCAAGGGCACACTGCCCAATTTCCCTCATTTTACATAACCTATAAAAGCTAATTAAATACAAAGGGTTGTAAGAGGTCTAATTTATGTTAAAAATGGCAAAGGCACTGTTCACCAAAATCCATGAAAATGGCACTCATATTGGTAATATCAACCATAGATTAAGCAGAAACCCGAAGCAAGGATGTGAAATACAGTAGAGTTGTGGGGTTCTCCAAAGACCTTCCTGTGCCAATATTCATTGTTCCTGCTTCTCCCGATGGAGATGCGCACAGTCCACCAACCATCGCTTCGCAATCAATCGCACATCATCTTCAATCGTCCTCTCCACCAGCATGAACATAATTGTCAACCAACTACAACAATGGCTGTTGTAAGAGGAGAGACATGTACCCCACAATGTTTAATTTGTTGTGATTTCTACGTACTTTTAGGCAAAATTGCTTAAATTTGTGTAGAAGCGGCAAAGGTGAATCATCCCAGAGTGACAAGGTAACATTAAAATTGGTTCGTTTCATGTGATGTCGGATCTAGATGGCTGGCTCATTGTGTACAGTAAAACAAACAAACAATGCTCTTCTCAGTGCTCAAACAAAGTGAAGATGCTTTGGCATTGAGAGGTTGACGAATATTTTATAGATTCACAAGTCGAATATAGGCACAAATAAAGGAGAGTGGATTCTTTGAGAACACTAGGATTGTTATAGGATATCTTGAGGAAGCGTAAAGTTAGATTTACACTTCACTGGTTTGATTGCAATGAAAGCAAGATAGCTGGCGAGCTTTATGGTAAATTTGAGTGCAAAAAAGGAAAACATCAGCATAATTAAAGGCACACATCGAGAGATGCTGTCCACTACAACCCACACGAATGCGACACGCATAGCTAAACTAACCAAAGAATGAGCTGGAATTTAAAATAAGGCTAAGAATGTCAGCGTGGTTATAAGATTCACCAGATGTTATCTTGCGGTGATTTGCCTGGTGCGTACATTCCCTATTACTGCTAGACAATGAATCACACATCATCTTAGATCCCACCACTCCATCAACATGATCTCAAGCCCAAAGGAACTGTAGCAAGGGCTGATGCAAGAAAAGCGGCATCATAACCACAACGCACAATTCGTTGTGAATTAAAGTGCTCCAAAAGCAGTTGGCTTTTGTTGCGATGCCATTGCATGCACTCTGTGGAAGCGAACAATCTTGAAACACTCACTTCGTAGTCTGATAACCGGGCGAGCATAACCACGAATCTGGCATTTAACTCACCACAACACCATCTCCATACGAGTGCAGATAGGAGAAGTGAACTTGCAACCACGTCCTCAAGTAGGCGGCGAGCGAGCTGTTTCGCAGAACTCCCAGTGGAACAAGGTGCCTAAAAGCAACCGGATAGTCGTCGGTGGAGTGGTACATTGAAGGAAGATGGTGAAAGCGGGAAGAGTGAAAGAACGGTGGTTAATTAGTAAATAAGCAAATTAAGGATATATAAGATTATAAAATGGATGAGGAAACCGCAAATGCAAACAGTATGGAATAACAGCCATGGTGCAGTTCGCCGATGAAGGGTTGGATTGACTTGTGACAGATATGGACGTCGGAGGGTGTAGTGCCGTGGGGTTGGAGGTTTCTGCAAACACCTCGCAATCACTTTCGCCTGTGCATTCGCCTCCATCTATCTGCCTACCCATCCACCTGCCCATCGTCCTCGCGTCCTGACTGCCCACATCTGGTTGAGAACTCCATCTCACAATCCTTCCGCCTGCTTGTCGTTTCGGCACCATTGCTGCATTGACGGTGCAAGACGTGCCGTGTAGTCGCGTGTAGGCTGGTGGATGCGGCTTTCAGGTTGACTCGCTTGGACTTGTCAAACAATGCATCGGTGGAAAGCATTGTGTGCAATTCCCACTCACCCTCTGCATACATCACCTCAGTAGTTCTCAATTAAGTAGGTCGACCAATAGCTCAGCTTCCACCTGCACATCACCGCCACACTCCGTCCCATATGCAACTGGAGACTTGGCACGGATGGTCGATTTCCAGACGCCGCACGACCACCTGCTATGCTGCATTGCCACAACTCAAACTAATTACAGTAGACTTACTAATCTGCACAAATGAATTAAGGTGGCACAAACTTGTGGTGGATTTTCATATCAAGGAAATTGTTTACCACCGAAATTGATGTGAGGAGTGCTTGCGAGTCTAATTGATTGACACACACTGAAATGGCACTTCCAATCAACATCTACCATAGTGCACGAAGCACGATGCGCAGACAGCTGTGTGCAGACCTCGAAAACACAGGCTGCATGCACGTCAGTTATTGTAAGCCAACAATGTCTTATCATATCCCTTCATTTGGCCAACAACTTTAATTAACGATGTAAAAAGCAGTGGTATTAACTGAAAACCGTAGTGTAGCTGCCGATGAGGAGATTAAAAGCCAACACTTTGCCCCGAAGCCGTGAGTCCCTCAGGCAATCAAACAGATGAAGATTCATCGGGCAAAAATGGGGCAATACTTTTAATGTGGAAATGAACTGTATCTATACACACTTTGTTGCAGCATCTGCGTTGGTGGTGTGTTTAGGCTGGTGTCAGCTCCTAGTGACCACAAATCGGGAAGGAAATTCGAATACGCTAAAACCGACTAATAGCCGTAACCACCATGCATTGTTTCAGAGCATGATTAAAGCATTGTCGTAGGGAATTGATACATCTTCATTTTAATGGGTTCAAGAGTAGTGCCTGAAAAGTAGGAAACCCTTTAAGCGGGACTGCACAACTCACGGAACGGTTCGTAGCACCTACTATCTAGGATGCCTTCTTTACTGTATTACCTGAATGGCTTACAATGCATCGTACATTATCAATCTGTTTTATGTTTGAAGCACTAAAATAAATGTATTCTTCTCTTATTTACCCTACGAAAGAGGCATGTGTAAAACCCACATGCTGACTCATACCTTCCGACCCTTTTGTCTGATTACTTTGAAGTTTAATGATTTAGAAGTCAGTCAAGTTATGTTGCATACCGCAAAACGGTGAAGAATGCGTTGCTCGTGGGTTCGGCGGTTGGTCAGCTTCGATGCCCACGTATTGACTCTCGCGCACGCAGACACGATAAATAGAAGTGGGAAATTCTAGTAGCTGTGCAAAAATCCTACAGGAGAAGAGCGTTGGTGTGCTCCTTCTATTTGTAATGGGAAGCGCTGTGGTTGCTGCCGCACAAGTATAGGATAGTACCCCCAATTCCACAATAACAACAGCAACCTCGACCGCTAAGTCCTCTTCAGTGGCGCCAACGCCGACGAGTGTAGGTGAGTCTCACAGTGCCGCAAGCATTACTACAGGGGCACTCAGTAGTTCTTCTTCTGCAACGACGAGTGCACGGCAGGGTCAAAATAGCCACAGCACTACTGCCAGACACAATACATCGTCTCCCAGTGATCCCACAACCACTTCCAAGATGTCTATTCCTATCATCGGTGTCCTCCTCCTGTCTATGTCAAACGCTTATGTCCTCTTCTAGTGCGATCTGTTCTCCACTTCTCAACCATTTTCCTTTCTTCTCCTTGTACCTCGCCAATGATTCAAAATAATCAGGTGTATTTTGTGGAAGAAGGTGGGCCATTGTGATTCATTGGAGGGTGCCTGGAATGCATCAATCTATTCTATATAATCGCCATTTTAAGAGGATATTCTCATGTGGGTTTGTAGGAGAACCCTTCCCACAGATAACCAATTTCCGTCTCAATTTCATTATCATGCACGAGTTAAAAGGAAATTATAAAGTGAACCATCAAGTATTAGCAGCTGGTTGCACCTCTGGGAACAAACAAAATGTAACGGGTGAGTCCACACCTTTGTAGTACGGCGGGTTGTCCGTTGCGAATACTGAAATGTAGAAGAGCAGATTTAATACGATTCGATGGTCTATCATAACACAATAGAAAGTAATACTCTCCCTGTCTCGAAGCGTTATACTTATCGCACTGGACACCATTGTGGTACTTAGTAGTTAGTAAGTATTTGTAATTCCTATTGTTGTAACTTATTCGTGAAGGCTGTTTGACTGACAGAACATTGTATTCGCCATAGTCCAGGAGTAACTTCGCAGCATTTGCGTGAAAAAGTGCTGTCAGCTAAAATATCGTAAGCTGAGGCAGGACCAGTGATGATACCAGTCATAGAGCCAGAGTTATCAACTTGAATGCACCATTGATACAATGTGCGATATTTATTTTGTGCAGCACAAATGCAATTTAAAGAGCTTGGATGCATTTTATTTTTGCTTCCAGTGCTCTTTCACCTCAATTCCGTCCAATTGAGTATCTAAATGAGGAATGAGCTGGTACGCAAAGCATAGATTGAAAGGCATCGAGTGTGAATGAAACTTGTGTTGAATATGATGAAGGAATGCTAAAGCATTTGTGCGAACTTTACAAGCTGAATTACTGTAACAATCAACAGTTAAAATGACGCAGAGCCATCTGCAGTGTTTATTCTTAATCCAGCTGGCGCATTATACTTCCCAACAAGATGGTCTGCCCTGCGAAGACTTGGGTTGCGAGAGTCCCCACTTGGACTTACAAAAGTTTCCAGATTAACCACTCCATCGAGACAATAGGACACGAAGTTTGCAAATTCGGCCACTTATCCTCGGCTAGTCAGAGATAAAATCAGTGAAACGGTTGAATTAACCCAATGAAAACGTGTGGGCAATCCACTATTAACTTTAGACTTTATTAAGCTCAGAAGCGGTACGTCCAATCCTCAAAAACTTAAATAAAGCAAGCCCAACCATAACAATCCTCATGGCGCCAGTACCAAACCAAACCACAACAAGTAAGTCCATTTTTGCTCCGTTTGTACCTAAGCAATAAATGCGTGAATTTTTTTCCCATTTCTGGGAGGTAAATAGGTTGTAAGGACCCGATTAGGATGACATTAATAGGCAAACAAGTGATTTAATTAAGAAAGACAACTGTGTTATCCATGGAAGGATGATCTATTTGGCAGTCACATGATGCACCAGAAACTCATTGTGCCCTGCACCTCCTCGTCTAACTAAGACGGAAAGCCACCACGCCACCCGTCATGCAACCGCCATCCCATACGGCCAGACCAATTCCCAGGAAGGCAAGCGAGGGTTGCTTAAAATCGGCCTTCCTTGGATTCATGGTAAATCCTACATCTCACAGACAGACAGACCATCATCGATTTCAGGTCGAGGTTATGGTGTCAAACTGTTCTACTGAAGACGAGAATATTATTTAGGCAAATCAGGTAATGTTGAGGGAATAAGCCAATTGATGGGGGTTGCAATAGGACTTAAATGATGAATGCTTCGTCACATAATTTGAAAAGCATCGCATGGAATTCAGAAAGCCTGCTTTCTCTCTATTCCTTTCTACCACTTCCACTTGCCAGGATGCTGATTTTTTAGTAATGGATGGGGAACCACTTTGAGCCATGTGGGGAGTCTAAGAAACAGTTTATGTGAGGTTATGGAAATGCGTCCTTCTTCATTACTGCACTCAACTTCCTGGAGTCAAAACAGTCGCAGATTTCCATTGTTCTTTGTAAGGTAAATTTATTAACACGATTGCGTTATGATGTTTGCATTGTCATGGATTCAGAGACAAAATTATTTTCTGCCCTAGCGTTCTGGAGAAAAAATTAACTCCTGAAGGAATGAAAGAAATCGGGGTAACAAACCACACACATTTGCCTCTTTCCCTTTTTGATTGAGACCAGAAATGGAATTTGTCGCTCCCTTCGTCATTTTGTACACATCTACAAGTAGATGTGTAAAATTTGGCTCAAAATTGTTACTTCCATACTAATACTCTTTTACTTTCTCATGTCCATTGCAAATTGACTTAAACAGAATTTTTACTAAAAGATTTCCTTTTTGGTTCCATTCAACCTCTTTTTAGCTACTTTTCCAGCGCCGTGCACACAGACCATCCAGCAACAGCGATGGAGCAGTCACCATGCTATAAAGGTACCCCCTCGGCTTCGATATCCCTTGAAGGAGGCTGCATAGCTTCTACACTTGAGTGGCTTGAAGTAACAATACATCCATTGCCCTTTTATCCCAGCGCTGGTCGTGCAGATACAGATTTAAGCATTAAAATGCGTCACCTTGTTTATACCCCCCCCCCCCCAAGTGGCACGCTTCAGACAAAGTGGTTGGTGCTGTGACCAGTTTTGAATAATTATTTATTTCATTGCCAAAGCCCTCGGTAGTGGTAATATTTATGATGTCACTTTGGCATGGCGTTGTACCTACCCACTCATTTCTTCCCAATCTTTTCCTCCCTTATTAAAGCTAGGTATGAGAAGAACGTATCTTTATGAATGGTGTCATCCGTTAGTATAGTTGTCCTCTGATTACTGTAAAATTTTAATTGCAACACGTCTTTGAGAGAAGAACAGCACTGAAGAGGCGCGGAGCCACGTTCGACTTGGAGTACTCCTTTAATTGTCCGCAGGACAGCTATACTAACAAAGGTCACTTTTCTTAGCAAACGCGCATCGCAGTGCCTTGAATATTCGGCTCTCCTTACACCCACCAAGCACCTCGGACACACATCAGTATCATTAGGATGAAGTTGCAAAGCGTAGCTACTTTCCGCCTCAGGAACACATCAAAGCTGTAGAGGATGAGTGGCTGGTAGACCGATGAACATCTGCGACTACATCTGGTTCAGGATTTGTGAGGCACTGCTGCTCGATGTCACTGGCAAGATTTTCACTGTTGCTGACATCTTCATTTGATATACCTATTTATAAATGGGTGTTTCTTCTAGAGCCTCCTTAAGGGTGATTAGAAAGGGGTGATAAACTGATCAAACCCGTTTACGACTGATTTATAAAGGCAACTTCAAAATGCAACGAACAGAACAGAATTCACTCATAATGAATGATTGAGTAAATAACTACGTAAGTTGAATTTAAGTGATGCAAAATATGTCCTGTGGAGATTGCTATAAGATGCTCGACTTGTGTCTGATTGATATGGATGAAAGGTGAAGGCGATTTACCATCAGAGTCAATGTCGAGGTCAAAGTCAAGGGTTGAGGGAGCAATGTGTCTGAGGGAAGGAGTTGGATTTGCATGCTGGTGGCTCATTCGTGGAGATGGTACACTGGGCCTGTCTCGACATCATTCGGAGGAGGAGTGGGGCGCCAAGCACATCAATGTGCTCGTGAGTGGACAACCTTTGATGCCAATCAGCGGAGTGTTGTTAGGTTGTCTGATAAATGTGACCCAGTGATGTTTGAAAACACGTGTTGTACCGATGCAAGGAGCGAACCTAGGGTGTGCATTCTATTCGCCCTGCTTCATTCTTTTCACTAAAGTGTTTCTTAAAGCAAGCCTTGCAACGCTTCTCCCCATGACTGACAATTATTCCCTCCATCCACCGTGCCGCCTAAAGACTGCTAATGAGTGTAAGAACTTCTAATGCAGTGGTGAGGATTTCATTTCCCAACTTTGTGCTTTTGCACTGAGTTTTCATACATTCAGGACTGTTAGTGGAAGTAATGCAAATTGGTGAGTCAGACACAATAAAATGCCTGATTTGGAGTCAAGATATGCAAAATGTCATCCACTTTCCTACGGGCTGCATGACCATACACGCGACGTCTGCTCGTGTGCAGTCGTGGTGCTCATTACCCTCCCATGTTGTGTGTTCCTTACGGAATCAACAATTTGACTTTGCATGCTGAAACACTCTCAGCCTTGCATTGCCGTCTTGTGGAATGTCATTTACACCATGTGAAAAAGTTGCATTTGTTTGCACAATTGGTATATTTAGGCTTTAATATCCCACCATTTCTGTTGTTTAACATGGACGGTCGATAAAAAGCAGGGTGGCTGCAGCAAACGAAGTCAGAGACAAGACTGCTTTCCTTTGGGTTTTTCTACTCCGCTTAACAAAAGGGGCAGTGCTAACTTTGAGGGGATGTTTACACATGTCTACTTGAAGAGCTGGTAGTATACGACGTAATGCATTTGGATGCTCGTGGAGTGGAGGATGAAATTTCATGCATCCTGTCCACCAGACGCTCATTCCATCCAGTGTCTGCTACTAATGCCCACTCTCTTCGACTTTAACAAGGGTGTTCGAGAACAATGTTAACAGTTATCCACAGTCATCACCTAAAGACTTGTTGATACTCCACTTTGCAAGATTTGGAGGGTGCCACTGAAATGACAATAGAATGGGGTAATGCATGCACCAGACACTACCATTATGTAACCAGTCTATCCCAAATTTCCATACACTCCTACTAGTTGAGCAAATGCTATAAGGTGGAAGGGAGTTTCACATGCAACGAACTCACGGTAGAACAATTATTTAGTGTCCAGCACAAGATAAACTCCTCTCCGCTTATCTTTGTTTGTCGGAACATCCAAGGCATCGTCACAACTGTCAACAGAGGTTGTTTCAACACTCGACACTTGGCGTCATCCCGAGTTAGACCCCCTTACACATAGGACACAGTTTCTTATTATCATCAATAAGGAAATAGTATGATGGTACTATTGCCCTTGCTACACACTGGAGATCTATGCGCTAGACAGGCGGGTGCTAGGGAAGCCATTAGATGCCTGTCTTGATTGATGGATGTGGATCAGTCAACGCAAAGACGTGTATTGTGAGAATGACCCAGTGGCTGATTAGTCAAGACTGCCAAAGTCTGTCAGAGGCTGGATCTGCATCTGACTCTAAGGCTTCAACTACGACTGGGTCACGCGGTAAGCTCAGTAATGAAGCGACCTTGGCCTTAAAGTGACTGTTAGTGTGCTTAAGGTGGAGACTAAGAAATGGATGTCAAACAGAGCCAGTGAAGGCTCACAACAGATGCGCGGTTAACTGGACCTACCCAAGACACCATAAGGTGCAATATGGAAAAGCACCCAACTGAAGTCATGCTCAGACGACGAGGGGTCACCAGACATTCTACAACACCACTCCGACTTAGCCAATCAGCAAAGCCATTTGGAGCTACTGATAATGCTCCAATGAGTTGAGAACGCCATTTGGAGGCCATTGAAGCATCAAGTGTGAAGTGAAGTGGTATTCTATGAGGCTGGCTATGAATGACATTATTCTCGTGAATTTCAATTTTGCACATTTTAGTAAAGCGCGGTCATGGCAGGCTTTGACGTCGGATGGTGAAGTAGACACAATTAAGTAGTCATAACGAAGCACCCAAGTGGTCATCCATGCCTGCATACACCTAAATAGCACCCCCCCCCCAGTCAATATCCATGACTGCACAGTTGAATTTGTGCAGATGCCTTCCTCCACTTCTACTCCTTATCCCCCATTATTTCGCAACTTTGCAGACAACTTCCGTCAGATGTGGGTCAAAAATCATCCCAATCGCGGTGGAAATGTGTCACTTCACCAGGTACCTCGAAGCAGACGTGAGTGAGAGCATCAGAAGTTGGCACCGGTACTGTGGTATATCGTCCTGTAATGTTCTTGCATTAGAAGTTGATGTGAGGAACAAACAGGCTATGCATTTGCTTCGGGAACTTTGGGCACTACAATCGCTAAAAAATCGTGTCATGCTGCATTGGTTTAGGTGATCTTGCCATCTCCAACTAAAAGCTTTCGAGAGCAAACATGGCCGATGTTGATGACACAGTTGCTATTTATAGTCGACAGGAAGAGTCATCCCCACACGCGTTTTACCGAAACTGCTGAGTCGCCTCCCATGTCAGTGTGCCATGACTACTGTCAAAGGGACAAATAAGGCAGCGTAGGGTCAACGCGTCAGTTTTATGCTAAATTTTTCGAACGACTGGGCTACCATGGTATTAGTTACTACTACTGAGTGGGAATTTCCTCCTGCATTACTTCCGAGAGCATAATGCAAAATTTCTGCTCGCCACTCAGCAGTTAGATGGGATAGTGAAATAAGCTTCTACCCCTCCCTCTCCAGAAAAGGTCCCAACATGCAGTTTACATCGTGGTGCCACCAATACCCAGTTCAACACACCTGTAGCAACAATTGCTTGGATTGACTTCGAAACCTCCACAAGGTCCTCCATATAGTCAACATCTTCGTCCTCTCCCCCATAACCGAAATAGAAACACGCATTCTGTCAGCGAAACTATTGCGATCCTTCAGAGGCCATGTGATGGAGCAGACGAGTCGGCGTAATAGTGCTCGCCACTAACAAAACACAAGGATTTCCAATAACATTGGTGATGAAGCATTTCACTGGTCCCCGGAGTTGCCAAGGAGACTTAGGCAGAAGTGATTAAGAGACAATGTTAATCTGTCCTGCCTACCTGCTAAGGAAGTAATGACCTGGACCTTCGAACAAACAATTGGCTTGCAATGCACCAAACTAACCATTTTTAGCTTTAAGACCATCAACATTTGCCTTTCGGGAAGAACCAACTACTTCACTACTGATGGACAACCTGTCCGATCTCAGGCGTCGCATCCGACGACGAAGTGTGGTGATTTGAGCGAAATTGGAAAGGAGCATTGAGACGCTCGGTAGCACGTGATGTAGTGAATAGGTGGGAAGGAGGGCTTCACCCTGCAGCACTGAAGGCCTAGGAGGCTATGCTCATGGACAGGTTTGCGCACCATCAAGATGGCAGTCAAACCAATGGAGGTACAAGAGAAAACAGTCAACTTTTGGACGCAACCGTGCACAAATATTGTGTCAGTGCAATAAACTTCACACATACGTCCAATATGAATGCAGGTGTGTAAGGAGACAATATTAGGGTGGATTTTAGGTAATTGACATACAGAAGGGCAGAGGACTGCTGGCATGGGCCAGAGGACAGCCCAACCGACGAAGGCACAATGGCCAGGAAACAAGGAGGTCCTTTAGCAAAACTGAGAGCTAAGCAAGTGTCGTCCGTAGCAATCCCCTTCTCCAATCGTCCGCCTCAGCCATCACAACGCAGTCGGTGGTGTAAGGAAACACCGATGAGCCGAGCGTGCCAGTCATCGAATGCCTATACAACTGAGGAGGTACTTCACCTCAACGCCACTGGTTCCTCTTGCCAACTTTACTGCATCTGCAGTCGAGTTGTATTGGAAAAGTGGATTCCGGAAGGGAGAATTGTGCTGGCCATCGTGAGTGTCTGTGGCTAGAGGTAGGAACACTGGCCTAAAGGCAGATTTATGGAAGGAACGATGGGATCCAACGCAGTTCTCGGGGTGGGCGAGGGGACTTCCTCGTCTCTTCCTCTTTGCTGCATTGTTCCCACTTCGGAGCTGCCCAGTCATATTTATCTGGATTTTTCTCCGAACAGTAGAGAAATGGAAGGAGTATCTCGAGCTCACTTTATCAGCATCTTTATGCTAAAACGGTAGGCAACTCCATGACCGAATTTTTTGAGCTATGTCACTGCTGGTGTGGTTTCGGTCGTTAGTAGCTTTTCTGGAGAACATGGATTTATGGTGGATGCCGAAGATAGACGTCATTCTCACCTCTTCCATTTTAGGTTATTACTGACTCGCCCATCCGTAGCCTATGCGCTTCTTCCGCCCCGCTAAGTTTTCATTCCCAGGAGTAGAAATGAGGACAGATTCGCTTTAAGATGGGATTTGCTTTCAGCTGCCAGCAGTGCAACGCCTCAAGACTCTCCTGGAGGCAAAAGAAGGCAGCACTGAGGTGGGACGTGTACATTTAACAAACAGAAGGTAGTAGTGCTACTGACATGGCCGATGGCTAGTCCATTCGGCTGAGCCACAATAGCCAAGGCACCAATAGTTAAACAAGCATCCACCACATTGCAACAACCGTTTAGTATGAATGCAATGGTGGGAATGAATGGAAATATGATGACATTTCTGCTCCGACTGTTACTGTCTGGCAATGGGCCTATGATGCCCATCTCTTCTCCTACGAATATACCTCTGCGAGGGAATGCTCTTCGTGTGGGAAAATCCGTTTCTAGTAGGTGATCCATTTTGAAACATCCAAATTCAATGTGTCAACCGGCATGTGGGGCAGGCTACCTTAAATCCTCGCAAAAAGGCATTGCATAACATACGGCGTGTTTTCGCACAAGATTCCTCTCTCCATCTGATCACCGTAACATGGGGCTGTGTTCCAACGCAAATCCTCCCAGTCCTCTTCCATGCGGAGAGTGTATCTGAATTGTGGAGTCAGGCTCCGAGCATGGGTCGATCTTCATAGTTTTCATTCGTTTGAGGATTGTCATTGACATGTGCATTCGTTCTGTTTAAAAGTCCATCAAACAACTCAACATTCCCCTAGAAGGATCTTACTGGGACTTGAGACAATGAAGCCCAGCACAGCACAAAACGCAACCCAACACGGCCTCGTGTAATCCATCATGTCCATCTCCAAAGAAAGCCATTGGAAGGAGTTATTGGGTACGAATTTGGGGATTCAAATTTGCTCAAATTACGAGCATTTTAATGCGGGACTTGTTGCTAGAAGTGGAGATGTGTTGCTGCTATGGAAGTATTTTACTGAATCCCATGTCTTTTTCGTCAACTTTTTCTTGTGTAAAACCCTATTGCCTCCATTCTGTTGCGGTACCTTTCTCAATTTCACAACACCTTCTCTGCTCGTTGGGCAACTTCTCACCAAATCAGTCCTCGTGTAGTCTTCAACGCCTTGCTATGCACCTCTCAGTGGCCGTCGCACATAACTTATCGCCAAGTGAGAAGATGACCTTGGCAATCCCTCCACTGTGGGTCACAGTGGATTAGGTCATTCACAGCGCACTTTGTTAGGTATCCACCATTATTTTCAAATTGCTCCAGCAATATAAAAGTGAAACCAAATTATTAAGTACGCATAAAGATAAAGTTGACAAATCCCTCCCAAACACTTTTTCATCATGAATGTTCTAGGGTGGTTGAGGTGGATTCCCATGCCCACTGCATTTGGATGTCTAGAAATTGTTGTGTATTATTAGAGTAGTTCCTTCTTCCTGCTGTTATCCTCATGCTTCATGCAAATGGGTAATCTGCGAATCGTCGAGACGACCTCGATAGTAGTGTTGCGGAGAGTCGTCACTGATTTAGGCATCCCTAATCTATGCATACTCATGATGAACGTCTTTTACAAAATCCTATTCCGAAATGTCCGCAACGGCATTCAGGGTCCACAGCACAGTGCTTTGCTATTGGACTGGGGCTACCTACCACACAACTTCTTCGTCAAACATGCCTTTCCCTTTATGGGTCGATTAGCTGCCATACTATGTTGTAATATGATGGTGGTTTATCCCTCGGTATTGGTGAGGCACCACTTTTGTACTTTGAATTAGCCCTCTTGTACCTCTCCGAATGGACTGGCCTTTCGGGTCATGCCAGCAGCCAAGACACCTCTACGCTGAATATAAATTGTGCCTTCTTTAGTCTTCAGGTAGTTTTGGGACGCTACAGTACAACAGATGGAAAACAAGCTTTCTTAAATAATGCCAGTCCTTCAGAGTCCGTGTAGGAATGGCATATTTTTCCCCTCCATCATGTTTGACCTTCGTTTTCCCTTTTGATTTTTTATTCAAAATGTTATATATAAGGTATTATTGGGTTAATTCATTAACACCCATATGCTTATCCTTACTTAGCATGCGCAAATACGATAAAGTAAGTGTACTTTTTATTGCGTAATTGTGGAATAATTATGCTTGTTTCTTAATATTTTTTGAAAATTTTTTGTCAAGGAGAAGGTCCCACAGACATTTAACAAAAATCGAGAGGTGGGAAATGAATAAGAGAGGGGCAAATGGCAAAGTAACATAAAGGCAACTGCTGCAGGGATATCAGTATTTGGTTAAGTTGTTGGTTTCAAAAGTGCTGTGTATAGGGGGAAACCCATACCGGGCAGCAGTTATTGGGTAGAGCAAGCGCCGTCATGGATTTTCATGCTAATGTCTGTTTCCTTCGATGCCTCAGTTTCCAGATTTAGTAATAAAAAGTTTCATTGCAAAATTAGCGCAATTTGATGCTTATTCTTGCCAACTCGGTTATGACAATTCGCATTTTATTTCTTTACATTTGACTGTGATACATCCCCTCAATAGTAATACTAGCCAATGACTTTTACAGTCGGAGGTAAAAATCCAACTTTTGATAGTATATCTTCTTCTGTTAGTGCAAAGCTAATGGAAGTTTATTCCTCTCCGCTGATCTACACTATTTCTCAAAAGTTCTTTCCGCGCGGATATAAGGCCTTGGTAATTGCTAACCTCAAGATCGTAAATGAAAAATTAATTTGTACATTTTGCTTTACACTTAACACTTAATCATACCGTCCCTATTGCCTGTGTTGGTTTTCATTCCGTTTTTCGAATCCACTGCTAAAAACGGCTCAACAGGTAATAAATTCTTGCTCCAACATCTGTGACGGTACGGTGTAGCCAAAATCACTTAAGTACCATAATTTTGTGTTATGATTAGTGCGCTTATTAAAAATGGTAGACGAAGTCACCACGAAAATTATTGCAGAAGACACTTGCACATCTCAGCGCAAACACGTTGGGGTAGTTGAACAAAGGAAAAATCAGAATATCAGTAGACCTATTTAGATCATTTTTACAATAGCGTTATAAAAACGGCACTAAACTGTCTTGTAATGCTTACTTTGAGGCAGTGGGACCATTATTTTAAAGCTGATCTTCGAGTATCTTTTTCCCAAAATAAACTTCTTTACCCGCTATATAGCAAAAAAGGAAGGTGCCAAGCTTAATTAACATAGATTTGGAAAATATAACATATAAAATAGAGGTCAAATCCGTTTAAAGTCAGCAAAACATTTGAACTATTGTTTAGCTAGGTCAATCGAAATATCTAACACAGTTGTGAATATAAACTCCTACTGATGTACCACGCGAAAGCTGATGGAATTTGCCAATGGGTGGCGGTTCTAACGCATCTGAAGTTCAAAGCTCCGCTAATGGGGATGAGAAGGTGGTGGTTAGGATGTCGAAGGAGATTGGAGTGTTACAAGCCGTCAGCATCGTGTTCGGAGTGATTGTTGGATCTGGTATCTTTGTGTCACCTGTGGGCGTTCTGCGGTATTCGAATTCTGTTGGCCTATCGCTAATCATGTGGATAGTGCCAGGTCTCTTCAGCATGCTTGGTGCGCTGGTGTATGCTGAGTTGGGTGTGCGAATCCCGAAGTCAGGTGGCGAGTATGCATATATCCTGGAAGCATTTGGTGGACTGCCTGCATTCATTGTGATGTGGATCACCTTTGTGGTCATTGGTGGTGTCAGTTGTGCTGCCAATTCGATAGTGTTCGCGGAGTACATGCTGCAGCCCGTCTACCCTGACTGTGCAATCCCTGGACCTGTTGTGAGCATGATTGCCCTTTGTGGTCTGAGTAAGTGCGGTATTGTCGTCATGCATGCCTGTAGTGTTAATTTGTGCGGTAAACTGCTACAAGGTGAAGTGGGCTACGAGAGTCGCGGTTATCTTCTCCTTCGGCAAGATCGTCGCTTTACTACTAATAATCGGCTTTGGATTATATTACCTCGCAACTGGTAAGTTATTTCTCCACTTCGAATGCGTAGTCCGTTCGCTGAGGTGGCGTCTTCATTGTTTCGGATGATATTCCTTCCTATCCTCATTTTACTGTACCTTATTGCATGAGTCATTCGACTTCAGCTGTTTGGACTTATGTGACTGCACTAGGTCATGTGGAAAGTTTTCATGATGCCTTCGAGGGATCGAATGTGTCTCCCGGTTATCTAGCATTGGCCTTCTATCAGGGCTTCTGGGCTTTTGGAGGGTGGTAAGTACTGTCTTTGACCGTTTACACATTGCTGCTTACCGTTCTGCTACCGGTATGTACCAGATGTATCGGTATTCGATTCGCATATCGTTTTGGATACCTTTCGGTGTAAATATTAAATTGTAATGTAGATTAGCCAAGAAGAGTCTAGGAGGGTGGTTTAATCAGTGAGTACGTTGGCTAATTATTGGCAACTATACGATCGTTTGCCTAAGGTTGTATTTCAGGACACATTCCTCACTTCAAGTTAGTTAGTAGTCATTTTAGGAGCGGTGCTTTTTGTATTTTGTAAGAGAAAGAGAATATGTAGATAGCCTTTGAAGCTTATTGGACCAGTGGCTTTTATAACTGGAAGAAGGCCTGAACAATAAAGATGCAACTGAGTGTCAACCAGCTTGTACAGTGTAGCATTGTTCAATGCGAGTCGAATTAAAGTGCTGCTTTTGTACAGTTTGTTGACGTTTAATTAGTAATTCAACTCCAGTTCAAGATTTGAATGAACATCAGAAAAACGTGTGATATTTTATCAGATTACTACCATCTCCCTAAACAGATAATCATTTGTCAAGTTGTCTTGTAGGAATTCGCTTAATTTCTTGGTGGAAGAAATGAAGAACCCTGGTAGGTGAGTGCCAAGTCGGTTAATGTAGAATATTGTGAATAGACATGGGGTAATAACATGGGCACCACCAATCTAGAAATTTGCCACTGACGATTGGGATCTCCCTCTCCCTGGTAACTGGGCTGTACGTGCTGACGAACATAGCCTACCTGGCTGTGCTCAACCCCTATGAAATGCTGGCCACAGGCTCTGGATCCTCCGCCATCGCCGTGGTAAGTTGAGGTGAATAAACCGGTGTGAAGGTTTAGCCAAGTAGTTTGGTGGAAGAAAATGGGACAGAACTTGGGGAGGGGTGAGAAAATGTAGGAGATACTCCGCTGCACAGGTGTGAATGCCCCTAAATCGTTGGTTTTGCAGTGTTATGAATCGAGAGAGCTCGTTTTTTGACTGACTATCATCGCGTCGCTTTCAGGTGTTCGCGAAGCGTGTAATGCCCTGGATTTCCATGCTCATGCCCGTTTTCGTTGGTGCCTCAGTGTTTGGAAGCATCAATGGGCAGGCGATGTCGATGTCTCGGTGAGTTGCCTTTCTTCTTCATATCACTTCCTAATTAGGATTTCACAAGTAAATTATCGTTTATTTACATTGCCAATTCTAAAGTTTGACGTACACTGGAGCTAGAGAGGGACATATGCCGTCCATTCTTGCCATGATCCACCACTGCAATCTTACGCCTATTCCCGCCATTCTGATTTTGGTGAGATTTTTTTTCATCCCAAAGTTATTGTCAGTTTTTCATTCTTTATTCCCTAAAAAAATGAGTTTTCCATTTACTGTAAAGTAATTTCACCAGCTAATGTTCTTTAGATAGTAAACTGATGGGAACACTTCTGATTGAACCGCTATTAGCTTCATTACGCAATGAATGACTGAAATGGACTGGCTGACTGTTTGCATGATCAAATAATGTTTGATTCAGGATTGACCAAGTACATTACTTCCTTGTCAAGGGCCGTCAGTCGATTTTTGATCTAATTTTGATAAAGTCGGGTGCTAATCTTGATTCAGATATCTCCCAACTGATCCAAGATTACCAAGGCAGAAAGTGCCTTGCTCTCTATTGTGTTTTTCGCCACAGCTTGTGCTGGCCGTAGGCTACCAATTTTACAGCGACCTGTTCGCGTTAATTGGGTTGGCAGGCTTCGCGTTCTCCTCCATTGCGGCTTTGGCAGTGACCGCTCTCCTCTATTTGCGGTACAAAGAGCCCACTCTGAAGACTTCATTTCAGGTACACCTTTCTTCATCCTTTGTGCCTTTGTCCTCACTGCGGCGCCTTGTGCTGCAAGTGATAATCAAGGTACACGAGACCTTTGTGACGGACGCAGGCATGCGTCTGTGTTAAGTGAAGATGGTTCTAACCCGCCTCCTTTTGCCTTGGTTCACGTAGTTGCCCATCTTCTTCCCAATTCTCTTCCTCGCATCTGATCTCTTCATCCTTGCTCTGACGATCTATCAACAACCGCGTGAGTCGCTCTCCAACGTGATTCTTATGTTGGCGGCGGTTCCCATCTACTGGTTGGGTGTTTCGTGGAAGAACAAACCTAAGAGCTTCCAGAATTTCATCTGTAAGTAATCGCGTTCTAGACGATCGTGAACGCCTTGCAACAGGGAGATACACCGTCCCTGATATGTTTTTTCCTTCTTGTGCAGATAAGGGCACAATATTTCTGCAGAAGGTATTTGCCTGCGTGCCGGTAGAGGACGAGTCTCGCTTGGATGGGATTGCAGCTTCTCCAACTAACAAGGAGAGGCAAGTCGACACCTTCTAGGTGTTCAACGTCCATTTACAAACTCAGGAAACACCTCATTTCATAAGTACTCTAGCTACTTCTCATAATTTCACGTCAAACCATTAAATGAAGTCGATTGCACCTGCATATCGGCACATTGTCGTAAAAAGAATTGTTTTTGGTCTCCTATGGCGGGATTCTTGAAATGAGCTAGGCATTCTATTCGATCTTGGGCCTCTTCCAAATACTTTATCGCTCGACTGGTTAGAGCTCTGAGTTTCTACTGTTAACGCGAATTGTGGTGCTGTGCTGACGGTGAATGATAAAATGTCGACAAGCAGTTCGCGTACGCTCCCACGTGATGGCGCGTCTGCCACACCGCTTGGGCGAAGCCGGTGAGACATGCTGGGGAAAAGCAGCACAATGCATGGAAAAATGGTCCCCAACTTCATCATCATGACGTCTGTAAGCAAAAGACAGTTTACAACCTGTAGGTGATTACACACCCACCTGGTTTAAGTGTGTGTGTGTGCGTGCACTTCTAATTGTCAAATCGCAAAATGGCCGCCAGTTGAGGCGCTCACAACCGCAGTCACTGCTGCCTTAATTCTTACACAAACGTGAATGTTTACTCGGATCAGGGGGCATAAGCGCGGCTTCTGCTGCAATGCACACAAGAATTGCATGTGTACCGATGATGTAGGGTGTACCCGAATGCCGATGTTGTCAACGCTTTGCGAATGACTGTTTGAGGTTCAAAAGAATCGCCTTTTCAACTTACCCTCATGTGGCAGCTTGCAGGCGTGTGGTAGTCGAGCTGCGCAAGTGTAGCGTTGCAATTTGTTCGCTTGGTTTCATGCCTGCGCGCACCTTCACTGTCACCACGATCCTTTCCAGTGACACCACTGTGCAGTGAGGTTGGGTACGTCCTCGTTAGAGAGTTGTTACCACCGAGTACGTTGGTGCTGCCTCCATGTCCTCGCATATGACCTGCGTCGGTCCATTTGGTTAGAGAGATGGATTTGCATTGTCCTTCGGCTGGAAATAGGCGAATCATTCTGGATGTCATTTTATAATAAAAACGGACGAAAACAAGTCGGCTGAACGGGAATAATTTCCTTCACAATAGGTGTAGCAACCGAATGGGGTCGGTTGAGGTTGCTAAGTTGGGTGTCTGATGTGTGGACAGCTGGAAACAATGTGCGACGCCTAGTCATGACGCTGAGCTTTTCTGTCCCTTCCCCTCCTCCCGCCAATTTCCCACCCCATCCATGTATCACTGACTGTATCAGCTGCGTCGATCTGTCGGACCCATCTTCGTGGAGAACAGGCTTAGTGGAGAGAGGGCAGGAAATGAAGACTGACGCACCAGTCCCGTTGGAAATGTGCAAATGCTAGTGTCACAGCGTACCTCGATATTGCAGAGACTTGGATTCCCCCAAGAACAGCTTCCTGCAGAATTAATGGCCAACTGTATAGTACCGGCCAATTTGGACAACTGCTCTGCAATCACTTCCTCGTAACCTCAATACTTTCAATCCGAAAAAGGCGTGAGATTAAATGGTGTGATCGCGATGTGTGTGTGTGTGCCAACCGCCTGCTGGTAGAAGACCCGCCATGCACCAGTCAGTGTGTTGGGAATGTCTCTTGTCTCAACCGCACTTGTAGCAGTAGCCTTCGTGG
This sequence comes from Echinococcus multilocularis, assembly GCA_000469725.3. Classification (NCBI taxonomy): domain Eukaryota; kingdom Metazoa; phylum Platyhelminthes; class Cestoda; order Cyclophyllidea; family Taeniidae; genus Echinococcus; species Echinococcus multilocularis. Next base: position 1,075,852 of record LN902842.1, on the reverse strand, counting down.
TGTTTGCCTTGCATGTTTTGGTACACAATGGCCTTCAGCACAGACAGACATCTGTCTCCTTCTTCATGAAATCCACTTAAGCAGATTTGCTGATGCAGGCCTATTCGTCTGTCCTGTCACTTGCGAAGCGCATTGAGGTTGATGTACGCACAAGGTGTTCTTCAATCGCCCCAAAGGTTTGGAATGTTGGCTAGCCTTCGACATCGTGACATTGGAAATGCGATTCAGTTGATGGTGTAATCAAGTGGAGCAAAGTGGCAGTTCAACGCGATTGTCGGATCACTGGAAACAGCCCTCGTTTCCGTCATTGTCGTGCCAAAATTGCACAAGTTAGTTGGCTAATGCATCACATCCCACCACGTACTTTAGCGAAAACCATAGACCATTTGGCGTGGAGTGAGTGTTTTGCTGCTCGTGAACGAGGAATTAGGTATTGTCTGTGATTGTGCTATGGCGTAGCTCAAAACAGCCTGCAAGAGAGCTTCATCCTGAGTAATTCCATTCAATTTGCATGCCTACCTTGCAGCTTGCATTGCATTTCATTAACTCCTACTCACAATTAGGAAACTCTTTCTTCGTGTAGAGCTCTGTAACAACAGTCAGCTTGGGTTTGTTCACCGTGGATGGGGCTGCCAAATTTGCAGTGAGTTCCACACGCTTGGCACCAAGATACACGCGATGCTGATGGTGTTCGAGGCTTCATTACCTTTGTTTACACGACTCTGAATGTATTTGGGAAACTCATCACCCAGTTTTAGTTTTCACTTCAAATGAATGTCGCTTTGTTTTCCAAAGACACCTATTTGTTTACCGTTGCGCGGTTTTGATGTTGCAATTTAGCATGCATGATGAGCCTCAAGAACTATTGCGCTTGACTGACTTCTTTCAAATGCATGCCACTGCCACCCCTCCGAATGACAAGCGGATTGAGGGTGTGATGTGAGAGAAGAAGTGGTGGACTTCTCTCGACTGGGATTTCGCCTTTAGCTCACATCGAGTGAGCAGCCGACCGGCAGTGGGGAGGGAAAGAGGTCACTTGTGGACACGGTTGCCTTCATTGTCAATGCATGAGTGAGGAAGGGTGGTGCGGAGCACACTCGGGATTGCAGTAGTGGGATGGAAATGACAGACTGAGTCCGAGTCCGAGTCACCTAATCGACTCCGTCACGCGTTATTACAGTAAGTAATTTGCCTTGTCCTTTAGGCAATCGTCCACGAGCTGGACACATACGTGAACTCAATTAGTTGGGAGGGAGTGGAAGAGAGCTGGATGTCTAGACTCTTTCACACATTATCCGCAAGAAAGCCGATTCCTAGAGAATGGAAATGTAGCGTTGCTCTGAAATCGTGGACATCTCCAACACCCCTGCTCTAAAAGACAACAGCGGCACTTTCTACAATCACCTTTCAATCGTTCCGTTCTACAGCCACACTCACTGCAAACCGAACCTCCGTCATAATGCACAAGACGATTCAATCTGGCATCTTCTTCCTTGATGTATTGTGGACCAGAGTGTGCAAGTGGAGGCAGGATAGCCATCGAAAGTGTACCGTGTTGAGGTGTTGGTTCCTCAGGGTATGCCAAATGCCAATGGTTGTGATGCCAGGCGTAAAACTCATCATCTCTTTTAATTTGAACAAGCTGTGATTTCTGCTTTGTGTCCTCCACCACATACCGCCCTGTCACCTAGTTGAGTGTTGCAGTATCTTCTTGAACATCCTGGCAATAATTCACGTTAAAACTTGTCTTAATTTACCCCCTATCTATTCTACTCTTCGGAAAAGTGGAATGAGTGGTCAATTATTTAATTTGCATTCCTGTTCTCACATGTACACAGTTTCAGTTTTCTAGCTTAAGCTGACGCGATATTAAGTTGGAAGAGTAGAATAGATAGGGGGTAAATTAAGACAAGTTTTAACGTGAATTATTGCCAGGATGTTCAAGAAGATACTGCAACACTCAACTAGGTGACAGGGCGGTATGTGGTGGAGGACACAAAGCAGAAATCACAGCTTGTTCAAATTAAAAGAGATGATGAGTTTTACGCCTGGCATCACAACCATTGGCATTTGGCATACCCTGAGGAACCAACACCTCAACACGGTACACTTTCGATGGCTATCCTGCCTCCACTTGCACACTCTGGTCCACAATACATCAAGGAAGAAGATGCCAGATTGAATCGTCTTGTGCATTATGACGGAGGTTCGGTTTGCAGTGAGTGTGGCTGTAGAACGGAACGATTGAAAGGTGATTGTAGAAAGTGCCGCTGTTGTCTTTTAGAGCAGGGGTGTTGGAGATGTCCACGATTTCAGAGCAACGCTACATTTCCATTCTCTAGGAATCGGCTTTCTTGCGGATAATGTGTGAAAGAGTCTAGACATCCAGCTCTCTTCCACTCCCTCCCAACTAATTGAGTTCACGTATGTGTCCAGCTCGTGGACGATTGCCTAAAGGACAAGGCAAATTACTTACTGTAATAACGCGTGACGGAGTCGATTAGGTGACTCGGACTCGGACTCAGTCTGTCATTTCCATCCCACTACTGCAATCCCGAGTGTGCTCCGCACCACCCTTCCTCACTCATGCATTGACAATGAAGGCAACCGTGTCCCACAGTGACCTCTTTCCCTCCCCACTGCCGGTCGGCTGCTCACTCGATGTGAGCTAAAGGCGAAATCCCAGTCGAGAGAAGTCCACCACTTCTTCTCTCACATCACACCCTCAATCCGCTTGTCATTCGGAGGGGTGGCAGTGGCATGCATTTGAAAGAAGTCAGTCAAGCGCAATAGTTCTTGAGGCTCATCATGCATGCTAAATTGCAACATCAAAACCGCGCAACGGTAAACAAATAGGTGTCTTTGGAAAACAAAGCGACATTCATTTGAAGTGAAAACTAAAACTGGGTGATGAGTTTCCCAAATACATTCAGAGTCGTGTAAACAAAGGTAATGAAGCCTCGAACACCATCAGCATCGCGTGTATCTTGGTGCCAAGCGTGTGGAACTCACTGCAAATTTGGCAGCCCCATCCACGGTGAACAAACCCAAGCTGACTGTTGTTACAGAGCTCTACACGAAGAAAGAGTTTCCTAATTGTGAGTAGGAGTTAATGAAATGCAATGCAAGCTGCAAGGTAGGCATGCAAATTGAATGGAATTACTCAGGATGAAGCTCTCTTGCAGGCTGTTTTGAGCTACGCCATAGCACAATCACAGACAATACCTAATTCCTCGTTCACGAGCAGCAAAACACTCACTCCACGCCAAATGGTCTATGGTTTTCGCTAAAGTACGTGGTGGGATGTGATGCATTAGCCAACTAACTTGTGCAATTTTGGCACGACAATGACGGAAACGAGGGCTGTTTCCAGTGATCCGACAATCGCGTTGAACTGCCACTTTGCTCCACTTGATTACACCATCAACTGAATCGCATTTCCAATGTCACGATGTCGAAGGCTAGCCAACATTCCAAACCTTTGGGGCGATTGAAGAACACCTTGTGCGTACATCAACCTCAATGCGCTTCGCAAGTGACAGGACAGACGAATAGGCCTGCATCAGCAAATCTGCTTAAGTGGATTTCATGAAGAAGGAGACAGATGTCTGTCTGTGCTGAAGCCCATGTGTACCAAAACATGCAAGGCAAACACCACGAAGGCTACTGCTACAAGTGCGGTTGAGACAAGAGACATTCTCAACACACTGACTGGTGCATGGCGGGTCTTCTACCAGCAGGCGGTTGGCACACACACACACATCGCGATCACACCATTTAATCTCACGCCTTTTTCGGATTGAAAGTATTGAGGTTACGAGGAAGTGATTGCAGAGCAGTTGTCCAAATTGGCCGGTACTATACAGTTGGCCATTAATTCTGCAGGAAGCTGTTCTTGGGGGAATCCAAGTCTCTGCAATATCGAGGTACGCTGTGACACTAGCATTTGCACATTTCCAACGGGACTGGTGCGTCAGTCTTCATTTCCTGCCCTCTCTCCACTAAGCCTGTTCTCCACGAAGATGGGTCCGACAGATCGACGCAGCTGATACAGTCAGTGATACATGGATGGGGTGGGAAATTGGCGGGAGGAGGGGAAGGGACAGAAAAGCTCAGCGTCATGACTAGGCGTCGCACATTGTTTCCAGCTGTCCACACATCAGACACCCAACTTAGCAACCTCAACCGACCCCATTCGGTTGCTACACCTATTGTGAAGGAAATTATTCCCGTTCAGCCGACTTGTTTTCGTCCGTTTTTATTATAAAATGACATCCAGAATGATTCGCCTATTTCCAGCCGAAGGACAATGCAAATCCATCTCTCTAACCAAATGGACCGACGCAGGTCATATGCGAGGACATGGAGGCAGCACCAACGTACTCGGTGGTAACAACTCTCTAACGAGGACGTACCCAACCTCACTGCACAGTGGTGTCACTGGAAAGGATCGTGGTGACAGTGAAGGTGCGCGCAGGCATGAAACCAAGCGAACAAATTGCAACGCTACACTTGCGCAGCTCGACTACCACACGCCTGCAAGCTGCCACATGAGGGTAAGTTGAAAAGGCGATTCTTTTGAACCTCAAACAGTCATTCGCAAAGCGTTGACAACATCGGCATTCGGGTACACCCTACATCATCGGTACACATGCAATTCTTGTGTGCATTGCAGCAGAAGCCGCGCTTATGCCCCCTGATCCGAGTAAACATTCACGTTTGTGTAAGAATTAAGGCAGCAGTGACTGCGGTTGTGAGCGCCTCAACTGGCGGCCATTTTGCGATTTGACAATTAGAAGTGCACGCACACACACACACTTAAACCAGGTGGGTGTGTAATCACCTACAGGTTGTAAACTGTCTTTTGCTTACAGACGTCATGATGATGAAGTTGGGGACCATTTTTCCATGCATTGTGCTGCTTTTCCCCAGCATGTCTCACCGGCTTCGCCCAAGCGGTGTGGCAGACGCGCCATCACGTGGGAGCGTACGCGAACTGCTTGTCGACATTTTATCATTCACCGTCAGCACAGCACCACAATTCGCGTTAACAGTAGAAACTCAGTGCCTGATAATCACTGGATGGTGTTCTAGCCTCCAAATTAACAGAATATTAACTTTTCCAGGGAATGAAGAATAATTTTGGCATCGAAGGAAAAACAAAACAGGAGAAATGTAGCTGGGTCCGCTCTATTGAAGTACATTGATTGGTCACCTTCCTCGTATTCACCTTAGAGTAGTTAGTCGTGCGTTTGAAGTTCGCCGCCACCTCTAATTATATTGAAGTATATAGCGAAAGCAAATCCAAGCCGCCTTTCACTGCCCACACGCATCTCCTAATGTAAGGAGTGATTTTTCACTAGTTTTATTTCTCTAGTGAATGGTTCAGTTACAATCCAAGTGATGTCACACGTTAACTTTATTATTGTTTCTAGCACCTTTATCGAGCCTCAACTGTAGGCAAACCTCACTTAGAGGTAACTGAGAAGAGGACAAATATACCTTAAACTACATTCAGTATTCACTCCTTTGCATGTTGTCTTTATTGTGATGCCGACAGATGCCGATCACCTTATCGTACTCAGTTTCAACATTTCCTCGAATGTCAGTGTGCTTCTCCTTCACTGCCATATTCCCTTTCTTCTTCCGAAAATAAGTTGAGGCCTTTGTAGTGTATTCTCGTGGTCGGAAAACAACTTTTACTGAAGTTATGCTAAGTAGAAGAATCCTTGATCTTACTGCTCATAAATCCTAACTCCAATCTCCGCCTCATCCTCCTCCACTCCAAAGCGCATCGAGATGAGGGCAATAGGTACATTTGTGCTTGTAAACTCTTCACCTAATAATGGGTAGATTTGCCTGATTGCCACCAATATGCCGCTCAATTGAGTGAGCTTCTTTATCAACTATATCGGAAGGTACGACCTCGAGAATTCTTATGTAGGGCTTAGTGGGACAGCCATTGAAGCGGACACAGACAGTTTCTACCTCATTCCCACCAGTTGCGTCCATCTCAGCGACACGGATTCCTGCGACTGAATAACAAGGTGCGTGGAAACATCGGTGGAGAGTTCATACAAATCACAACTAGAATAGAGGAAGTTTGGTTTAATGTGTGCGTTTAGTTTACTGAATTTGAGTACCATCTCGCGGAATTTCACAGGCGAAGTTGTTCTTAGCCTTCTGCTCCACTTCCGTCCCCCTCCTCTATTACGTCGTCAAACAGTTTAAATAATTAACTTTATCTCTCCGTCTAGGCTGTTGCTTATTTCAGACGGCCAATATTTTATCCCCTTCGCATTCTGCTCCACCTCTTCCATTCAGTTTCAATCCCTCTCAACGAGGTAAATGTGGAAGTTCCAGTTTTAATTACTGGAGCATGCGTGATGAAACCACTGATTCAATAGTAGCACTAATTCCTTGTGGTTAGAGCGAATATTTGCTCTTCCAACTGCCTACGATCGCACCTTCAGCCTTTCTGATGCATCTCCTTCTCGAGGTCCTCACTATTCATCACTCAGGCCATTTCCATCTCTTAACTTGGCGTCACTTCTATTCCTTGTCAAATGTATTCCATTTTTAACTCTTCTCTACTTCTCCTCTTCTTGCTTTGTAATTCCTGCTTCCCCCACTGGTGCCCCTCTCAACACAAGGGGACGACAGGTGGAAAAAGAAATGAAAAGTGGAAGATGGAGTCTGCGAGGAACTGAAAATCAGCCAAAGTGCTCGGACCTAGTCCAAGATGAATCCATCTATTTGGTTGAATAAGTGGTTTGAGAGGAGAAAAGCATATTTAAATGCCTCTAGATGTATGTTGACCCACATACAGACAAAATCACCTGAATTAGATTGCCTGAGTGTGCATTTCCACCTGCCGTTGATAGCGATCAGTGGAACAGACACAAGCCGGACTAAAGAAAGACTTAGACATTGAGGACTACGCTGTGCGCACCCCTTTGAGGAATAGAATAAGGTAAGAAGAGTTCATGGTAACTTCGAGACTGCATTTAGTCTGCGGCACCCATCATGACTGTTTCATCGAGAGAGATAGGAGAAAAAGTGAAGAGTGCATAGAATCCCATGCAAAAGGGTTCAGAAACAGTGGCACGCAGGAGGAAAAAATGGATAGAAATAAAGATGATTTTAAAATGGGATGGGATGGAATAGAAGGTCGAATTGATATAACCAAGAAAATGAAAGACAGAATGTTTCAGGTAACGCCATAGTGCTATAGGCAAAGGTAAGTTTATGGGAGCCTAATTTCCCATTTCTCGGGTGAGGTAGATGTTGGCCATTAATAAGACGAGGTAGGCAAGATTTAGGATGCAGTGTTTTTTATTATCAAGACAAATTTGAAAAGAATGTGACATCCACTAAATTTCCATTTCGACAGGATGATGTGAGAAGGGAGGAAGCAAAAGGGGAGGGAAGAGAAGGCTTTAAATGGACCTGCGTTGCTATGTCCATATCTAACACCTGCAAGGCGAAATGAAACAGACTCACAATGGATGACTGGAATCCTGACTCAGGGCTAGCCTGGCTCTGCATTACGCTACTCTTAGGCCAGTGCTGAATGACGACAGGAAATCGGCCACTCACTGCTAAGGAATTCTACAGAAGTTGAAGATAGAATCTTCATTTTTCTTCCTAATTTTGGCCTAACCGCTGCCTCCAACCTGAAGAGGGAACTGTGGTGTTTGTTCAGTTATTCACAATTTCACGGAGATGAAGAAAATCTTGGTTCATCTGAAGGAAGCAATGAAGTGGGAGGAAAATAAAAGGTGAAGGAGGGAATGAAATAACAAATGCCTCTGCACATCAGGTAAATGATTTCAACCTCCTTGGTACCGGGATAGCAGGTCCTGTCCTCCATTCATCCACAACAATTCTGACTATCGGGGTGAGGAGCAGGTTGCGATGTTTAACGCTGATGAGCAGCTCTCGCGGTTCAGTACTTCTCTTCTTCACAGCTGACAGTTGGCAGGTATCCAAATTGATCGGTGACATGTGTCACTTCGCGGCATATCGTGTCTTGGCCTTCATCAGCATTCCATTTAGCTCATTTAACGGATGAGATGTAAATGATTTGAATCAGGCCATAAAGTAAGGAGTTTTGAAGTTTGATTGACTGATATTTGGTCAGTTATACATAGAAACGCCATCTCTTCACCCAGGAATCCTCCACCTCTTAGTTAGTTCATCTACCCATCCCATATCATTCTCTCATAACCATTGCATTGGGTCGTGTATACATTCCCCTATTGGTTCATGCATTCATCAATCCAAGTGCTGCAATTTGGTTCGTCTGCTACGGCAATTCCTTCCGTCCGTCTATGCTTCTACGAAATTTTGCCATCCTCCCATTGATGCCGATACGATTTAGTCTTCCACCAATCTTTAATGAATACATTCCTCCTGGATCCATCCATTAACTTTTTCGTTGATTTACCCATTAGTAAATGAGCAAATGTACATTTGACCAATCGCAGGAATCTGGAAGGTAGGCAATGCCTGAATTTTGATGGGATCCATTTCCTCATGATCAAACATCTTTCAGCTCGCCTTGATGTACGGCCATCCTTACCACCATGACCATCGTAATCACTACCAACCAAAGGCCAGAAATGAGAAGTTTCCCATGGGTGCTCATCAGAAGCTCCGAATACTATCTAAAGCCAGCCTTTGGAATGGTTCTTTTGGTCACATATTCCACTTCTAGGCAATTCATGTGTAGCCCGTGCAGATCCCCCCCACAAATCATGTGCATTATCTGCGATAAATTTTCCGGCTTCCAGATGACTTCATCAACACTTAATTGCCAGCTAAATGATGTAGTGCTCATCTTGTTCACTGGCAATGTCACATGTGTAGCAGACTGTTTTCTCTGTAATGTAGGAAACTCCTTAAAACTCCCCAATTCATCCAGTATTTACAAAGAAAGTAAAAATCACAATGAAGAGTACTTTATTGACTATTTGAGGGTATTAGAAACAATGCCCGAATAAAATTTCCAGGGCTATGAAATTGAGCTGTTCCTTGTGTGGTGTTTCCTATTTTAAGCTAAAAAAAGAATGACAGGAGACACTGATAAGGTAAAAGCGTGCTCAGCTTAAGTGTTTCTTTAAAAGTGACAAGAATGTATGGCGTGATATTTCCGTGTGTCACGAAGCAGTATGCTTCCACATGGAGTGATTAGTCTGTCTACTTACCCCAGTTAACGACATAGGAAAGGAAGGAATTGAGAAGAGGCAGAAGACGAAGGATGGCTTTTCATCCGCAGGGAGTCCCTTTGCCATCTCAGCTGTAATAGTGCGTCAAAACAGAGGCAATCATTGTGTTCGCTCCAACAAATGCTTTGAGGAATGACAAAGCAGTCCTCTTATTGGACTTTGCTGCGCGATTGTCACGGCAGAGGCAGCGGAGAGCGGTCACAATTGTTGCTCTGCAAAGTGTACGACAATGATCAAGAAGAGATTGAGTAGACATGATCGGCTGCGAGAAAGCATGAACGTAGCATGTTTTAATAGGAGCAACAGTGAGCAGACTTATGTATATTAAGCTGAAGCGTTCATCGGCGCCCACACAGACGATTTCCACCTCAGTTCCGCCAGCTGCGCCTGGCTCAGCGGAACTAGACGCCTGCCTCAGCGCCCGAAAGTGGACCGCCTTGCAGGAGTGAATGAAGTGATCTGCCCTGCTCTCACCTTTTATAGCCTGCAAACTGCTGCATGTTCATGCACACCAAATAGCTGCATACGTCTCCAGGTCAGATGAATATGTCGGCGATTCAGGTTTGAACACACGGTTGGCATAGTAACGGCCTCCGTTGCTTCAGGACTTAACTTATAAACATGACCTCGCAATTGTAAACTAAGCAGCAGGAGCCATCATCCTTGTTTAATTGGCATCATAACAGTTCAAACTTCAAAATAATATTTTCTAGCGTAGTAGTGAAGGCTTTTTGTGTTACATGTAGTAATTGTAGCTCTCCAAGAAGAAAGAAGGCGTAACACAGGGACCGATTAGGTACAGTCGAAGTGCAGTAGGGCCTAAGGATACTAGAATGGCTAAGAGGCCATGCCGCCCGGCGGAGGTACAATGGCCGAAGCCGAGGTTTAAACATACATAGATGGGATTTTCCACAGGATAGCCACAAATGCCGGCGTGTTAAGTTTTGAATCTATTCTTGAAAAGTTTTGGCTATAAAGTGAGTAGGATTTCCATTTACTAAAACAAACAATGCATCTTAATGGTGAAATGTTCTTTCTAGAGCACACTGGGAACTAAGTAGTGGGACTAACTGTAGGCCAGATGAAAAGTGGATTGATTATGGCAGAGGCTTGATGCTAAGCTGGGAACGGGCCACAACGATAAGCATATAATAGCTGAAAAATTAAAACTAGAAGGTGAGGAAAAGCGACTTTAATGGTTCAAAGCCCATTTTTTAAACGCAATATCCTTGCTGGCCGAATTCACTTCTGGCTGCTGACACAGGAGCCTTGACGGAGATCCTATCTTATCGAAACTTAGGTGGCCAGCATGTGAATCCTCGGGAATAGCTGTTCTCCTAGTCGGTGGTATAATTACGAGATATTTATAACATTAGTGGTCTGTCGGATTTCAAAAATAGGCAGTCGCTTTGAAAAATGCTGTCACTGTGCGTTTCTCATTTAGCAAATTAGCAGGATTCTGTGCTTTTCAGTAAAAAAAGTCACCTCTTCCCCCTTTCCTTTCAGAAGTGCAAGTTTCCTTATAGCAAAGCTTTGCAGCATTAGTATGAACGAGCTTTGTAATACAAAATCTACTTATCATCACATCCTAGTAGATTTTAATTAGCTTATTTTGAACTCTTGTGGAATAAGAAATGCGGTTTTGTAGGCCAATAGTTTCATGAGGAGGCGATCCATGCTGGAAAGTTCCGTTGTAACGGTGACTGTTTGGTTGGTGTGTCCAGGTACAGCCTTCCATGCCTGACCAACTAATCCGAAGCTGGGAGGGTGTCAACGGTGGTACTCCGGTTCAGTAAAATCACAGGGATAGAAGGCATTTAGGTTCTAGGCCTTCCTGCATACCCCTTTTCCAGCCAAGTTGTAGTAGGTATCATCAGATGAACAGAAACCTGTGTCATAGGATGGAAATATCCACTTCGGCTTCGAGCTACATAGCGATAAACTACTTTGCCTTTTAGCTTCTAAATAGTGTGAATAAAGTCAGTAACTCAATAATGGGTCCGTCTATCTATCTTTGATTTGCAGACACACAAAGTGGTGTGAAAATGAAGGAAAGGTACTCTGAAATCAGTGGAAAGGTTTGATTTTGAGGAATTCAGTAAAGATCATTAAGCATTACACTGTTTGTTATGCTGATGTCAGTCATCAGTATGATTTCTCAACGGAAATCTGTGTTGAGTCTTACTAGGGATGGTTCAAGGAGGCGGACACCGATATTTACGCACCCACTGACCTTACTGAGGACATACTGCATGTAAATGGGGAGAAATTAGAAGGCAGCATTTGATATCACGTCAACAAATTCACTATCGTTGCCTGTTTATTGATGCTTGACTTAGAAGCATTTTGGGGATATTTGTGTACGTTATAAGACTGACATTACACAGTGACTTAAGTATGACAGTGGAAAAAAAGAGAAGCAATGGGAGAGTCATTGAGGGGACAAAAGCATGTGTTAATGATTGAATGAAAGTAGTTAATAAACTTTGTGAAGAATTGTAAGTTATAAGAAAAAGAATTGTTTGAAATGCCATACGACAACAATATTTCGGCAACAAAAGAAAGATGATTAAAACGAAAGTACAAATTGACGATGAAGTAGCCTCCCAGAAAGGTTGATACGTCTATTATGCTACACCGCGATTCGGAATAACGCAGCACGTTACAGTGCACCGCAGCACTTGCTGGTTCAGTACGGAATGACACGATCTTGTTCACTTCGCTAGTCTTTATATAAGGTGATGAAACGAAGTTTCATGGAACATATTTAATGTGGATGGATTATTTCCTGAGAGGGATATAGTTAAAAAAATGCACAAAGAGAGATGAGGCAAATTTGATCGAGAAGGCTCTACTTGAAAGCGCTGATAAGGCGAATGTGAATGTGTTAACCATCTTAATGTGGGCATAGAAGCCTTCTTTATGAATTAAACTACTTAGTCCACAAATGTTAAGGCATGTGAGTAAGTTGCTGATCGAAGGGATTTATTGATGCGAAAATTAAATGGTAATAAAGAACACTCGAACGAGAATGTCGAAAAACGCAAACTTCAACAGGATAAAGTTGTGTAAAGACACAACTAAGATGGTGTTTCTACCTTGTTGGAGCATGGATTTACGTTGACAAACATGACATTTGTTTATAGCAATTTTAAGGTCATGGAAGCAATTAAAAGTACTCGACTGTGTAAGTTACTCTGACCTATAAAACTAGGTCGTTTTCTTTCTTTGTTGTTGCGCAATGCAACGTAAATTGGATAACGTCGTATAAATAATGTCAATACGCAATTTTTTGCGCATAGTTGCCTCTCGATTTGTTAAGTTTGTAAGGGGAATCCAATGTTTGTTTGTGGTGCCAGTACAAAACGATTTATCACTATTTTCACTACATGGTCTATTTATTTGTTTCTGCCTCACCCTTTGCCTGCTTGGTTTTGTTCCATGTGGTAGACTCCCTTGTATTCAGCCATTTCGTTAAAATATGTAAAGTATGCGACGTCACTGTTCTCATCTAAGCAAATCATATTTTACTTTGCCACAACTAATCTAGATCGGCATTTACCTAGCTTTCTGATCACTTTTTGTACAGCTAGGAGTTTAATTCTATTAATGGGTTTCACCACTCCTTATCAATCTAAGATCTAACCGAATTCAAATTTATTTTGGTATATCACTCACAGTACTCAACTATCAAAATACTTACCAATACCTTTAGTGCTATACCAGTCTTTACAACCGAAATTTCCTGATCCCATCTGCCTATGTGTGTATTCCATACTAAAATAACCGAGCACTGGACGGAACTTGTGTCACTTGACTATTGCTAGGCGCGAACCCCAAAATTGCTGAACAAGCACATTTTTAACTGATGTAGTCCCCTGCGACTAACTAGCGTCTTCGCTTTTATCGTCTTTGTATCTACATTTGGTCATTCACTCCTTCATTCCTCCACTTTTAACAACTTTCAACTCAGCACTTGTGGTCCTTAGCCCTAAGTTTTTGGACTTCGTGTGTTGAATCATCGGTCCATCATCTACTTAAAAACCCATTTAATCCTCCAGTCTAGTTACAGATCGTCTTGATCTTCCATCGGTTATACATGTGGGATGTCGACTCCTGGAAAATTTGTCACTTTGGCCTGGTACTGGCGGTCGCAAATTTCAGGCAACCAATATCTCCTTCCCTTCTTTCGCTTTTTCACTCCGTCAGTCATTAACTTGTAATTTCATTCAGTCTGTCATCGGTGTACATTTCAAGTCAAGTCTCTTGAACCACACATGATGGAACCACTGATTTGCTGATTGCGTAGATTCCTTCCAATCCTGGCAACTTGGGTAACAAAATGCCTTTATCCTCAATTGCTGTTTTTCTTTTCAGGCACTTTGCATCATAGGGATTCAGACCCTTCGACTCGCGTGTTCTCTCCGCCCCCTTTCGATTTCGTACTGTCTTTTTTTGGAATGTTTGCACCACTCTTTCCCTCTTTTCTACTCCTTTTCCTTCCCCTTTTGTACTTCTTTCATCCCACTATTCAACGCTCATCTCAACCTAGAATGGAGACATGTGGCAAACGAAACTGGAATTAGAGGATGGATTCATTACGAAGAGTTGGACATCGAATAACTAACTAAAGAGCATACGCGCTTTCACCTGGCTCAGGATGAAGCTGTCTGGTTAGCTAAATGACTTGAGAAGAGGAGAGTCAAAATGATCGTTTTCTCGCACGGGGTCAACTTTGGCTAAAAGAAGATATCCAATAGTGCAGATTCTCTACAGGGACATCAGGGAGACTTAAGCAAGTTAGCAGGTGCAAGTTTGGTTAAAGGACGTACAAGCGCTTGAGTCCGATGTCGTTTACCTTAGGGATATTCACATGGAAATCCTGATCTTTTGATTACTCTGGTAGGGAACTGGACAGGCAGTTTGGGTACTGACCACTTGCTTTGCTGTCTGCGTTCGGCAGTGTTGCATCATTAGGCGTCGGCAGGGCGATGACAGTACTTGATGCACTGTCAAGCTCAATGTCGTTGGCACCACTAAGGCTTCCCTCCCTCCTACGCTCCACATTTGTCTCAAATGTTGCGAAGATGGCTGGTAAGTAATGAATGAGTTGAAAATGAGAAAAACTTGGAGTCGTTTAAATATTTATCTGTTAAGTCGCAAAGAAGCGTTAAAAGTAGTGGCATTAATCAAAATTGTCTCTCAACTGGTTTTCTTTAGGCATCAAAGTACTTCTGAGACCTATATTTGTTTAAGTTGTTGTTTTGTGGGCCGGTGATTGTGTGCTCTAGGTCGGTTCTTACTCGTGATATCACGCAATCTGTTTTAAGTCTGTTCACATGGTTAATTTTAGGGTTTGATGGCAAAGGTCGAACTTTATTGATAATGTTAGTGGTACTCATTATCCTAGTCACTTGAAATGCTTAAATGCGTGGAATAAACAAGAGGCCAACTGGTGGTCCTTATTACGGTTAATCACCCGATTTAGCACCGTAAATTGTTTCGTGCGCGTATTAAAACACGTGGGTTAACAATCCTTTCATCCAAAGTTGATGTTCTATTATTTTGCTGTTGATCACTATTAGTCATGGGTTTCTCTGACAAGTTCTGTTTTCATATTTCCAACTTTCACATATCAGTGTTGGTATACACATTTTATTTTCCTTCATGGGCATTTAGCACCATTTTAAGTGTAACCAATATGATCTCTAATAGCTTGTGAATCCCAGATTCATCTGCCCATATCTGTATTTGTTCTATAAATTGCTTAGTGATTCTAGAACAATGCAGAGCCTTATACCTCATCTCCGTTCCAAGCTTTTCGTCTCCCTTTCTGCATCCACTCATATCGTGTCAAAATTCCAGTCTCGCGGCCTCGCAGTGAAAGTCACACAAAAAGCCCCTAATTTTGCTGGAACCGCTGTTGTTGATGGCCAATTTAAGGAAATCGAACTGCGAAACTACCTCGGAAAATATCTTGTCCTTTTCTTTTATCCTCTGGACTTCACTTTTGTTTGCCCGACTGAGCTCATAGCGTTCTCCGATCGTATTGATGAATTTAGTAAAATCGGATGTAACGTTGTCGGTGTTTCTACAGATTCACATTTCAGTCATCTCTCTTGGATCAACACACCGCGGAAAGTAAGCAGCTTTACAGCTATGAAGCATGTTTTTTGCATCAATAAACGTAGTGTCTGATGGCGATATTTTGCTTTTTAGGCAGGTGGATTGGGCGGTTTAAGGTATCCCCTTTTGGCCGACTACAAAAAAGAGATATCGCGAGAATATGAAGTCTTACTGGAGGATGCAGGTGTGGCCCTCCGCGGACTTTTCATTATTGACCAAAAGGGTGTTGTTCGAAGCATGACAATTAACGATTTACCCGTCGGTCGTTCTGTTGACGAAACCCTTCGTCTTGTTAAGGCATTTCAGTTTGTTGATGAACATGGAGAAGGTGGGCAATATTTTATGCAACTTAAACATTACTTATGAATTTTATGACACTTGTTGTTTTTGTCGTCTTGGCTGTTGTTGCTGCTGCTGCAAGCTTAGCTGTCACGCTCCCCGCCTACTTTGCGAGATATCGCTACGTAGTTTTACGTGCATGAGTACTTGAATTTCCTAATAGAATTTGTGGTGCTAGTTTTTACTTTTTTGTTACGACACTCCTGCCACGTTTTAAATCGAGTTGATTTTGTATAGTAGTAACCTGACCCTTAGCCGATAAACATGGGCAATAGATTGGTATTTAAATTAAATTTGATTCCCAGCCTACAATGCTTTACAGTGTTTGCCCATCTTCAAATCGTACCCCTCCTCACAATCACCACATATGTATTGCTTGTCGTTTTAGAAACCTTCGATTTTATAAAAAAAAAAATGTTTGACATCTAATTTAGTTTAACATTCAACCTTTCTTGTATAGCCACTGGGAAGCCATTAAATGACGCCTAAACACAATGCTACGTACATTGTTGACAATTGTTATGCTCCCAGTGTGTCATTAACACCATTTCTGCACCTTTGTGAGGTACGCTAGGAATTTTACAAATTCTGATTAGGTTGGCACAGTGACAATAAGTGAGACGCATCCTTCGTTTACGCGCTATATTCTGTCGCAATCAAGGTGATTGAGTTCATTGTTGTAAAATTGGTCGATATAGAATGTTTTTGGCCTGGTAATGTTAGTTACTTTCTTATTTGTGTTTTGCTTAGAAAAAATTAGCACTAATTTGTGGAACATGGTTATTTCCAAATCGGCTGAGTTTCTGTGGTGGTTAAATTTTTTCCTGAGACCCTGTTATCGAAGGTGTCAATTGAACTCCGTGTTTCTTCTAGTCTGTCCTGCTAACTGGACCCCTGAATCACCCTCCATGAAGCCAGATGTTGAAGGCGCAAAGGAGTACTTCAAGAAGGTCAACTAAATGACCAAGGTTGACCTGCCGGTACTGCTGATGTTATTATTAACATTGTAGTATTCGTTCCATCTACTCATTTTTTTGCGCAAAATAAAGGTAGTCATTCTGTTTTATGCTTTCCTTTTTATCATACATTCGAGGTAGTGGGCAGCGACCCAAATTTGCTTATAATGATGTGCTTTGCTCATAATAGTATATTTTACTCTCACTAGGGAGTTAGGTGGGTCTCTAATGTAACAAAGTGGAATGATTTGTTGCAGGGAAAAGTTCATGGAGAGGGTAATCTAGGTGTACTATATCAGAGAGTTGGATGAAACCAGTTACAGATGTATCTAAACGCTGACGATACAAGTATCGAGAAGACCTAATAAGTTCCCACCTACTTTCAGATTTGTAGCTTCTAGAGAAATCGGCAATTAATCTGTTTGAGTATAGAAGTTAAGTCCCCTCTGACATCATTTTCTTCCTCCACTTTGGTTATTTAGAGTTGTTTTGTGACAGCATTTCTTGAACGGCTTTGGCACTTTTTTCAGCACCACATGTGTCATGTCAGATTTTCTCCCTTAAATCCCTAAAGTATGCCGGTTTTGGTGGAAGATTTTCCTCTTACACCTTGGTGCTTAGTCTCAGTTTTAATAATTACCTTTCCTTCGGTGCCGTAGTTACGAATGCCTGTGCAAAGATGATGTCCTATCCGATATCGAATTTCGCCTCCGAAGGTTTTGGATTTACGCTAGAGCGAAATCATGTGACCTTATTGTTTAGCTGAATTCGCCAATTTGATTGGTTAAAAGTTTGGAGTGAGGTCATATGCGCATAGTTGAAGAGGTAGGCGTTATCTTACTGCGCATAACTTTTAATCCCCCTTTTTGTACTTCCACCTTGATGCCATGTGTGGATGAGGATCGAGTTTTTCCTTTCTTTGTCGTGGTTATCGTGATTTTACGTATGAGGAAATCACAAGGGGAAAAGTTACAGCCAGGTGAACTACCAATCCGACAAGGAAGCAATGACGACCCCAACAATTGCTGCCTAGCCTTTCATAAAAGATTGAGTGAATAGCATGCTTTTGCCTCTAAAACCTACCTCTTAGTTTTATCCTTCCTTGTGGTTCCAAATTCTCCCACGTGGGCAAAAATCTACCCAGTCTGGGGTGAATTACTTTGGGACAAAACAAAGTCTATTCGTTTAGCATCGCCCCACAAATGTTCTCCCCCTCTTCCCTTACATGGAAATCAGGTGTTTGGGGCATTATAAATGCCGCATCTCGAATGCCTGTCTCCCCCGTCCGCGCCTCCCCTCCCTGTCTGGGCCTGCCTCGAAAGCATTATCGCGTTGGCTCCCGCACCAGCGTGGGGGACCACGGTGATTGGACTGCAGCGGCATCCACCCATCCCACTGACCACCATCACTCCCACTACCAGGTGCGATTTTAACGAAGACAACCCAAGGAGGTGAGGTGGGGGAGGGGAGAATGGTGAGGTAAAAGAATTTGTATGCTAGGCTATGCTCTGCCATGCCTCCCATTCCATTAGATCCTATGCCATTGGTCTTTAATTCGATGTGCAGGTGTAGAATGACGATGCGAGAAAATGGAAAGTCTACCTCCCCGCCCCACCCTAGAGGGCTAAATACAAGTTATTTTAGAACTGGTTAATGTGTTTAACTAATGCTCTGGTCTAAATCTAATGTAGAAGGACTTGACTTTGCAGTTGGAATATTTTCCCGAATCATTCAATGGTTTGTTATATCTGTCTTGGCGTCCTTACGGATATTATCCTTCATTCTTCAATTTTTCATTTGTTGGATGGGTTTCGGTGTTCTTTTTCAGCGTATTACAGATTTGTATAGCACGCTCTCGAACAGCGTCACATAAATGTGACACACATTTCTTATTGGTTTAGGGTAATTGTTCTTGTAGTCCAAATTATGTGTCCCAAACAGATTGGATCAACTGTGAAGGCAATATCAAATGCTCCTCCGGGATCTTGGCAATGTTCGTGTCAAGGGCATCTGGAATGTGGTGGCCTTAGGAACAGCTTTCTTCCGCCTTCTTCAAATGGCCTAATGATACATTCGCAAGTACTGCGGGGGTTGATTTACCTCCTTCCTATTCTTCTAGATGTTTTCAAATTCACTATCCCACTAGTCTATCCAGATACAGGCTTTCATTAGAAAACCGTAATTCTTTACATGGAACGAAGTATGTGTAGATATTTTACCACACCGCCCTTGAGTTATTCTTGATGCCACAAGGAGGCACCCAGGTTTAGCGGTGGAATCAGTAGCATGATTAAAACGCCATAACACCCGGTTTGGAGGCTGAATCGGGGGAGACTGCAAAGTTCAGCTTCATAAGCTTCAAGCATCTAGCATTCCACACTACTGTTAACCACATTTATGTGCTTCCAGGGTCGCCAGTCCGGCCAGCTTATTTGCGCACGCAACCGACTAGCACGTGACGGTAATCCGACACGTCAAAACACGTTCTTTGGCGTCCACCTGAGGATGCAGTGTGCATAATGCGCCAGCGAGGACTACGCGCAGAACGTTTTGGTGTTTAGGTAGGTGGAGACAGCCAGTGAAGTGTTGGATGCATTTACAGATGGTGAATGGGTTAAGGTACAATAGATCACTTCAAATTCGATTGATTACTGGATGGTCAAAAAAACCCTTTCGACTTCATGGTACAGCTCACTGCAATGACCCGTGACAGCGACTTTCAAGGTGCATGCCATTGTTTATACGCATGTATTAAAAAGCACGGGTTGATAGGCGCCACTCGCACCGTACACTCGCCCTGGCATCCGTCTTCCACTTCGGCTGAACCCTCACGCCTAAAATGTCGATGAATCCTGATGGATGCGGTTCAGGCTTGCCTACTTGATGAACTGAATTCTATCGAATCTCACAAATAAAGAGCCTTCTTGAACGACTTGTTAAAAAGGAACCGTTTGGTGATAGATCACCCAGAGATGCATCAAGTCCTTCAGAAGCGACTTCGGCAAAGAAAGATTTGTCAGCAGACATGACCTATCCTAAAAAACCATTGCTTTGGCCAATGGCAGGAGGTTTTGTCTCTTGTTTATTTTTCTTATGAAACAAGTAATGAGGCTATCAAGCACTTCAAGCATTGGTCAAATACACACAGGAATGATTAATAAGGATAGGTAGTGGAAACCACCACCACCTCTGCAACATTTCCACCTTTTAAATGCTTCTACTTTAAGTCTTGCGCGTATTTTCGCAACTTTAGGCTTCCCACCTTTGCTAAAGGTATCTGAACCAGCCCACGACGCCTTTTCCACTTGCCATTGCATTCAGTTGCACCATGCTAGCATCCCATCCCATACAAATGTCAAAGTAATAGTCCCGGTTGGAGTTGGACGCCGATGATCCACGCGAAAACCTAAAAGCAGGTACCGAAATAAGCAGGGGTAACCTTTCCTTATACCCTTCGAATAAATTAGTCGGACGGCTAAGTTTCCGTGATTATTTACACTCAGACTAAAGTGTATTAAGTGTGCCATGGGTATGGGAAACTACCCCAAATGATCTGATTTATGGCGGTTGAATATACGCATTATCTGCCATAAGACAGACTGCGGGACACTTTAGATGACCCTGATGTGTCCCACTGGTCATCCTCATCATCAAACCTGGCCTTCAAAAGCCTGTCATTTCTCTCTCCCTCTTCATCCAGGTGCACAATCTGTCTCCCCCTCCACCTACTCCTATCAGTCCCTGTCCCCTCTCTTTTGCCTAAGGGGCGCAGGACAGTGGAGGGAGGGGTAAGAGGGAGTCTCTTGATGATAGAACACACTCACCCCGGTGCCCAGTTCCCTCCCCTCTCGAAAGCCAGTACTGATTGGTGGAATAATCCTCTCGATCCGAACTAATGTCCGCAGTGGTCACGATCCCACAAGTCATGGAGTTCGGTACCCAACAGTTAGCCCTCTGGCATAAGCGTCGAAAGCAGCAGGAGAAGAAGTCTCTAAGATGTGATGAGAAACTATGCAGTTCGGGTAAACGCGTACGAGCTTCAATCTTTAATCCTGCTGTCAATCTGTTGGAAATTAAGTCGTCTAACATCAAGGAGGTATGTCCCTTTATGATGAGTGATTATTATCTCTCACGCACTTCATTAACGGTTACCTTGACTGTCCTTTTTTAAAGTCCAAATTTAGATTGTTCTATGCTTCTTATTTTTTACTGAAAGTGAATACACTGCCCTGTGGAAATCTTGAACTTCTTAACTACATTTGTTAGCGGTTGTGCTAAGTCTATCTACACCAAAGTTCACACAAGAGGAAAAACGACCCTTTTGGTTGTAAAGACATTTTTTAGGATATAAAGGTATTTTTTAAACATGCATGTGCATATTTCTCTTTACACTTCATGCTATCACCGAAGGTAAATAAGTTACGGTAAGATGTTGCCATAGTGACAACAAGACCAATACTGGTTACGACTGTCGAAGCTCTGGTGACTTTTACCTCATTATCACCAAGTTCCTGGGTATTGACAGGGAAAACTTATTTGTAGGCATAGGCATTCCAAAGTTCCACTTCTGTAACCTCTTCAACCGTAGTTGTTTCCCACTCCAAAGGTAGTGTTCGGTTCCTCACACGCATTGTTTCAAGTCGACGTCTAAAACTTTTTAATCAGCTTAGAGACCCTTATCCAAGCCTTCTCTGAAGCCGTAAAGAGGTACATCAAAGTAGAAGGGTGGTTTAATGTTGGTGTACGGAAGGACTTGCCGCCTATAGGAGTCGTGGGGAGGCCATCCAGCCAAGACGGAAGTACATGGTACGGAGACTGTAATGCCAATAACAATTCACTAAGGTGGGAACCCGTTTCACTTTGTGGCTAAGTCTCACTGAGGCAAAATGACCATTCCATTATGTTCTCCTTTCTGCTAGTAAAAATTTTTCCCCCATATCCGGGTATTCACTGTCTATGATTGAATGAAATCTCTCTTAACAATTATCCATCTTTATTTATCCTGGCTGAATTAATCTGCTAATACGTCTTTTCAAATAAGTTGGAACCATCATTTATTCCGTCTGACTTTTTACTTAACAGTTCACTTTATTTGCTCATAAAATGAACGCGAAAATAGTTTTCACCATTGATTCTTCAGCATGAATAAATCATATCTATTATTTGGCCAGAGGTACAAAGGCTTTTGAATTAATTGCTCGTCTTGTTCCCATTCTCCTTCAAAAAAACTTTTCATGCTGGTGTTTCGAAGGCACCCCAACACCAAGTTACTATGACATCCGCCGCTACTAATTGACATAGGTGAAATGGGGCTTTATGCTGATTGGCTGCTGTGTGCCAATCACGTGGATCATGGCCGGAATAAGCCCAGGGGATTAATAACCAACACTGTCATGGGCAATGTTAGTGTCAGCAGGCCTTAAATGGACCATTCGTCAGTACGCAAAATTTGTCCAGACTGAGTAGATGAAGTACATTGATTCCATGGTTCAATCCTGCTTTCAGCATGTATCCCACCAATGGCGTGTTTTGATTGGTCGAAAAACCTCGCGGAGGAAACTAAGACCAGTGGGACAGACTGGCCTCCATGGGAGGCGGCTGAATTCACGAAAATTCCAGCAACATCCTCTGCTCTCTTAATGGCTTTTTATTTTCTTAGCCGGTTTCACAGGAAAAAGGAAGTCCTGCTTATGTTAATGTGGCAGATGACATGAACCGATGTGTTCGGTATAAGGCTTTGCTGCACGAAAAACATAACCGCCCGCCTGAATCCAAAAAAGACGTCGTGTTGACTTTTACCGTTTTTATTTATTTTTTTAGTTAGAAAACAATTTAGCACAAGCATATTTGGTTTGAATTGATAAAAACAGCCTGTCACATATATGTGTCGACGGTAGTGGCTAGGTAAATCAAGGCTCCAAGCACACTAGATGCTGGAAAGGACAGTGAAATATGAATTTTCTATGCGAAACGCGTTTTAAGCGCGAGTTCTGACCAAAGTTATGGTGGTCAGGAGTCCAGTCACAAAATCGCTCGGTTCCCTTATCTACGGGTTTTGGAATCATTTATTTTAAGGAGATATTCACGAATGCAATTTTTAAATCCTCAATCATTTTGTATTCCACAGTCAGTACTGACATTATAAAGCCTACCGCACCTTGAAACCACTTTTTAACCACTGAAGACATTTTTGACATTAATGTAGTACTCAAGAATAGGATTTGCAATTGACACAGGAAGCTACTCCAAAACCACAAGAAAGGGAATTTGTTAATCACAAAAGGATTGCTGGGAATTGAGAGTTCCTCCCAAACAGCCGGCGTCCATACGATGGGTCAGTCCAAATATTGTTCTTCAAAATCCCAGACCAAAACGTATGGAGCAGCATGTGTTGCTGAAAGATGTCCCATGTAGGTGAAGATGATAAATCAGAGGCTACCCTCATATCTGCAGAACACTTTAAGCGCAATGCGGTACAGTACTTTTATGACTGTCTGTCAGTGACAGGATCGGCTGTGATGGCACCCAACGTGCCCTGCCTACAGAATGGAGGAATTCTGGTGATCACTCAGCTAGCGAGTGAAGTGTCATTTTGGATGCCTGACCAATATGCAACCTGTCATGTGACAAAATTTCAAAAGAGACAGGTCTCCCTCTAAGAATGGTAGGCCTGCTCACCTTGGGTGCAAAACGGTTCTTCATACCTAAGCTTTTCAGGTATCAGTCAAACGCTGGAATAAGTTGCAAATGCAGCAAATGACGACGTCCAAGATATTTTATTTTACTAATAGCCTTTATCTCCCTGACCGAAAATGACAAAACCTTTGAAAAATTGAAGTAAACATGAATTGTGGAGAAGCATTGCCTCTAACAACACAAAAGGAGTGTTTTACTAAAAAATTGGCTAATCAACTTTTGCTTTATTACAACTGCCGCGTTTTTTGTTTGGTCACTGTGACACATGATGAACCATCCAAGGTATCGAAATGGCTTAATACCCACAATTTTTTTTGATTTTACACCTAAGCATTTTTCATCTCGTTTTACCTATTGTAATCTGTCTGGCACTTCTGAAATTCCATCTTCCCATTACTCAGACTGCCCTACTTATTTAAATAAGTAGCGGATCTGAAAATTTGCTTGTTTTAATGTAGTAGGGACTGCTAGTCTTTCAAAATACCACAGTTAATTCCGGCGATCTTATTCACCATTCCAAGGAGCCTATGGTGAAGGTTCCACACAGCACCGATTGTGGTTTCACTTTTGCCTTATGTTTAGGATAAGTGGAATTCTTCCACTGACGTGCAAAGCGAAGATGACGAATACGAGAGAAAAAGAAGAGCCACCCAACGTGAGCAGGATAGACGTCGAACGGAGGCATTAAATAGAGCATTCGCGCAACTACGAGCCTCCCTTCCACATGTTCCACAGGATACTAAGTTGACAAAACTGCGAACACTTCGGATAGCTATTGCATACATTCGACAACTGCAGGCTGTGACGCAGCTACAAAGTCAGGACAATCACTCTTCCTCCCCTCCCTCCTTTCCTCCACCCCCACTACCACCATGGGCACCATGACGACGTCCCCTTTTGCCACTCTCGTCTCCTTAGTGTGAAATGCAAGATGATTTGGAAGTGGTGAACTTCCTCTGATTTTGTTAATTACAAATCTATTTCTCATTACATTTTAGGAGTGATTACGAAATCTATTTACTTGGTTTGATTGATAAAGGCCAATTTGCAACTTTACAATTAGTAACTAAGCCCAGATCCAATTATAAGGGCCTGCTAACTCCATCAGAGACTTTGGGGTTTATTGAATAAAAGAATCTGGATCAATGAGTGAAAACCGCACCCAATTTTCTGCATTGTCTTCTAGTACATACGTATATGCTTGCCTTAGCGTTTTGCCAGCGCCTGAAAAACTGTCTTAGCACGAAGATTTGGCATGATGACTGAACCAATCCGGGATACGGTAGCAGCCCCCGTAAGGGGCAAAAGTGATTAAAACGCTTGGAAAGCCACCACCTCAGGTATAGATGTGGATGATCAAGTACAGACATCTATGAGTTTAAGTTAGTTGTCAGACTTTTCCTCTCGTGTGCAACTGCTCTCAATGGGGTCACGACCTACGCTTATTTGCGTTCTGATTATCGCTGGGTCAGCGCGTGCTTATCTCATCACACAGCCTGCTTCCCATCATTGTCGGAACGCTGACCTCCAGAGTGGATTGATGCACCCAGGTTTCGATATAATCCAGACGATCCACGAGCTGGATAAATATTCACACCAATTGCTAGAGAGAATTGGAGTTGGGATACACCATAGCCGGAATCATTACGTTTGCACCGAATATTTTTTGTGTTGAAAAACAAACTTAATTTATCACCAAATGCGGTTCCATGATACACCACCACTGCCGTCGGCCGCAGGGCACAGCCGCCGCTTACTACTATGCATAGTACCGCTAAGGTCGTTCCTTTTCTAACCGGCATAAAATCAAATACCCCCGTTTAATCCGAACAAGGAATCGCAACTTTATATGTGGAATGCATCGGTCAAATGACACCTTTTATAGTTACTCTACTACCAAAACCTAAGTAAACCACTTTCAGTTTTGTAAATTTTGCAACTGAGTGGCCATCAAACGCACAAAACTGGTTTCCATCACCCACTTATTCTTGTGGGGTTGTCCTCAGCTCCCTGTTGTCCGACTGTTTGTCCGGGTTCTATTTTAGCCACGGGAAGCCAAATGAGCAAGTCTTTGAAGCTAATGGCGCGTCACTTGTTAGGCTGCTTCATTGTAGAACACGATGTAGATTGCAAGGCAAAGTTGACAAGACTTCACCTACCCGTTTAAAATGTCCCTTTTCTGTGAGTTTTGACTTTGACTATCACTTGTACGCACATAACAACCGTGACCTCCTGAGGAAACTATAAGGACGCATTAGTCTGAGTAGAAATTCATTGCTGAAATATGGATGGACTGGTCGAAATTGGCAATTAAAGGACCTACAAACACAAGGGTTTATGTATCACTTAGGCTACAATTGCTCTTCATTTAGGCAGCTACAGACATATTACAAACTTTGAACTCATCGAGGCTGATGTAGTCACTCGGCTACCTAAATTTCTCAAAAAAAAGCCCAAATGACATGAGTTAATCAACAATCGCCCAGTCTAATTGACAAATGAACCCGTGGTTATTTTTGACAAGGGGGTGAAGAGCATCCATTGGGAAGTGGTATCTGCCAGATGGACAAATGGCTTGCTTTTCAGTATACGATCAGCATGCTTGATAATGGAAAATAAATAAGAAGATAGGTAGGCAAAAGGGTGGATACAGGACAAATGGATGGATGGATAGATAGATAGGTGGATGGATGGATGGATGGATGGATGGATGGATGGATGGATGGATGGATGGATGGATGGATGGATGGATGGATGGATGGATGGATGGATGGATGGATGGATGGATGGATACAGAATGGATGAATTGAAGTCGCAAAATCTAGTGAGTTCTTTTGCACCAAATGATGTATAACTTTTAACTGTTACCTTCCACATTTAAATGCTTTTCCAACAATGCAAAAAATAGGCGGACAATTATACTTTTGTTGAAAATTTTGTCTCTAATATCTAAGATATAATTTAGACTAGTCGCTTCCGCTTCTATCCCCATTTCATTTCCAAACTGTCCATTAAGAATGTTACACGTAGCTGTCTAATGTCGAGGATAGATGGCATCCAATAGCAGAAATGTCAACCTAGTTAAATACAGCGAATGCGATGGGGGCTGTATCTCTTTCCATCCCATAGTGCAAATCTTTTCAAGGCTCTATTTTGGGCATGCGGTACGGGGTCTTGCCTTTTTAATCCCTCGTTAGGTTAAGAAGAGAACCACCATTCCAATAAATCACTAGTCCAGGCTGTTTCTAAGAAAGAGGATATTCTTGCTCGATTTCGGGCTGTATCAAAAACACAGCCTCAATTATTTGACCTTCAGAAAGGAAAACGATTGCACCTACAGCCTTCCATGCACGCAATCGCACAAGAAAATAAAATATGCCGCTCTGCGAATAGAAGTGGCAGTTGCCTTAGACGTTTGGCTTGGGTGGCGACGGCGGTGGATCGTTCATGGAAGACTAATGGTATGTTCCTTATCTTTACAAGGGTATAAAAGTCATGTCTTACCACAAATTCATCAGCCTGTTAAAACTTAACAACGACGTGCTTGGAGAACTTAGGTGAAAGAAATGTAGAACGTCAAGATTGTAGTCTCAGAAGCCTATTGTCATCGCCGAATGTGTAACTTTTGGCACCCATAGGGCTAGCTACCATGAATTTCTCAGTCGACGTGGGTGTAATGCCTTCTCGGTACACAAATCACCACACATTTTAGTCATTGATTACGTGGAATTTGTCATACCCATTGAGAATGGAAGGTCCCTTTAAAATCGCTGTTTTAACTTCGCCCTACCTATCCTTGCAGGGACGCTTTTTAAACCCTTGATTCCAGACGTTAGGTTGTTGTACTGTTGCAGTTTTCATAGAGAATTACACACCAAACTTGTGGTATATTGGTACACGCTTATATTCGGTTCGCAAAGCGGACAGCCTCAAAACACACCCATCAGGCTCGACGGACGTTTGACGTACGGCGGTTCAAAGTAAGAGGCGGTAACGAGACAGCACGGTGACGCATATACAACCGTTGGACAAACTCTCATGCTCACTTAATACACTTTTTGGACGTATTTGTTCTCAACTTTAAGACAAAGTTATGAAGCAGGAGATGCCTTTACAACGGGACTGTCAATGTGTGGCGCTAAATGAAATGCCACCAAATGTTTGGAGCACTACTGCGATGCAAAAGCAGCTTCTCATGTCCCACAAACCATGATACAATTAAAAGTTAATCTAATCTACTCATGATGTGTTAAAAATGAGGCAGCTTTGAGAATAGATTAAGACAAAATTCCATCAAATTCTTACCTAGATGGCTTCATTCTAATTGTACTGCAAACTGTTAGGTTTTTTTGAAAATATGACGCTTGGGATATTTCACCTTTCGCTGCTTATTTTCTGCAGCTACCGAACAGATGGGAAGGTATTCTCTTCTATATTTAGGGATCTGAAAAGAATCAAATTTTCTACCTTCATTTGCCTCATTTAAAAGTAGGTCGGTCAAAAATCAGTTAGATGTTAACTTCTTAGCTGAAGTAACTCATAAAAAAAGCATCCGATTTCGTAAAATTTTACCCAAGGATGCGATTTAGCTACACTACCAAATTTGACTTACTTCACAGATCTCCTGTGTAAACAATGGTTGGGGCTCTTAGCGGCAGCTGTCAGTCACGCGTGGGCGCACCTCTCTTGCCAGTCATGGAGGCTTTAGTCACACCCAAATGAAGTCGTGACTGGCGATTTTTCAACTCCGTAATTTAACATTTTCGGAAATAGTCTTGTAATGATGCCCAGGTAGACCAGCGGCTAGGCTTGGAAATTCTCTCCAATATTGATTGTTTAGCTGGGCCGACGGCTCCCGCGTGGTTTTCAAACACGAGGAATCAATTTTGTTTTATTTTCTCTTTAAAGCTAAAAGAGAAGTCAAAAACACCCCAAAATTGGTTTTCTTGTAAGAAAAAGTTAAAATTTGTAGAGCTGCACGATTTCATGCACCTGATCTAATTATGTGATGCCAGAACATCAAGGTAACCCTAGATATTCCTCCCTTGGGATTGTGAAACTGACAAAAGGCAGCTGTCAGTCAATGTCAGTAAACTTAGGATCGAATCATCGTCACATCAGAAGTGGTAAAATCATAAGTGGTGTTGTATGAATTTGCTATTTAAGTACAGCGATGGACGACAGACGTTGGTCTTATTCCAAAACAAGTTGCCTAATGCCGAGTTGTGGTGACAGAAGAGGGGCTGTTCAGTATAATGAAGGGAACCTGTGACCATAAACAAGGAGAAAAATTTGTGCAAGGCTCATGCAGAAAAGCGTATTATATTTAATGGCTTAATTGACTGGTTCTACGGAAAAAATTTTCGAACACAAAATGATTGCCAAATAATGGATCGCATAAGAACGATCAGATTGTATTTGAGGATAGAATTTGAACTTGTTGACTGATTGTAATTTACTTCCCTCTTTTCTTATATCTCTTTCATAAATAGTATTATTGTAATGTGAAGTGCCAAGTCTCATGGCAACCTCTATGTCAAATGTGTCACCAGCTTTTGTTAATGCAGCCGTGTGAAAAAAAAATCGTAGAGTGGGTGCAACCACTTAAGCCTCTTACCAACCCAAAAGCATGTACCAAACACAATTAGCTTTAATATGGGAGTTTTGTGACTTTTAAACGGCCTATTTTCCCTCACTCATTGGATTAAGAAGTCATATTATTCAATCACACACAGGGAGAAGGAGAAAGAGACACAATTGAGTTAGCAATCAGTGATCCTCCCTTTCCTCCATATTTCCCCCAGCATTTCTTCTTATTGAAGACTCGTATTTGAAACACACTTAAATCCTTAGCAGTAGATTTTGAAAAATGAAGAGCAGAAACACATACGAAGAATATGTTTCAGTTTCATCATCTACCTCTCGCATCCATTGGAGTGTATTAAGCATACATCCACACAAAGGTGATTTGAGGCGTTAGATACAGCATCTCACAGTCATGCGAAATTTTATTGTTCAAGATGGTACCTGTGACGTGGATGTATTCTCAACAATTGAGAGCACAGTCCGGTTGGGTTTTCTTCAATACACAAAGCCGGAGATCTCCCCCGAATGAGTCTGGGAGAACCGCTACTCAGAAAGTCGTAGCCTTGAGAGAGATCGAAGGGCTGCAAAGACTGGTATCAGTTGTTGGCACTCTGGGTGAATAGGTAGATCCCTACTTTGAGACTTTAAAATCTTTTGTTAAACCACACTGAAAGAAAATTTCTCTATAACTGTATCATTGTGCCGTAAATACCGCATACACTTGTCGTTGCAATTCCAAATGATCTGAAGCAATCTTTGTTAAATTAATGGAGCATAGGAGAGTCCCTGCACTTTATGCTTGTTTTTGGAACATAATGGACTGGAATACAGAAGTTAAAATATATGATCCTGGCTCTCCTTCATCTTTGGCACATCAGACGAACCATGAATTTTGCAATATTGACATCAGAAGGTGTGCCGACACTGTTTACTTTCCGTAGAAATAAGGGTTTTCATCTGAAAGAGCGCTTGAAAATAGACATAATAGCTCTCCCTCATCGTCAACATGTCCATTCTCCATGAATTTAAGTTTCTGCATCGGAAAGCATCCTGACGCCTACGATGATGACTGGCATCACGACCGTAAGTCTTGCAGAAATTGGAGTTTCTATCTGAAGGAGCACTTGATTTGCGCATATTTAAGTACCCCACGACCACGACGACAATCGACGAATGGGCTGCTGACGTACTCGTCAGACGTGACTGTCGAATAAATGACTCAAGATTCCAGATTTTAGAATGCGAAAAAGTGGAAGAATCGAGCATTTTAAATAACCTCTCCACCCTTGCGGAATTGTATAGACTTAAAAAAGTTAAATGGTCAAGTGAGTTGTAATGTGAGTGGGAATTTTTACGCTCAAATCTGTCACAAATGCGGTGCCAGTGTGGACGTTGTTTCAAAGAACCACGAGGTTCGTAGAAATGTATCCCAAAAAGCATAGGATAGTACTGAAATAGCCCCTAACTTTTTGAACCTCATGCATATCACCATTTTTACTCCAAAATATTCTTTAAAGTGTGTAAAACAATTTTTTCTTTAAGTAATGAAACTGCTGCAGAAGTGGAGGCAATTGAACCTGTGAAATGGGTATTTACAAATTAAAAAGCCTCACCCAATGAGCGGCTCAACTGGTTCATGAGTTGTAAAATATTCTCAAGGAAATTAGAGCTGAAACGTGACTGTGCGTTAGGAATGGGCTACGTAGTTGAGCTCTTTCTTCTTTGCCTTCAAGGCAGTTTTTGCTCGACACAATGATAAATCATCACTAGGACAGGCGAAGATCCATCTGGTGAATGGGCAAAGAAGCGGTCCTGCCCGATGGACTGATGGAATAGATGACAAATTTGCATCATGCCTTCACCAACGGCCACAAGGTTCTACCATCTCTGTCCCTATTTCCCGACGACCTACAACATTGAGTAGGCACACACATGCGCATCTACCGACGAAAATAGGTTACTCATCACCTGTGGCATTGTGTTGCAGCCCAGTGATGATCTGATAGTTGCGGTTTGTTGCAACCTACAGGTAGAAGCTGCGGTGAGATAGAAGGGAAATAAGGGCATTAGAAGCTTAAATCAAGTGAGGAAGTTAGAAACAAGGTGGCGAGACTACCTGCTGCCTTGACGCGACATCGCAGAGCTCCAGTTCCCATACAAACACTCAAAGATAATCAAGCTTGACAGTTTCTGCGCGTGCAAATGCCTTTTTTTTCTTTAGATCAATCATGTGTGGGTTTGTGTGTGAAGATGGGTTGTTTCGGTGTCTCCGGGTCTTCTCTTCTTCCTCACACATGAGTTACATTCCCTTAATGTCGCAATTTACTTGAACCAAAAGGGGTAGATTCATGGAGCCTCCTAATTGTTTAAAAGCCTCAATGCGCTGAGGAAATTCCACTTGCTCCAAAATCATTGATGATCCTTAAAAAATTGGAGCTATGGAGCATAATTATGTGGAAAAGGTTACTTCAGCCCGGGTTAACAGGCAATGCCGACTATTCACGGTGCCAAACATCTTTAAGAAGAGTTTTTATGATAGACTTACTACATATAAGGCGTATTTATACCCCACCAGGTGGAATTTTCAACCACTAAAACGTGTCATACATTCGTATTCGCAATGGAGGAAGTAAAGATTGCTATTATATGGATCAGCTATTATCAAACACAATGGAGTAGTCACGTTTCTGAGCAGCACCACTCGTTGAAATAAGGTGATTAGTCATGCTGATGCTTGTGTGAGAATTGAAAAAGGAGAAGCAGTATTAAGGGTGCTCCGAATAGCCTAACAATTGGCTAAAAGAGAGGAAGAAATGCAATCTAATCCACCTGATGCATTGACGCAGGCAAAAGTACCTTTAGGGCTGCCACAGTCTAGGTTTTATAGCTAAATATAACACGAGTTGGAGTAAAGTGTGATAAATTAGATTGCTAATTGAACGCCTAGGAGGGGGTGTGAATGGATGGAAAACGATAATATACACATGCCCGGGCACAAATACACACAAACACACTAAACAAAGACTAGTGTATTAATTGCTCTGCAATGCTTCTCAGAGAGTAAACACACGAAGTGTACCCCTTTAGCAGTGCGTGTGGCAATAATCGACGCAGCAGCATGTCGAATAGGCAGGCATTGTACGCGCGTGTAAGTGCCGGTTATTGCTCAATTTCACGCACTATTTGAATTAGCCAATGGGAGGCAGGCGTGACTAGCGTGCTTCGCACGCGCGTATGCGCTCGCGTGTGCGTAAGTGGGTGCGCGCGTGCGAACTCAGTGTGAGTCAAATTGCAGTGCGCGCAGTTTCCTATTTATAACGCAACGACACGACTGATCAAGGCACTGCTAATTCACAGCTCTCACCCAGACTGTTTCTACTTCTCACCATCGTCTTTTCTCCAGCCGACAATCCCACGTGGAGAGCTTTTGATGACCTTTACTTGCCAGGAAAGGCAACAATCAATGTAATTCGGGCCGTTGGAGGGGTTTTGAAACTCCAGCCTCTTACTCCTATGCTTCTAGCCGAAGAGGAAACTGGAAGACGCGAAACAGCCCATATATTAGCTGATAACGAAGAAGAAGCACATTTGTTGTCACCTTTACTTTCCATAGCACAGCACTTATGCACATCGTCACATCTAGGGTTAGACTTTAATGAAGTTCTCGCTCACCTCCACATTTTTACCGCCCTTCTGCGCCCATTCAGGATAATAGCCTGTCCAAGTAATAAGACAATCAGCAAAACAGAACGTATTAAGAATGACAGAAACGCGCAAGAGATTCGAAACTTCCCTCCCTTAACCCTAGTCCATTTGGTCATCCTTGTTCTCCTCCTTAGTCTTCTACCAACAGCAAACGCATTTGGGCTTGGACAGACTCGTCAACAGCGAAATCAAGCGCTTCATAGACCTGCATCTGCACCTTTGTTCGATCCTGAAAGGACAGTGGATGGTGTACAGGTAGAGGACTCCACTGTGAGGATTCGCACAAGAGAAGTGGGGAATCCTCCTTCCACTCCATTACACAAAGTGGAAAACTCTGCGGCCGATTCTTGGCTATACGGTGTTCCCCCAGTTGATCCCAGTGTCCAACGTCCGGCTTACACCCCAGTTTTCGTCCCAAACTACAACTATTATACAGTCTACGGCACACCATGGGTATATCCAGAGACTAGACTAGTTGGAACCTATGGCCCGTCCCCTGCAGTGCCTCAGTGGCCCCCACAAGCCTATTATCCCCGAAATTCAGCGCAGCATCGTCGAAAGACGGGCGACAGAAGGCGAAAGGATAAGTACAAAGGGGAAAAATGTCCAAAGATCTGCGAAACCTGCCTCAGAAGTTATGATGGGACAGGTAAGTACATCCTTCCTTGACCGATCACTCATTCACTACCGTTAAAAGTAAAAAGGAAGAAGCCCCTTTTTGCTGTGATAACCTTACTAAAAATTAGCTCCCTCTTGGACCCCATCCGTGCCGAATTATCTTTAAGTATTTCCTATTATAACAGCACACAGCAATCTACAATTATATACGACTCACGAAGATGATTACTGCATTGAATTCCGACGTATTCCACACAGTCTACCTCCTCTAAACCACAAGTTTATTAATAGTAGTGTCTCTAGATTCGATTCAGATTGTCATTTTCGGGCCTGGGAATATTCTACCCTGTTCAGTTATAACTTCGTGACTCCGTGATTGTTTCGTTAATTTTTCGACGCTCTTACTTAGGCGAGGCAGCCAACTTCCGATTCTCTTGAGAATTAAATAAATAAAGATTAAATAGTCAAAAATTTCCCTAAATTAGGCCTAAGATTCTTAAGAAATCAAACTTTGATTTAGTAGCGGGATATGTTTAATCGAGGGCGAAATGGGAGTAGGTGGGAGGGCAGGGGGCCGCGGTATGCATGAAACACAACCAACTGAAGGAGTAAGTGACTTCATACCCCACCTTAAGGAGGATTGTTAAGAAAACTTCACTTTTTCAATAGATCTAACCCTTATGTAATATGAGGAAATGCTGATGTCACAACGATTCCATCAAACACTCTACTCACAGACCCAATTACGCTGAAGTTCATCGTCTCCATCCATTCGACTTTGTTTTTCTTCTGCAAAACGACTTTATTGTCAAGTTTTTCAGTGGCCACATTATTATCTTATGAAATAGCTGATATGAGCTAACAAAAGACCTAAAAATTGAACTACACCTCCCAGTTATGTGATTGGCTCATGACAATGAAATGAAGGCAACTTTTTTAACTCGACATGAAATATTCGATGGTAGCAGTGCATGTGATTCGAGGTATGCTTATGCAGGTAGATTTAATTAAAGACTAACTCACAATTCCCCTGTACCTTCCTGTGTATTTTGGAAAATAAAATAATAAATCCTTTTCCCAGTTCGATTTCATCCCATTAAAATGGGTAGGAGATCCAGATACCATAAACTCAGCTATTTGGAGAAGTTTTAAAATTGAAAAATACAAATTTTATCCCACAAATTGGTGCATTGGAGTCATGTGACGTTGTAAAAGATCTAGCAATCTTCCTTCTGGAAAAAGATAAATTTTTTGGTATCAAGAGACGCTTGCACACATCCGGATGGAGTTGGACTTGAAAACTTCATGTTTACAACGTGCGTGAAAGAGTTGGAAACATATTTCCTGAGGAAATTTTAAGTAAAACATATCCTGAAATGTATTTTTATTTAAAGGATTTGTATCAAGTGATTTGCGTTCAAATGACTTTGTGTGAGGTAGTCCAAGTTAACTGCACGACTACCATTTTCCTCACCCGAGGGTCATTCAGAGACCTCCCTCTTTCAAGGTCATCTCACTTGCTTTCGCTCGCATTAAAAGTGAATGCAGAGTAAAATACATTTTTATTTCCGATAATAAATTAAGCGATTTTCTTTGCATAGGCGGACAGTTATCACTGATGCTTGATTCACTGAGAGGTATTTGAAAAGCTGAGATTGTCACATCGACTAACACATAACAAAAACCCTCACACTCAGGCGCAGAGAGAGAGAGAGAAGAGGAATCACGATAATTTCGCACGGACTCGACTCTAATCAAACACTTTGAAGTGTTCTCCTTCTCGTCTTCTTCCTCCTTTTCTAGCACACAGTGAGTAAGAGAAAGGCACTACTAAGAGTACACACAAGAATTGACTGTCAATGAAATTTGCAGTGTCCACTTTTTGCGTTTTTTTTATTAATCAACCAAGCCTCCAAATGGATGCTGCATTTTTTGGAGATTTGTGAGTCAAAAAAAACAAAGCCAAATGCTTCCATCCTTTATGACTCTGTGGTGAGGTTTAAATGAAACGTAAACCCATGCTACTTTAAATCATAAACTCGCACTTGCCTTGTGGCAAAAATTTGTACAATTAGTGGCATTTTGGAACAGTCTAGCTATTTGGTATGACGCCTTTGTTACGTGGCAGCCCCTGAGGTAGAGAAGTGCCAAGGGCTACGTTGACAGTTCTCTTGCATTACCGATTTCGTCCTTTTTTGCGCTATGCAGATGTCGAAGTGGACAAAGAGAGGGCTCTTCTCCAACAACGCTTTGCCCTTCACGTCAAACCCTCTATGAAACACAAGGAATCCGTCGAGGCATTGTTCAAATATATGGATGGAAACAGTAAGTTCAGACCGGGTAATTCAGCTCATTAATCAACCAATCAAAATGCCCCATTTAAGGTTATTTAAAATCGTTAATTCAAATAAAAATGTTCAAAGCATATGTTGAATTTTCCAAATTTATCTGCTTTTAGAGGACTTTAAGCAAAATAACTGAAGCGAATCAATTCGGTTTCTTTTGAACCCGAAAAGCTCAAAAAAGAGATTTAGTTTTTCTGTTAAAATAGTGTTTGAAACATCGTCTTTTCTACAAGAATAAAAAGTGTGTCTCGAGAACCACTTTTGTGTCTGCATAGGCAAGTTAAATAATCCCAATTTTTCACAAAATTTGCACAACTAAGAATTGTATATTCAACCCAATCCAATTGGTAGAACGCAGGCTCTACAGTCTTGAAAGCTTAGAATCAAGTGGGGCGGTGATATTTACCATTTAAATCAGCGCAAAAGTCATTGCTGAAACATCTCTCGAGGCATGAAGTATCCAATTACCTATGGTAATGTCAATGACAGTGAGGAAAGAGGATTCGTTAGGAGCCATTGGGTGTGCATCTCTCTCCACTAACGTCATCGAAATTAGAGGCTGCAAAGACAATCATTTTTGTCTTTTTTCGCCTACACAAATTATTTCATCGCTACTCATGCCCCCAAGAGGCCTTTTTCGAGATCACGAGCTGCGGACTTAAATTTCAACTGAATAATTTGAACCCTTTTTTAAACCCCAAAACAAGCGCGAAATGAATCGATTTTTTCAAACAAACGCAGTTGTGTGTTCAAATTCAATTTTTCAAAATGCGACATGAAATGTGATTCTAGCGCATGAAGAATGCTGCTACAGTATAAGGAATATTAACTCATCCCTCGGATTCGTGTAAATAATGAAACGCTGTATTTTCAAGGCTGTAACCTTGAACTGGCTTTAATTAAGTGAGTCATTGATGTGATTTTTGGAATTGTGTAGGAATGCAAATGCCTTCTCAATGACTTCAGCTCAGAGCAGGCGTTATTAAATAGATTTTACATGCCAATTAATCAACTTAGGTATTTAAATTACTCTCCTTACCCCTTCCTGGGTAACCCTCTCACCAATTTCCTTATTTTCGTGTTTTAGATGATGGAACCATCAGTTTTACAGAATTGCAGAACTATCTCCTGTTGCACAACATAATCTCTCCCGATGTACCCCAGTAGAAAAATGAAGACAACCTGACCATGCCTACGTGTCCCGCCAACTTGCATACATTCATGCCGTCACTCTCCATGCCTCCTCGCCCATCCCTCCGAACAGTTGACATTCAATTTTATCCAGTCTGACTTGCACATAACCTACTCACTATCACTGTACTATTTATTACAATAATACTACTTTTGTATGAAGATCATGCTGCATAGGTGCCCTATGCTGATGCATTAGGAGGTCAGGAAGTGGGGAATTCCAAGGTAAGGAAGGATAACTGATATCTAACCTTCTAGTTATACATTTTGTTTTGTTTTTTACACCCGTTGTATCCCGTAGGCGATCCACTGGCCACCTCGACGGTTTTCGAATTTGTTGTCTCAATGACAAGCGATTGGGTGTCATGATAATTGGCTAACACTACTAGGTGTACAAGACAAAAGTGCAAGAGATAAAGATACCACTAATTCGACTGCATTATGTATAGATGTGAAAAGAGAGGGGGAGAAGTCATTAAAAAGCCAACAGTATCTACAAATAACGACATCTTACAAGAGGTTGGTACTCCTCTCTTATTCATGAAGTGGTTACTAATTAAGTGCCAAGTGGATTAACCCAAACGATGGAGATAAACTTACTGGCAATTTTTTATGCCTGGATGCGTAAAGTGACCTCAAAAAACTGCTTAATTATTTAGCAAGACTGGATTAACACTTTTATGGGAAATTTTACAGGTTACACTAAACCGTTTACACCAAAATTGCATCTCATAAACCCCAGGCTCAGCTTTAATGAAGCTTTCTTAATACCTTTGTTTAAATCAATGCGGAAGGAGGTTGCTTTAAAAAAGGAGGAAAAATAATAGTCTTTATCCTACGTTGGTGCATAATTGCATAAAACATATCCTTTATTCCGAAAAAAAAGAATGATTTGTCCTTTTAATGTAATTTGATTTGTGTATTGCTACACGATACACTCACAACGAAAGCTGACAACAAACGGTTTTTAAACCCTGCAAAAATGAGATTTAAAGGTTCTTTAATCAAGTGAAATATTTAATTTAATAAGGTACTTTTCATGTCTCAGTATTGAGGATGTCAAACTTTTTAAAAAAGACGGCAGAATGGTTACTTGAAGCCTCGCTACAGTGGCCTTCCTCCTGGGATTTGGTGAACAACGGTGACTTTGTCGCCTCGGTAGCTGGCGTGCAGATGAACTAGATTAGACACCTGACATTGACATCCACAAGGAGAGCTGAATGCTCTAACTTGAAGAAACATAAGAATAAATAGAAATTAGAAGGTTTTTTCTCCCAATTCATAAAATTCTCTCACGTCTTCAATCCACAAATAATGACGTTAAAGTACAAATGAGTACCTTTAAAGTTATGTGGGAAAACCCAGAATCCCCTGAGAAAGTTTAC
This sequence comes from Echinococcus multilocularis, assembly GCA_000469725.3. NCBI lineage: Eukaryota > Metazoa > Platyhelminthes > Cestoda > Cyclophyllidea > Taeniidae > Echinococcus > Echinococcus multilocularis. The sequence goes on along the minus strand of LN902842.1, from coordinate 1,037,675 downwards.
CGTAGAATGCCAATCTCACAGTAAATAGAGATTACCAAGTAGGATCCATTTAAGTAAACTCAAGCCTCCTCTACTCAACCGAAGTACCCTTTTTGAAATTTAATGCCAAAGCACGCCTTACGATTTGGGGAAAAAATGAGTAAAATAAGGAAAAGTTTGTTTTGCAGCAGTCTATAATTTAAAATGGTTTTTTGGCAATTACTTTCTCCTCCTGCTTTAATATTGTTTGCTAATTGGGAAATATTACTTCGTTTGTATGTTCAACCGCAACCCCTCATTTCTCTGTGATTTATCTCAATAAATAGAAAGCTAAAAGAGACTACAATGCAACATTTTAATTGCAGAATGACAAGTCCGGATTTAAATAGAGCCACTTTACCACCTTTTTGACTCAGAGACTTATTTAGGGGTGTGTAAGAGACTAGAATAAGCTGTCAGCCTGATGCACTATAAATTTAGCACCACATCGGTGTGGACCTAGTCTCGTGATAGATCGGACAATGTGATTGGTGGAGATGCCACTTCCATTTAAAATTAGATGAAAGACTATGAGAGGGTCTTCTCCCTTTGGCTGAAAAATTTAATCCCATGAGTGCAAGCGTGTACATGCAAGGAATGATCTCAGCATTGACATTGCGTATGTGATGCCTTTTCTCTTGCCTTGGCACGTACCCGCGAATTGGCGTGTAGTGTGTGATGCGCATTTGACTCATTCCTTGCAAGTGAGCCTAGTGGCAGCTTTCTCCTCCGTGTGTACACCTAGCACGCAAAAGGTAGCGCATTCAACCTTTTTTCCGCCTTGACCCACAGTTAATCTCTCCGTGGTGGAAATTTACTGGAAAAATAAAACTGAAAGCGCCATCCTCCGCAAAAAGCTGCTTGAGGCTTGCTGATCCATTAAGAAAGATCAACCACTTCTGAAGGCACCTGTCTTCTCTCCCCCACCATCTCAACCAGTTTGGAGTAGAATTGAATATAAGGCAGGCAAATATGCTTGTGTGTACTTGCTCATGTCAAAACTTCACCTTCAATCACCGTTGTGCGTGAAATATTCACATCTCCATTCTACCAACCATTCTCACCAAATTACAAAACACTTGAGGGTGCACACTTGTCAAACACTTTGACTCCAAAAGCATGCAACACAATCGCAGTCACTCCCATTCCCATCCCACGTGCATTTTCCAACTGCCTACTGACTACTGCGCATGTCAACATACGATTGGACGAAGCCAGTGTCAATGCCATCGCTCCTGTCGATACCGATGCCGACGGCAATGCCAATGCGAATGCCAATGTCAGGGCGAAGCAATGCGCATCACATGGAGAAGTGCACACAGGATGGAGTGGGAGAATGCAAATGCGGACAAGGATGTGGCCGCATCGCAATTCGACGTTTCTCCCCTCTCTCTCTCCTCCCTTCCTTCCCGCCTCCCCGCCACCCCTCCACCCCTCCTGCCCTCCTTCCCTCCTTCCCTCCTTCCCTCCTTCCTTCCTTCCATCCACCTCGCACTTTATCTCCCTCTCTCCATCTCTTTCGATTTATAACATTAGTCGTCGAACAGTTCACTTCTGTGCTATGCAACAGGACTTACTGACTGTGGGGTGTGAGGTGCTGCTGCAAAATAATGCAAAAGAAATGCAGAAAATGAGGATGGGAGCGGGGACAAGGATGTGAACGTAGTTGGGTTGCTCTCCTGCATTTAGACGACTCTTCAATCCATTTCCTTCATTGCCATTATCATTATCGGTAACACCTCGTTGCCAGAATCACGCCACCTATCCTTCACCACTTTCGCTCTTGTCCCACCTTCATTCCCCAACTGCTCACTGCCTACTGTGGCTACGATATGCGGTTGTTTGCAGCTGGAAAACGGCGAAAGTCATCACTTGGCAAAATACCACGGAGGATGACGAATGTGACATGAAGTCATGCGCTTCCTGCGCAGAATTGGAATGGCAGATTCCCTCCACCAATTTGCTCATCCACGCTCCCTTTCAAAAATATGCTTTTCTTGCACACATCCAATTTTCGCTGACTTGCATCGAGTGTGTGGATGGTAACAACAATACCTTGACCTCCACAAAGTGAACAATTCAATGCAAAACTTGTGTCGGCAGTACGTCAAACACACACAGGAAGCGGGGAAAAGCGACTACTGTGGGATGAAGTCGTGTGTGTCCGTGATGTGCTCGGTGTAGAAATTGGAGGCAGTGACGATGTGTTCGTTCCCTCAACGATGCACCGCAATGCCACTTCTCATCACATCACGATGGACCGGTCAGCCGCACACCTGGCCAACTAGTGTCCTGACATGGGCGCAATTCTACCATCCACATGAAAGAGGTGGAGAGTAGCAAAATGACACACCTTGAGGTATTTGCCTATCTTCTGTTCGAGCACAACACTTGCCGTCCACATGCTTCGCCTCCCAACTTCCTCCAATCCCTTGTCCCAGTTGATGCAGACGTTAATCAGTCGTCTCACCACTGCTCGCAGTAAACACAGCTGCAACGAGCATCCGAGTCAGGGAAGAGTGGAGAGTCTTTCTACAGGCGTTGTAAGGCGAACCTCCATCGACTACATGGTGGATGATTAGTTGTGAGAATGCCTTACAGCACTGATTGCTACACGCAGCTGTGCCACCACCTACCTCATACCGTACCTTCCCCAAATGTCATAGAGGAAGTGGTAGGAGACGTTGGCGTCTCAGTGAAATGGGGTTAAAGGCATTGCATGAGGCAGACAACCTCAAATCACATCCACCTTTACTACCTCATGCATGTGAATTTCGTTGGGCCTTATCTCCAAGTAAATGGCCATTTCTGGTCACTCCATAAGCAGAGCAGACAACCTCAAATCATATTCATCAGGTCAGTTCAAGTGGCATTTTATGTACAGGACACCGTATAGTAAACCATACTGATAGAAAAACGTCTTACCACAAGAAAAAAGAAACTTATTGGGTCCTTGGTCTGGCACAAAAACTAGAAATTGCACCCTCAAATCTGATACCGTTGAGTGCGTTGCGCATCCAATTACCCGAACCTTCAGTTCTACATTTAATAGATTAGATACTTTTTCTAATTTAAGAAAACTTAAGGTACTTACCATATTAAGTAAATTTGTCAATTCGCCTTGCGTTTATCTTATCCTTTTTCAACAAGAATGCCACTTATCCTCTCTCCTTTCCGGAACGCTACGTCCATTTTATAATCCCATACCACGGTCAGAGAAATAAGTTTTTAACCCATTTTGCAAAAAAGTGAAGTAAATCAAATACTACTTATGTAATGCCTTAGAATGAAGAATTCCAGAGGAACGTCGTAGGTGGAAGAAAGCTATGTTTGTGTTGGAGTGAGCGTTATGCCAGAAATAAATGTCAGAGGTCATGACTTGTTGTTGTAGTTGACAGTGGCACCGTTAAAGTAATGTACGCCGCGTTTAAAAATAATTTAGAAGAGCCTTTTAAAAAAAGACTAACCAATTAAGAGCAGTGGAACCCGTTTTAACGCATTTGTAAAGGAAAGAACTTTAAAATTACCCAAGGCAGAAATAAGGGTTGAGAGAATATCATTATCTTTTGCAAAGATGTGCTTTTAATTATTTCATTTAATTTCCTGCCGACATGAAGACAGAGGAAAATTTTTTAGGGCAATTTGTTTTTCCACTTGATTACTAGACGAAATCTTTCTGCTTGGTGATTTCAAAAGCGAGACTATCCCAATGCCAGTCACATCTTAATGACTACACACACATACACACGCATGCTCTCAATTTGATCGGTACTCGCCTTCTCCTCTCACGGCACCTGAAATGATGAAATAGGAATGTACCCACCCACACGCACAAATAGCCTACATTTACTAGAGGATAGTAAATGGCTACATTATCAAATGTCACTGAAGTGCTCTGGCTTAGTTTTAATGAAATGCTCTGCTTATGGAGTGACCAGAAATGGCCATTTACTTGGAGATAAGGCCCAACGAAATTCACATGCATGAGGTAGTAAAGGTGGATGTGATTTGAGGTTGTCTGCCTCATGCAATGCCTTTAACCCCATTTCACTGAGACGCCAACGTCTCCTACCACTTCCTCTATGACATTTGGGGAAGGTACGGTATGAGGTAGGTGGTGGCACAGCTGCGTGTAGCAATCAGTGCTGTAAGGCATTCTCACAACTAATCATCCACCATGTAGTCGATGGAGGTTCGCCTTACAACGCCTGTAGAAAGACTCTCCACTCTTCCCTGACTCGGATGCTCGTTGCAGCTGTGTTTACTGCGAGCAGTGGTGAGACGACTGATTAACGTCTGCATCAACTGGGACAAGGGATTGGAGGAAGTTGGGAGGCGAAGCATGTGGACGGCAAGTGTTGTGCTCGAACAGAAGATAGGCAAATACCTCAAGGTGTGTCATTTTGCTACTCTCCACCTCTTTCATGTGGATGGTAGAATTGCGCCCATGTCAGGACACTAGTTGGCCAGGTGTGCGGCTGACCGGTCCATCGTGATGTGATGAGAAGTGGCATTGCGGTGCATCGTTGAGGGAACGAACACATCGTCACTGCCTCCAATTTCTACACCGAGCACATCACGGACACACACGACTTCATCCCACAGTAGTCGCTTTTCCCCGCTTCCTGTGTGTGTTTGACGTACTGCCGACACAAGTTTTGCATTGAATTGTTCACTTTGTGGAGGTCAAGGTATTGTTGTTACCATCCACACACTCGATGCAAGTCAGCGAAAATTGGATGTGTGCAAGAAAAGCATATTTTTGAAAGGGAGCGTGGATGAGCAAATTGGTGGAGGGAATCTGCCATTCCAATTCTGCGCAGGAAGCGCATGACTTCATGTCACATTCGTCATCCTCCGTGGTATTTTGCCAAGTGATGACTTTCGCCGTTTTCCAGCTGCAAACAACCGCATATCGTAGCCACAGTAGGCAGTGAGCAGTTGGGGAATGAAGGTGGGACAAGAGCGAAAGTGGTGAAGGATAGGTGGCGTGATTCTGGCAACGAGGTGTTACCGATAATGATAATGGCAATGAAGGAAATGGATTGAAGAGTCGTCTAAATGCAGGAGAGCAACCCAACTACGTTCACATCCTTGTCCCCGCTCCCATCCTCATTTTCTGCATTTCTTTTGCATTATTTTGCAGCAGCACCTCACACCCCACAGTCAGTAAGTCCTGTTGCATAGCACAGAAGTGAACTGTTCGACGACTAATGTTATAAATCGAAAGAGATGGAGAGAGGGAGATAAAGTGCGAGGTGGATGGAAGGAAGGAAGGAGGGAAGGAGGGAAGGAGGGAAGGAGGGCAGGAGGGGAGGAGGGGAGGCGGGGAGGCGGGAAGGAAGGGAGGAGAGAGAGAGGGGAGAAACGTCGAATTGCGATGCGGCCACATCCTTGTCCGCATTTGCATTCTCCCACTCCATCCTGTGTGCACTTCTCCATGTGATGCGCATTGCTTCGCCCTGACATTGGCATTCGCATTGGCATTGCCGTCGGCATCGGTATCGACAGGAGCGATGGCATTGACACTGGCTTCGTCCAATCGTATGTTGACATGCGCAGTAGTCAGTAGGCAGTTGGAAAATGCACGTGGGATGGGAATGGGAGTGACTGCGATTGTGTTGCATGCTTTTGGAGTCAAAGTGTTTGACAAGTGTGCACCCTCAAGTGTTTTGTAATTTGGTGAGAATGGTTGGTAGAATGGAGATGTGAATATTTCACGCACAACGGTGATTGAAGGTGAAGTTTTGACATGAGCAAGTACACACAAGCATATTTGCCTGCCTTATATTCAATTCTACTCCAAACTGGTTGAGATGGTGGGGGAGAGAAGACAGGTGCCTTCAGAAGTGGTTGATCTTTCTTAATGGATCAGCAAGCCTCAAGCAGCTTTTTGCGGAGGATGGCGCTTTCAGTTTTACTGTTCTACTGAATTTTTAACGTGTTCTATATAGTGTGGACCGTTATGACTCTATTTTTTCTTAATTTCACACAAAATTTTTGAAAATTAGGGTCCCTTTTTAATGCATCCTTAAATTTATTTACTCCCCAGTGTAATTTGGCCATTTGTAATTTATGCAATGAATTGACTCCTACTAAGCGGAACTGCTTGTCGTCTACATTTGTCTCCACGTTTGCCGAACAATAATTGATGGTTGTGTGAGTAAAACAAGCCCCTGTTGCGTTATTTTCCCATTCATATTTCAATGTCCATATCCTGTAGGAGTTGGCCTTTTACGAGTTTATTAATTCAACTTTTGTCCCTGCAAAATTTCCCGCTTTTTCTGTCTACTGTGACGTAGTGGATAGGTTAACCAGTGTTCATTCTGGAAGATCGGGTCTGTAGATAAGCTGAGATGGATGTGAATCACAGTGAAACAAAAGCCTGCTGTAATTGGATACTTACTTATCTGTGTGTGAATAATTGCCAAATAATTTGTCAAACCATATCGTAAAATATCGCCAAAGGCATAAACTTGAAGAACTTATTCAAATCCTTTTCTACGAGGGATTGTTACTGTCTAATAATTTGTTAATTTGCTAGGCATGCACAAATATTTGCCTAATTGAGAAGACTAGACGCAATTAGTTGCGTGACCCAGGCTACATTGATGATGTCGGTCTCGTATCAGCCTGCACAGGGTTTTGGAATTCCAGGCAATGTGCAGCACCACTCGTTTACGCTGCTGACATCAATTTCAGGTTAAATGTCGAAGACGCTTACACAAGGTCTGCGGAAATATCAACTACAAAGTTTGCTAAATTAATGGAAAATTCGGGAGTCTACACACCATTTTTTTTCATATATACCCACAAACTTCAAAAATGAGCCTAATTTCCCGGATGGATTCTGCAATTAATACAACCACAGACGTTTCAGATATGGAGCATAAACGGACAAAAGTTTTCGCGCAATGGTATTGTCCCACGAAAGAAATGGTTTGGAAAGATAGAATGCAAAACCAAAAACCAAAATATTCTAGGAAAACAACCCAAGAATGAGCTATATTTTGGGGGTTATTTATGGAAATATTGTACGAGTTCCAAATAAAACAGATTTACTGTGGTAGGTATTGAGTACTGTTCGGCTAAATCACGACCGAAGTTGGGCTTCTTTGGACAATCTATCTTTAGCTATATGACTATCAAATTATTATTTATGGACGGGTAGAGAATATGCAAATTACAGGAACACGATATCCAGGCAAGACTGACCAGAAAATCAAAGTATTCATGCTGAAATCCATATACTTTTTAGTATTTTTAATCTTTGCCAAAGAAAAACTAACTTTTGGTACTGTCACGAATATTCTGTTCGCTTGAATCTGACAAAACGTATTTAATAAGACCAAATCTGTAACTAAAATAGTGGAGGTAAAGACGCAATCTCAACGTATCAATTAAAATAATCACAAAATCTGGTATTATAAATTTATTATATTTTTAAAAAGAATCAGATGCAATGTATTACTGGATTTGAATCTTTGCTATCTAAATTAAACTGCATTCGGATTTCCGATGCTCGACTGTGTCTTCTAAGAAGAAAAGCTTGTAGATTTTTATAAAAAATTAAAAGACATTGAATGCGTATGCGTGCCGTGAGTTGCCTATCAGAATAAAAATGTAGGGCTACCTATTAAAATGCATTCATATAATTTTGTCAATAACAAATATAATAAGTAATAGGCACAACACTTGTCTCAGTTTGAACAAGGATTTTAATTTTTGTGATTTAGTTGATTTTTACAAAATACCTCTAAAGTGTTTCTAAAGAACATCAAATTACCAACTCAACAATTTGTTTATGTGCTCATTTTGTGGGGCGCTCTATTTAGAAACGGCGCTGTTAAGGCGTATGGTGGGGATGCTTTCCTTGGTGCGGACGGCCAGATGTGTCTGTGTGCCAAAGCTTTGCTCCCCCTGTACTTTGTACAGTTCTTCGAAATCTACCGTATCGGAAAGTTTGAAACAGCCGTAGGGTTTGTTCTGTACTTTACGTGCTTTTAGTGCACCCAAACCAGACCATCCTTATGAAGAAGTCAGTAAGTATAAGCCATATAGTCCATTTCGGGTGACCCCCTCTAACAAAGTTGAGTATGCTCTCGCCCGTCTCGATGACTTAATCAACTGGGGTCGCAAGGTAAACACTCTCTTATTAAAAGCAGTCCCTTTTAGAATTCTATTTGGCCAGTTACCTTCGGTTTAGCCTGCTGTGCCATTGAGATGATGCACATGGCTGCTCCTCGATACGATATGGACCGTTTTGGTGTAGTCTTTCGAGCAAGCCCGCGTCACTGCGATCTAATGATCGTTGCTGGCACCCTGACGAATAAAATGGCTCCTGCTCTTCGCCGTATCTGGGATCAGATGCCTCATCCAAAGTGGGCGATTTCTATGGGATCTTGCGCAAATGGTGGTGGCTACTACCACTATAGCTATAGTGTTGTTCGCGGTTGTGATCGTATCATCCCAGTCGATATTTTTGTTCCTGGTGAGACCGAAATTCTTTTGGTCATTCTTCGAATTGCCTCAACTTGTTAGAAGTCGCTTATGAGAATCGATTATTATTATTTTTTGACTGTTTTTCATCCTTGCGGTACTATCTAGCTAGCCACTACAATGAATTATTTCCTGGCATTATTTTTCAGGCTGTCCACCTACCGCTGAAGCGCTGTTGTACTCGGTCCTGCAATTGCAGAAGAAGATCAAGTACATGAAGACTCAGCAGATGTGGTACCGAAAGTAGTCGCATCAAAGTTATGTATACCCAAATTTCCCTGTAGTTTATGCTTTTTACTGTTGCCATGTGCATCCTAGACATTTGAACCAATACATTATCGATGGCGCTTGTTGTCTTGGTTCCAATACTTAGAGCATAGTCCCCGTTCCGTGGTAATGGTTCTTATCCTGCTCCAATTCTGCTTTTGTTGACGCCCTCAGGATTGTGCTTGACTAAAACACCCAAAAGAAGCTTGTTTGAATTTCATAGTTGGAACTGTTCTATAGTAGTTTGCCCGCCTTTGATTTTTTTGTCTACCATCCACACAACTTTCCAAGATTTTGTTGCTGTTCTTGCCGGAAGTGATTGGACTTGGTGGTGTTTTTGGGACAGTTCTAAATTGATTTCATTATTTTAGTAATCTACTCCATAAATGCATTTTAAATAAACGAGCTGATTACTTGCTTTTTATGTTTCTTCGCTCCTACCTCCTCAGTATTTGTGCCAAATAGACACTTCAAGATGAGGGGCTGCTTTGTCAAGTTTCTATTTGATAATTTTGGTTTGTTCGGTGCATTTACGAATTGTCCGGCTTTCATTTAAAACTGGGATCAGTACTTAAGCACGCTGACCGTGAGTGGATTGTTCATGATTTGTGATGGCAGGTGAGATCGGTAACAGAACCACGCAAAAAGCAAAGTTTTCTTCCTAAATCTATATATTTAAAGTTAGGACAAATCGACAATTGGTGTTAAAAGGAGCGAAGGGTAGAGGGAAGGCTTAAGCTGGCGGACAGCGGTTCACTCAAATCGAAAAAGGACACTTGGGTATTTGCACAGCCAGTTTTGACGGGGAGGAGGAAGGGGAGGATAAGTGGATAGTCACGTCTCTGTCTCTTTTTCAAAGGCAGCCTTGGTTAAGTCCGTTTTGAAAGACTCCACTGGTTAGTATTCTTGTGCGAGTTCTCAAGGGTAAGATGTACAGATTGGGAGTGTGGGTGGTGAGATTTTTCCAGCAACAATATACACAAAGTTGGGAGGATATGCATCAATGACTATACACGGGAGTTTTCGCTTCTTCTGTTAATCTAAAAATCAGTACAAAACAATGTCATTAAGAGCACCAAACACGTCTGCGATTGTCCTTCCCGGTTTTACCAACTCACCTGTCTCGTCAGCTCTTCTTTATTGGAGATCGTTTGAGCATAGTGTCTAAATAGAATTTGAAAAGGTTAATAATGAGTGAAAAAGTCGAAAAAGCAGAGAAGTTTAACCTACCGGAATGGTACTTCACGATAGCCTCGCATACAAATTGGAATTGGGCCTGGATGATCAAAAAAATACTTTGAGAATAGCCTACTTAAAAGTATTTTAGTAGAAAAAGACAAAATTGCTTTCTCACCGTCGTTTGAACGAGCCTTTTTCGGAACATGCGCATCTCTCTCACCATTTCAATTGGTCTGACCGGTGATTGGGCGTGAATCATGTCCATGGCCGTATCGAGGAGAATAACCACTCCGGTGCGCCCAATGCCGGCGGAGCAGTGGACAACGGCGCAGGCAGACTTGCCACGATCACGCAGTTCCCGCATCCACTCAACAAAAGCAATCAGGTCGGTACAGTTGCTGGGCACCCCATGGTCGGGCCATCTGATATACTGCAGCTGGACAATTCGACGCACCTCCGCTCCGTTTAATACGGAGGGTCCCTTCCCCCTGGAGAAGCTGATTGTGTTTGTTTTATTGGGTTTGAGAGACAAGCCCGCGGTGGTAGCGTCTTTAATCGTAGTAACACTTCTCTGCACCTGGAACTCCCTGTAAGCTGTGTTTCCCTTCTCCTCTTCTTTAATGTTGGAAATTCGCAGCTGAATGCATTTGTCCGACGGGGAGGTGGAGATTTTAGAGGATTTCGGCTGAATCCAAGCGAATTCAAATGTCTCGTTTTCGTTTGGCCAGTATTTGTGACACTTCTCCTGATAGAGCGAGTGAAGAAAGAATAACTCAGTCACTCCAATATTATCCCTTCCAGCTCCAGTAAAACTGGCACATGAGGTCGCAATCTACTTTTCCGTGAAACAAAACTGAAAGACTGCAATAAAATGAGTTGGTGCTAGCAAAAACAAGAAAGTGATGTTCAGGTCAAAGCATAGTTTTCACTTCACCAGTTTACGGCGATAATAAGTGCCATCTATGTTCTCTTTCTGTTCGGCTCATAAGTTGCGTTTGCGTCAGCACAATCCACTTCAAGCAACTTCGTATTGTGTGTTGGGGCAAGGTTCTCGTCACCAAAAACGAAGGTTTAGTGATGAGGCGCTCAGTGGTGAAACATTTGATATCGGTTGAATTTGTGACTACTGGTGACAATTCCTGCTATCGTGCCTCCCTTTTAAGCCTACAGCGCGGAAATTTGGATGCCTGATTGACTCCCAACCTATCGTGCAGTTGTATTCGATACGGAGGAATCTTTTCTATGAAACCGGGATAAGCACTTAGATAAACATACGTTCTTGAAAAAGTTTGAACAGCTTTTAGTACTTCTGTTAAATTGAACCAGGTTATCTTAGGATAGTTCAGCCGTGCCGAATTCGGCGCCCGGGTATTTTCTATGGAAGTGATCCCAGGAATGAAGTCCCGGTCTAGCTTGAACGTCTTGAGTAAGTTCGGAGCTCAAGATAATCGTGTGCAAACATTTGAACCCTTTTGATAAAATTGGCGTAGAAGAATTATTTGTCAAAAACAATGCCAAATTAGGTAAACAGCATCTTTAAAATTTCCACATCCCCTTACTCTGCCCTGTTCTCCCACATCAGTGAGCATCACAATGAGTTCACTGTCATGCTCCCAGCACATCTGCCAAAAGTCAGCGCAGGTGGTCTTCAAGGGGCCCTGCGAGGCGATGTATTTTCGCAATACTGCTTTGGGAATCGTCATCTGCAATAAAAAGGGGAAAACAAACCATTTATTATCCCTTACACACTCCATTAGCATTGTAATGCCTCCTCCAACCTACCTCAATAAAGCTCGCGTTTATGTAATCGCCGTCTGCGCCCAAAATTTTCACTCGAGTGTGGTCATCTGCAATTAGTAGGACAAAAATGTTGAGGGAGAAATTTTGCACAGCTTCTCAGAGTAAGTGGGAGCTCATATTACTTCCTTTTGTCATTCAGTGTTCAGGAATTTGTTAAACTGCAGAGGGTCACTGACCCCTGCAACCTTCGATGACACAAAAACGGGAGTGACTTACAGGGAGAGACATCACGGTAGCGATTTTTGCGGCCATTTGTTTGGGCGTCAAGTGTTGTGGCATGTGGGTCACCTTGTTCCAATTTCTACACGAGAAAAACAAAGGCAAGTAATGGATAGGTAGATTTCCTTTTGTTTCTCCTTTTCAATGTTTCGGTTTTGTGTATTACCGTGACACAAGTTATTAAGTTGTAAGCTTAAATCGTTAAAATGTAAGATAAGAATGTGGGAGAAGTTCATAATACATTGGCTACTAGCGTCATATATAAGTGACACCGCAATTGGGACATTCACCTGAACCTCGGTTAGCAAATGTGTAAAGACCTCTCCAATAGAGCAACGCTGAACTAACCCCCCACGTCGATAACAAACAGACTTGAGGACTGATGTGTCCTACACTTTTCGTTAACTTCGAGACGAGATTTTTCCGGGTAAAATCCAACACCACACTCACCTCAAATTTTCGAACAAGCGAACCATCAGCCAATCCATTCGCAATGTCTCTTATGGAGAGGTACAATGACTCTGTGCCTGAGGTTAGGGCTTTCCTCAGGCCCATTCCAGAGGTCGATTTATCGCGCACAGTGCCGGAGATGTTGATTCGCGGTTTGGGAAGTGATGCAGGCGGTCCCATTTGAAATTGCTGCTGATGCTTTGGTTGTTGTGATTGGCAACGGCGAAAATGGTGATTGGAAGGTGACACATCGAGACGTTGGGAGGGGGAGGAGGAGTTGGATGTCAGCCACATGCCAGTAGGTGTTTCCGTGACGCTAGCCTTGGGTGGACGTGGTGGTGCATCTCCACTATCAGTCGACTGATCGTCCATCACATCGTCCTCCAGGTAATTTGCTTATTTACAGAGCAAACACAATTAGACATTCTTTTCCTCCTCTTCCTCCTTAGACTATCAGCCCAAGCACACACGTACGGTCACCATACCAGTATTGTCATCCACTTTCCAACCCTTGTGTACAATTGCAATAAACCTGCTTCCAGACCTGTGTGCCTTATCCGTGTGTTCAAAGATAATTCAAATGCTACATCAGTGGCAGCAATGGTGAACCTGCACAAAAAGGGTAGTAATTCTGATGTCATTGACAGGATACTTTTTTCAAAGGCATCCATTGTGGAGACTCGCAATAGATGATCATTAGCAGTGACACTTTGTTTCCAAAAGCAGGAGGTCCAGCTCTGGCAACTTTTAACTTCATCCCACTTTCATTTCCCCACCAGGGACATGATGTGATTATTTGATACTCCAAAAAGGGTGATAATCGTCACTTGGCAAAATGTCCCGGAGGATGGAGGATGACTCGCATTTCTTTATTCACAGTACAATACAAAATACTCATACTTGTGGATTAAATTAGGAGGACTGCTTTAATGGAAAGAGTGCGAAATTGAATCTCTCTGATGTATTGTGATGAAAGAGTGGGGAGTAACTTAGGGGGTGTTTAGTCAGGCTAACTATTTCACATAGCTTTAACCAGGAAAAAAAAACAAAGGACATAAATCAGTTGGCCTATTCAGAGAAGATGCTGTTTACTAGAGCCGAATCCCACCAGTCTGCTTCCAAGGTACAGTAAAAAAAGTTTTTTTTTGAAAAATACATTAAAACGGTGTGACATTATCGCATAGAAGCGGTACGATGAACTATCAATTTACTCACCATCAGGTTTCACAACCAGCTCCAAATAACCCGTACGACTTTTAGCAGCCTTCTGGATGGAATTGATCACCTGCGTTTTGAAAAGAAGAGAGAAGAAATTGCAAGTAGAAATGTCAAATTTGACAGCCTAGGCATGTGTAAAGTGTGTTTTTGTAAAACCAGGAATATGTGAAAATACAGGTTAAAATACTACAAAGAAATTATTCACAATTCTGGAAAGAGAAATTGTTACTCGCTTTAACAGAATTAACTAGGAGATACTGTTTTGGGGAAAACAATTGTTGTTCGGGTCATGCCGGGACTTGTTGTCATTGGGGTGCGAAACCTATGATGTCAAGGTACCATTGCTAAAGAGCGTGTAAAGTATACCTTGTTATGACTAATAATAGCAATCTAATCCGCCTCACTCCGTAAACAGTTCCTCCACATGGGGTAGAAAGCAAAATGCAGGTTTCTTCCCATCCATCCAACTGCACATTTAGGGTGCCTAAACTAAGTACCTTATCAAAAAAGAAGATGTAGAACTCTTAGCCGTGGAAAACTTCAATCTATGCAAGTACCGAAGATGTAAAACTCATCAACGCAGCCGCTCAACAGTAAGTGCTTTCAAAGTTGGGAGTCATCTCCGCCTAATTCCAACCAGCCTGTGGAACGCCCAGTAGATCCAAAGTTACAAACAAGGAACGAGTCTTCCCACCCACTGCCCAAGAATGGCTCAGCCGTAATACGAAGGATCTGTACGCTAAAGGATCTAAATGAATTCCCGGAAGTGTGGGCAAATAAGGTAGGGCAGTAGAAAAAAGTGGCTCTGGTTTTTGTTCCCTGTGCTGGAAGTCACCAACCAACTAGCATAATTCACTCCCCTACTCACAATAATAGTTTTTAGTAAACAACCACATAATATACATCTTCTGTCTTTTCCTTAACTGACCTGTTCTTGAGTATAGCCGGAGATGTCCCGATCATTGATACGGATGATCTGATCGCCACGATGCAGACGAGGAGAGGCAGCACCAGCAGGCAAGTTGTCACCAACTCGGCTCACGATGACAGGTCTTTTGTAATCAACCCCACCACACACGTTAAACCCGTATTGGCCCTCCGGACTCGGCCGAATTCGCACTGTCAAGAGATTCTCGTTGGAGGTGTTCGGACTGACCGATGACGTGTCCGTTGCAACGCCACCAACACCCCCACCGGTGGCGGATCTGCTGGATGTTTTGGTCGACTGATGGTGCCGCATTTCACTCTACACAATGAATGATGCAAAAAAGGAGTGAAATTAAAGAGCAAAGTTGAGGACATTGCTACATGTGACTTCTTCCTAAAGTGCAGCACGATCATGGAAATCTTGTGTAGGTCTGCAAATGACCTTGTGCGTTAAATACCTCAAAGCCGATAAAATTCACTGTTATTTTGTATACACCCACCAGAACATATGCATGATGCGCATAAACACACACATTTCGTAATTTAATTTGTGATTTCTATTGGCAGAGAAATCGCTTATTTTGTTTTGCATTCACAAGTCATGTGATCGCGGAGCCACCTCTTCAACTGAAATTAGCTAACTGTACCAGCATACGTGAGTAAAATGCTTTCTGGGAATGAGTTCACCGCCGCAGCGTTGATGAAAAGCCGACTTAATGAATTAAAAGGGGATTTTATAAAGAAGGTAGTAACTACTAGCAGTAAAATGAGGTATCCACAGTTAATATGTCCCGAGTTGAAGGCTTAAGTTAACAAGATATGGGGGGGGGGCATTTACAAAGATCGTCGTCGTTGTCTTCATTACTGAAAGGTGTAATAGTTTCCAAGTCATTGCATTATTACTGGCAGGGAAAAACCAACTTGAAAAGTTAATTCACAGTAAGATTAGGCGACGAGCATATTCATCAGTAGGAGGAAGAGGGTGAAGGATGGGTTTCACACAGACGCAGACGGCAAGGTTGGCACAAGTCGACACCGTGTATGACGTAAAGCACGCCCAGCGTCGATTACAAACGGGACTACACTTAGATAGGAAGGTAAAGTCGCAATTGAACTCCCCTATTGTCTGCGTGTTTGACTCTTAGCAAGTCGCGAGGGTGGTAAATTAGGCGGGGGTTGAATGCTTGATGGTGCGTGGGACATCAAAGGCTGACTGAAGGTACCGATTTACCAGGTTCATTCTTGTCTGATCATCGTGTATACTTAAACAGAATCCCCATGTCTCTACACGTGAGGAGTAAATTTCACCTAGGGGCACAAAGAATGCATGTCTTGACCTGATGCCACCTTAATTAGTGCCTAACAATGACAAGTGTTGGCGTGCACACAAATCTACAATGCTTGACCAAATCGACAATAATAGCTCAGGTAATGATTATGGGGGTGGAAAGGGAGAGAAAGATGATGATGATAATAATAATGATGAAAATGTAGTGTCAAATTAAAAAAAACTAACACTCGGTCGAGGAATCCTCCAGCCCGAACAGAGACAGGATGAAGCATTAGCATAGCCGTTGGATTTCATAGACTCAACATTTGAATAACCGTGGCGGTAGGTTATTTCCTCGCCTTTAGGAACTGAGGAACGTCTAGAAGGAGGCTTGTTATATGCCCTAGTGGGACTGTGATTAGTCTCCATTCTCGAGGTTGATACCAAACTCGAAACGCCGAAAGGAGCGTAGGCCGCCCCCACGTATGGATAGTGGACTTGTAAAAGTCCCTTGGAAGTCTGCATCTCTGATGATGGTCTAATTGGCTTTTCGCTCAACGAGGTCTGAACCCTGGGGTAAACTGAAGTGGATCGAATGGCGGCACTTTTCGGGGGCTTCTCTGGTGGTCGGTTAAAGGAATATCGAAAGTTAGGATTGAAATAATTGTTGTTCCCGACACGGTTGTGAGGCGTATTTACGGCGGAGCTTTTTACTGGTGAATTGATTTTTGCCTCAAAATCATGCTTATTTCCATTCAAATGTGGCATTGTTTTATATCCATTCAAGGAGACTGTCTGTAGATATTTCTCAGCTTCGATGATTCGGGAAAGCGGACTCAAAAGCGGTGACTTCGGGGGCAGAATAGGAGGGCTTTCCTCCCTCTTTATGGAAACCAATCGTGACCGTGAATTACTCTCCACCGGTAGGTTAGTATATCCTCCAAAACCAATACCATTAGGAGGAAAAAAACTATTTGACTGGATAGATTGTGGTTTCATGATTTTAGGAGGCTTAGCAGAGATGATTCTTTCATAAGTCGCACTGCAGCTATCAATGTCGGACGAATCCTCCGAGTGGATGGAAGGAAAGGAAGAATCGGGAGCCTTTACTGGCCCTCCTGTCAACGGTTTACTACTAGTTGAGTTTGAAATGGAGTCCATGTCACTAGTAGTGCCTGAACTGAGCTGTACATTTCCACTTCGAAGATGTGGAGACCTATCCGTCGGGAGTAGAGTGCAACGAGGTGTAGTGACAGAGGTAGATTGACTCGAGGCTTGCTCTAACCCGGACCAGAAGCTAAGAACAGAATGAAATCCCCCTTTGGGCGAGGACGGTAATTGGGGCGGAGGAATGTTGGCGCTGACACAATCCGGAGAGGTGCACATTTGTGAAATGTTTTGATCACTGTCGTGAAAGGCGTCGTTGTAGAGGAAGTGAGGGTTACTATTCCCATTCATGCTCCTTTTTTGTCTCTACGTGACTGTGGCAATGTCAACGTGGTGCCCTCTGGCTCACCTAGTTTCCCATCAAATGCCAACTTGAAATGCGCTGATGGCGTGTGTGTGTGTGCGTGCATATGCAGGTAATAATAATGATTTCATTGGTTTTGCTGCCACGGTAACTAATTGCATTGATCCAATTAGGCGAAGCCTCCTAAATGCCAATCGATTGAGTGAGCACAGCATTCCGGGTAGAGTGCTGGCACGCACACCTCTGATTGTATCTGCATTCACGCGCGCGCGTGCGTACGTGTACGTACCCGTGCGCGCACACACGTCCGCACGCATACCTACCTCTCATCATTGTCGTTTGAGCCGCGTGATTGACAGCGTGACGGGTGTTAAACCGTTCCAGTATAATTCTCCCCCCCTTCCCCCACTCTATTTCACTTGCCCTCGACATTTCACCCCTTCAATCAGACGTCTGCCCAAATTGTGCCCCCTATTTAGGGGGCAAATAGTCGATCCAAAAAGAGCACAAAACATCCGCCAAACGAAACCCTTTGGATATCAAGAATGATTTGACAACATTGCCTAGCTTTGTTGCTATAAAACACGAACACTGACATTTATTTCAAAAGTAGGGAGTAAATTCGGGGGAAAACACGGTTCGCCTCATCTAGAGCGATCAAGGCATTTGAAAAGACGACAACAACCAAGCATTTTTGGACAGCAGTGAATACTAAAATTAGGCAAGGGGATAAATCTCCAGTAAACTATCAGGAATTGCACTTTTGTTATGTTGACAAGTCATGACACAATCTAAATTTCACAATTTCATAATAGAGTTGCTATTTTACCCATTTAAAAGAAAAGAGGGTAAAAATTTTTGAAACGGCACACCCGACAATTTCCGACGTGGCAGTTGTTGAAAGGTTAGGAGGTCAAAACACGTGCAACAAGGAATACTACTAACCGTTGAAATATTACCCTCCAGTGACCGCCGAACTAAAAGGAGAAAATAGAAAAAAATGAGAATTGGGTGCATTTTTGCAAGGGATTTCATGTTTGTGCCAAAGTGTCACTATTTGTTATTTTTTAAAAAAAGTTCATGCATCATTGCCCACACGATTAGTGTGTTCAATCATCTGGGAGGTACCCAAACAACTGCATGCCCTTCTTAAAACAAAAATCAAATTGGTAAAAAAAGACTTTTCAACAAAATATCGCTTATTTTTTAAAGTAATTACTCGTACACTGCACCACCCCAAAAATTTTCTGCAAATCTCACTTTTACGCGAAGGCTTTGGCGCTAAAAGCAAAAGCCTCGTCTAACCATCTACTTTTCTAGCTCACTTTTATTTCACCTTTTTTTTTAAATTACTTTTCTCCATTTCGCAAATGAACAAATGAGTCCAACATTAAATAGGGCATGAAATATCAGGATGGAGTGGGAAGGTGGAAAATGAAGTAGTATCTTTTTCCCTTCCTCCTTCTCTCCCATCCTCAAGGTGGAAATCTTCTCACGCAGTACGAGATGCTGCCCTCTCCTGCAAGCATTAAAAACTTCTGCCTACTTATTCACTAGTCTTGACGACTTGCAAGAAAAACTGCCCCACAGATTGGCAAGTTGTGTTGGTTTGCATCAAGGAGGGAGATGCCAGTTGAAATTCTTTGGCTGTCAGGAAGTGAACGATTCCTTCTGGTGGATCATTTGACGATAACCACTGATGCTCTTGATTGCTTAACAGTGGAATACAAAACCCGACCATTGGTCAGTAAGCAGTAAAAAACGAAGAGTCTTTTTAAGGCAAGTGGTAGAAGTTGGGGAAAAATTGTCAGTCCTTGAGGCATGTCAAGTGACACCAATTTGTTTAGCTTCCATAGCGTACCCATCTGGCAAAGGTGTAAATGCCTTTTTCATCATTACTCACTGTTGACATTCCTTAATGCCTTTGTTAGGAAAAGTTACGGAACATGATGCTCTCTTCTCCCTTGCCTTGGTGTATCCCATCTACCCAACACTCAAATCAACCTGTTTGTTTCAACCACCTCTGCTCAGTGCTTCGCACTACCTTTTACTACACCTTTTCCAAATGCCAAACAGGAAGTTTATGTATCATTGAAACCGGGGCGAATTCGATAAGTAAAGCAGACAGGCTCTAGTCGAGTTCATCATTTTCAGAGCACCTTATGTATGGCAATTCGAAATATGGCGAAAGTAGCAGATAGCGCAGCAAAAAGGACATTACATATCACAGAAGTGGTTGCAGCAACCCCACGAACTTCCTTTGTCCACTTAATACTGCCTGCACATTAATTTGAACGAAACAGTGAGTGCTTGGGGAGGCTGTGACAAAGAAGGCAACACTTGATGATAGCATGTGCCATCATTAACAAAAGGGAATCACGTCATGGCAATAAATTAGTGAGCAAGTGCTATGACTTATCTATGTTTAATCCGATTGGTCGTTGACTTTGTTTTTGAAAGGGAGGCTTCGGGTGTGGTTTGGTGGGTTAAAACCATTCAGTAATTTCATACTACAAAGTTTAATAAAAACACTGTGTAGGACATGAGACGGAGTTCTTGGCAGTTATCATGAGACTAGGTTTGAGGAAAATTGCATCTCATTTTTGGGTACATTTCAGCAAGTTCAGAGGTGAAAAAGAGTGATAGACTGTGCAATCTCCAACATTTGCTCGCCTGTCCCCCACGGACAACACCCTCAACCATAGTGTCGTGAGGTGCCGCCTATCCTTCACTTCTTCATCTCCATGTTATGACATGTTCAGCAAGCTGTAAGCTCGAAATTCTTATCTTAATACCCATCCTAAATGTCACAGCATTAAGGCAGCTAGTGTGCATAGCCGGACACTCCAACTCCGTGTTCAACAATATAGCCATTAACTACCAAAGTGAGGTAAGCGACATGTGGAAAAATGACACCTCCGCGTCTTCGGTAGCTGAATACGATCCAGACATACAGCGAGACAACATTGGAATGGTTAGAAAGTGACTATCAAGAAAGATTACTGCGAATCGGATCCGTGAAAGCCTCACTTTTAGGAAAATATGATGACCAACACAAAACATGTAGGACAGTAAGAGCTGCACGGCAGACCGATGCTTGTGTACGTTATTGGTCCAACAATGCCAGCCCCTCTATCAGGGCAGACTTTTGTAGCCACTTTGGTATGTTGGTAGAAAAAAAGATTCACTATTTAAGGGTTTGTTAGTATTTTTTACCATGTTCTAATGTTACACCTTTCCTCTTGTGCCTTCCCCTATCCACGAGCACTGGGAAGTTGCCACGGTTGCACAAAACCGCAAACATCAGCAGCAGAACCGTAAAAATATCAGTCTGCGCTTAAGGAATTAATCAGGTAAATTTCCCTGACGGTAATTTTAGCCTGCTTAGTACTGACAAATATGACAAATCCACTTCTCATCTCCTGGAGTGCCGAGGCATGTCATTAAGACAAATCATAAAAACACACTTTAGATGAAGGTTATAAGTCATTCATTAGAGAACTACTGTACTGGAGAGAAAAAAATTACTTAAAAATGAGCTTACCTCTTTCACCTTTCTTTTCTTTGGACTTTTATGAACACGTTTAAAGTCGCTAAGGTGTGTCATTTCAAGACTCTCTGTGTATAGTGCTTGGGGATTTTATCAGAGTATACTTTAACTATACAGGCTCTTTAATCTTTGTAGATTGCATCTCCATTGGGATAAAGCTTGCTACGAATGCGCGAAAAACTTGAAATGCAACGTTGTTAACAGTGGCAAGCAAAGTGGATTCACTATCAAGCCTGCGCGTCATTTCAGATGCTCAAATATACGTAGAAAGGCCCTACATATTTGGTCGTCGCTTCAATTTCGCTTTCCACAAGAAGGTAACTAATAAGTGACGTGATCTCAAACTTGAGCAATTTCAAACCGTAGAGCATGGAGGTGACTACGACCCTTATTATGAAGATATGAGAAATGCGTAAATGAATGACACCACAACCACGTTTCTGGCACCTGAATGGAATTGCGATAGGTGATGGGAAAGGAATGAGAAGAGAGCAAGGTGACAAAGATTGAAGGGTTGCATCAATGACTTTGGGCTTAAATGTCTTTCCGCCCCCGCGACAATTTATTAGCTATCGTTTCCGATTCGTGAGCATTTTTGAGGTTTTTCCAACCCCGTGATGGCTAAACCAGAAGTGTAATAGACGGGGGCGTGGGAGACGACTCCTAGAAGGAGAAGGAGGCTGTAGAGTGACTGCATAGACTATTAAATCTCCACATATCGTTTAGCTGGTCGCCACCAAAGCTGTCAAGTCACACCGACGGCCTCATAGATCATCTGTGCGTGGGTAATAAACCTTCCACCACACTGACATGGTTTATTACGACTTGGGAAAGAATTTGGTACGTTAAATATGCACTAAAGAGAACAAAATTCACAGCTAACAAAACGTGCTACTTTTATAATAACAGTAGCAATAGTTGCTACGTAGAAGGCATCCCTTTGACACATTTGGAGTAGGCATGTGAATTTCCTTATTTAAATTTAAAAGAAGATAATAAATGTGTTCCATAGAGCGAAGTTAAAATTAAAAAGTGCAAGCATGATTTGTAAGCGTTTATTCAAGATTGCAGCTTCAACCTGAATCAAATGGTGCTAAGTGGTATGCAAGAAATTTCTATGAATGCAAACCGAATTTATGCGAGGAAAAGAGGAAAATTTACGAAAAATATTAGCAAAAAAGTCCATTTACGGAGACAAATCTTGTGATTCTAAATTATTCCATATTTATTCTGCAAAATGCATTATTTATCTTAATAAATCCTTAGTAAGTAAATTTTAGAAACTGTTTGATCAAGCCAAGAGTTTTTGCATTTGAAAACGATGGCATTTTGAAAGATTTCCTCAAAAGTGGGTGAAAAATCCGTTCTAACACGCCCACTACCAGGATCCCCCTTGAAGGCAACTCGGCCACAGCAACCACCCAGAAAAATGAGGATTTTCTCCTCACACTAAGAGCATCCTACGTCTCCTTACTATGTTGTTCAAAGCTCAACCAATGCGTGCCACCAGTTATCATGAACTAACATAGAACGCACGCCCCATCGTTTTTATCCATGTGCTCAGGTAGAAAAATTGTCCAGTCTCATTGACACAACTCTGACAGGAACGCATGGTTGAACGCCCATTCAGCACATAATAGTAGCTGAAAGGGTAAAAATCCATTTTCATAAGAGGATGGAGCCCGCAGTTCGTGAGTCCCCCTTGAAGATTAACTATTGCAGTCTCCCAAGCTAGCAACACATCTTCCTCCATGGAGGTGAGGCTTGTTGTCACCTCAGAGAAGACTCAGTAGGCGACTTGTGCGTCTTTTCACAGTCAAATAATTTCACGAGGCATCTGTCACTACATGAATGGCATTTACCATTGACCTTAAAATGTCTTTCCACCACATTTTAGAGGCGTGGAAGCTGTTAACGCTAACTGTCTGCTGCCGACTTCAGTGATTTTAAAGCATATCTTACACATGATTTTAGCAAAGTTATTAGTTGCAGTCGAATTCACTACTGGAATTCTTTTTAAATAGGGTACAGCAGTACCATGGAAGATTTACTGTGCCTTTTGATTATGATTTTATTCACAATCGGACAATAGAAAGGAATTTTGTTGCTCAATTTTATATGAATCATTTCATAGTGGTGTATTGGGAGAAGTAGAGTCTCCGAAAGCGGCTACCTTGGTTTCAGAATACATCACACAGGGTCAAGCTTGACCCTTATCTAATAACCAAGCTGTTAAGAGCTAACTCAATGGGTGACCCTCTGCGATAAGTTCGCATTCTTAAATGACTATACAGTTTGTAAACTCAAGAGTTGCCTACCTGAGGGCGACTTTTCCTCATTAATTTTAGGCGCTAGACTCATCCCCGCCCGTGAGTTCTGTCTAACCTCTTCAGAAAGATGGTCACCAGGACGATTGGGAAAAAAGGCAGTTGGACGCTGAAGTACGACATCTTCGGGAGTGGTTGTGGCACCTTTGGATCCCGTGTCTCGCTTCTTTTGGAGATTCTTCTCTGGAGATGATTCGTCGATTGACGGGGAATCATCGGCCTTTCCTTTCTCTTTTTTAGCCATCGGTGATGTCTAACATTGAAGCAAAAAAGGAAGGGAGAGTGTTGGCACGCCCAAATGGTTTACCCTCACAGCTATCCAAAAAGGCGTTCAACCGTAGTGGTAACTTGCAGGTGTGTTCTATTACCAATGCCAATTGCTTGGTCAGTCCTGACAACGCTTACTAAGGGGCTAAACAACTGCGCTGGTGAGCACACACATGCCACGTGTTGTAGATGACAAAACAAGTGTCTTGACAACAATATATGAGGTGTGAAACCTCTAAACACAGGGCAGTAATTGACATGATGGACGGCTCAACCAATCAGGGATAAGAAAATTAAAAGATACCGTCATTTCGAAGTGACCATCCCGTATGTAGTAGTTCCGTTGCCAGACTACAAGCCGGCAGTCTTACCTGCAAGCATTCAGCTGGTGCCTGGAGCACCTAATCCTAAGTAATGTATGCATAACCCATCGTGTAGCTAAAATGTTTCATGGGAACGGAGAACACAATCATTCACAAGCATGTGGAATTTCAAAAGCTTGGCACACATAGTCACACGCACACTTTGACCACCAAAACAACTTTTCGCTTCTTGCCAGCTCAGGAGAGTTGCATAGCACGCTGAGTTGAAGGAGCACATTGACAGGAGAGGTCAGAATTTTGCAGACCACATCATTACTCTTGGCAAAATCTCACTCCGATTGATCCTTACCTATTGGATGGTTCAAGCGGATTAGGAGCCAAAACCGCGTCTCAAGTACTAGTAAATCAATGTAGTAGGAGATTGATTGGAAGATGACTAGAGGTCCAACGCCTAAATGCTTATAAAACCAAGGATTCATCGAAACCTCACTTTGTACTCTATGCTAAAGTGGGCCTGTTGTGCGGCTCGACTTGAAAGCTCCATATCGACACCTGCACCTCGACGCTTTACATAATATAGACTCGGCGAGGTTATGGATGATCATATGCGGAATAATGAAGTGGGATCTCAAGCAAAAACCGACTCTAATAAACTTTTCTAGTTTGATAGCCAGTTAATGAGTAAAATTTGAAGGTATTTCGCGTCTTTACACTCAATGAAAGAGAAGTAATTACTAAGTTTTATGATTATAATAGATAAGTCTGAAATAGCTTCAGTTTTTCATCAATACAGTTCTTCTTGAAATAGGGGATAAACGTGATAAAAAGGAGTGTTTGTACTTTAGAAGGAGTGCATTTTTAGGTCTCTAATACGGATCGTAATGAATCTATTGGTGGATACCTCCAATGGCAATGGAACTGGTACAGGATGAGGATCGTGATGCTTTCAAACAATTATAAAAGTCAAATTTACAACTTATGGACGACATTTTACATGGCAACTCTGTATAAATAAGTGAATTATCAAGAGGCCTTAAGCAGCTGCACAAGTAGGACCAAGAACTGGCACTTGAATAGGGGAACACGTAGGATGTATTTGGAGGGTGTATACGAGACCAAGAGAATGGACTTTAGAGATTTCAAGAAGAAAAAGTGTGCTTAGTTTGAAAACGTGCACACAGATTGAGAAATTACTTCATTGTGCGAATGCGCTCCCAAAAGACTCGAAGAGGTCTGCCACATCCCGGAAGGGAGAATAAAGGTGGCTATGGTGTACGAGTATCATAGCAAGAAGTACAAAGTGTGGCTTTAATAAATCCTCGTTTTCTGAGCTAACAGTACATGTGGTAGGTGCTGTGAACAAGTAGATTTAAGGCCGGTGAGAATCGCCACTAGGCTGTGCAACGACATCTACAAATGTCCACTTCAATTAAGCATTCTTTGTAAAAAAGAAGAAACAAACGTAGACAGGTGTAAAATTATTGAATGCTTCAAATTAAGTGAAAAAGTGTGGTAAAAAGAGATTCCTATATAACGATGATGCTTCCCGCTTATTAGAAGTTGCCTTACCAAAATTCACCAATGGGATTTGAGCTATTCGGTGGGTTGTAAGAAGGCACTGTAAGCAACTCAAAACGCACCCTGCAAACAATCCGTTTAGAAAAACGATGTGATCTTTTCTCGGGATTTTTGAACCTCTTCGGAGGAGACATACTGGTAGGCTGCGCCTGTGATTGTGTGTGTGCATGCAGGCGGAGGTTTTTTACTCAAGTCGGTGGTGTTGAGATTGTGGAGTTGCTGTCTCTTATAGGCTGGCAGCCGCGCGTGAGTGTGTCTTATGCTGAGACGATTGTGTATGGGTGTAAGAAGTAGCAACCACTAGTAACAAATGCCCTTCATTTTCAAATTTCCATTAGGCCGATTTAATGTCACGGCAACTAGCTGAAGGCGTACTGTCGCTAGGGCTTAGGTGAGTACCCATTTAAACAAACTATCTTCCATAAAAATCTCCGCTAAAAATCAAATAAACGGATGAATGAATGATAATGGGCACACATTAAAAGGCAACATACTTGAGGAGGAGTATTTTGATTGTCTGTAGCACTCGGTTTTATTTCTCCTTCCAAATCCCAGTTATGTGATGGAAGTAATTCGTAGTCCTTTAACTAAAAGGAAATGACAAACTTGATCCACAAAACCTCCCCAGAACTTCGAGTAGACTAGTAGACCTTCTCTACCCTGGAAAGCGGTGGTACAGAGGATCTGAACTTCCGAGGAAATGGGCGATCATTCTTGCCAACAACGACCGGTTTCGTCTCAGTTGAAGGTAGACACTGAGGTCCGTTTATATCATTGTCAGGTGTGGAAGTCATGTGCAAATCAGCCGATGAGTTCTTCGGCAATGGAGAGGCCTCATCCAACAATGAAGGCACACTTTGCACGCCGAGACTATCTCCCCACTCGTAGGCATTCAGCCGACCCACTGATTGCGTTCTCCCCGGCGCTGCAATACTACGACGACGACTAAAACGGCGGCTTACACCTCTGCTTAAAAGAAAAGAGGAAAGTGGTAATCGTTCTCCAGGTGGTTCATTCACCATGCCACCAATCAGCCTGGCTCAAATCGAGATAAAATGAAGGCAAAGCATGCCTGATCATTTTACTAAGCCAAACCTCAAAGCAATGCACGGAAAAGGTGTCCAACCGAGGTGGGTGTGTAACTTACCGCAAAAGCCTAAAAAATTTAAGTAATAAAACCCATAACGCACAAGATCTCCAGGGCGGCCAGTTGAATAATTAGGTCTACATAATTATCACTAGTAGCGAGGTGATATGCACCTGAAAAATCCTTGTTCAATACTCTTGGAGCGCCGACGCAGTTCCAGCAGCGTTGACATGGTGCGCTCTAGACCGACACCAGCTGTTCCCGTGCTGAAACTACGATGAGATGTAGTTCCACGCAAGCGAAATAAGCGTGAAAAGCCACTGGGAGATGAGGCGGAGGGGGAGAGATGGGTAGTTGTCGAGATAGGTGCGCCTTGAAAGCCGCCATTGAGAGTGGGGAAAGCGTGTCCACTAGAGACAGGCTCTCTGACACGAAAGAAGGCATGGCAGGTCACTGCAGACTGCCAAAAGACTTTGGCACGTTTAGCAGAGTCGAAAAAGTAGGTAAAAGTGAAATTTTGCTTGCCATTCGCAGCACCTTGGGAGGTTTCAAGCGTAGCGTCCAATTTTGACAGGCTGGCGGGCTGCTGATGGGAAAAGACGGTAACAGTTAGACAATATCAATGAAACTGGCTTCCATGACCTCATATTTACTTATGGAATTGCATATTCTCTCGAAAGTATAACATACTTATGATTTTTTTGTTCTTTCGTCGATGCCAATAGTCGTTTTGCCTTTCTATGGGTCGGTAATGAGCCTTCCCTCATATTTACATCTTAATGGATGACCCGGAGGGCTGCACACCTACAATGACTCATGATATCTGGAAGATTTCAAGCACAGATTCTTTAAATGGGGACAAGAGATAATCTCTAGATGTATGCGTCTAGTTGAATTAATACTGGAACGTGAGTTTCTTTGACCTTACTCACCAAAATTAAATTTGCATTGGCAGCTTCTGCAAAGAAACGTGGCTTTAGCACTTGGAGCGAGCGTTATAGGTGCACACTCCATTTCATGTCATTGATAGGTATGAATTAGTGCGGTTTTACTCCCCAAGTCTGTCTCAGCGGAAAATCGTGTACTAGTATAGCCATTCGGATGTTTGGGCACATTGAAAATGAAAATGTCAGTAATTCTTTCAACCATTGCAACTGTTGCTGAAAAGCCAAAATCCGATGCAGTTGGCCCCTTTAGACTGAGAGGATGCTACAGTTAACTTGTTTTTCTCAGTTCAATTGACCTATTTGCGAGATGATAAAAGAGGTTATTAAAGAAAGCAGTTTGCATACACGTTATTCTTCTAAAAAATATGCCAACACATTAGACGGGTCATTCGCCATTCCCCCTACTTTTTGGCTGATAACTTCTACTAAAGCAAAATAGAAGAGGACAAATCATGGATACAGCCAAAAAGTTCATTTAATGATTTGAGAGGCGGTAGAGATTCGCCAAAGTATTATCTCATCTGTTGAATGGACTGGAAACCTCTAACCACACCCATAGTAGTTGTCACTGAACCACAATTCAGAATAGTCAAAGGATGATCACAAGAAATATTCAATTGAGTCGTTTCTAAGACGACCGAGAAGGTAAGACCATTGTTAATTCGATTTAAGGCAGCATAGGACCAACTTCACAAGTGCTAGGATAAAACGATATTGCAACCTCAAGGGGAAGTCTGGGATAATATGGCTAAAAAAAAAACATTTTCCCACTCCTGGATTCCAATAAATGCTGGTGTCTATAAGGTGCTTCAGGTATCTTGCAGTCAATGGTTTATAAGTTAGCCGGAGAACTTATGCGTTATTTTGGTTCACATGATGGATTGCTGAACTCCATTAAAGAAGAGAGAGCTGAGTGTCAGTAATGTGTGAAGTAATCCGAGATCAACTTATCAAGAACAATAGGCAGTATTGTTTAACGTAAGCAATGTGACAGCTAACTCACATCTGCATCAACTTTGAAACTCATGAGATTAACAGATAACAAAGACGAGGCATGCATCTTAAACTGTTTGCTGACTGACTGATTAAGCGACTAAATTCTGATAAGAGATGGCTCTTTTAATTTCATGTTTCAACATTAAATGAATAAAAGTGCCTTTGGTTTTTCCAAACGATCTGATCACCATCTATCCTGCACCTTGAAAGCATGCACTGCTTCATTTTTGGAAGGCTTTGTCCGTTTGCTAATGACCAAAAAATAGGAATAAGAGCTATCCATTGGATCGGACAAAACCCAAATGTTTTTGAGAAAACGCTTTTGGAAGTAATTAGGGGGAATTCCAAAAGTGATTTGGTACACGGAAGGCATGGAATTAATTACTTTGTACTATCCCATACCTGTCTAAAGGTCAAGGCCGCTAAGAAGTAGTGAAAATAAACCATTTTTATCACATGCCGAATGTGTACTTTTAAAGCGCCAATAATGTATACTATGCACCATTTAACGAAGCAAATAAATAAAGAAGTACAACTTACCGGTCGATGCTTGAGACTGACTGAGAAGGTTTTCCCTGAAAAGGCTATCTTTTCAACATTCTCCCTGGAGGCAAGAAACATTGTGATACCTCCGGACATTTCTTTTTACATTAACGGGAAAAATTACGTTCCTCGTGAACTCTATACATAATCAAGCATAAAGAAGTAATTTGACTGCTTGGCGAAATAATTTACCATACGTAGAGAAAAATTCTCCGCGCATCCCGAAACACACTAAGTCCCTGAGAAG
This sequence comes from Echinococcus multilocularis, assembly GCA_000469725.3. Taxonomy (NCBI): domain Eukaryota; kingdom Metazoa; phylum Platyhelminthes; class Cestoda; order Cyclophyllidea; family Taeniidae; genus Echinococcus; species Echinococcus multilocularis. The sequence goes on along the minus strand of LN902842.1, from coordinate 1,008,492 downwards.
ATGCACCGATTCGTAGCTTCGTTCGGCTCCGATCCTATCAACGAGTAAAAAAGGCTTGCTGCAGAAAAATCCTTCATTTAATACAGGAAATTCAACAATAAAGCTAATGAGGGAAACGATACTCGCCCTAGGCTTGAAATGCAAGAGAGTGATGGTAAAGGTGTTAGTAATTTAATCCTACAGGTAGGAATTTGTAGGTTAGCTCCTTTTTGTGCTCTGAAGGTGTAAAGAAGCAAATTTGTACATGAATCATAACTTCTTTGAAAATCTGGCGCTTGTAAAAGGAACCATTAAAAAGCATGCCTCTTCGAGGCCTTCAAGACGGCAATGAGCTACTGGCGCATTTTCATAATTTCCCAAATTTGAGCAAGGGACTAAAATCACGTTTTGATCAAAAGATAAAGGGATTCTTCGTTTTTGGAGCTTTTTAGGTAAATCATGCAATAATTCAAATTAAGGTCACCATGTACTTTATCATCAATGACTTAAGGATAATTCAAAAACACTTTGGCAAGTAAGCTGAGTAAAATGATAGCACCAAGCACAACCTTCAAACTGCAAAATTCCTGGAACATTAAAGTCATCGGAACGTGGGTCTTTGGGAAAAATTGGTCTCGTTTGAGAAATAGTGGGATGTGGAAGTTGTTGTACTATCAAAAAGTACCGTAATGAACAGTGGTGTTCAGGGAAAACCAAAATTTTTTGATTTAGAAAAACTAAAAAGAGCAGAATTGATAGCACACTTATCACACTTTTTTGGCATAGAAAGGCGTGTCCATACGGGTTGACCAACATGAGATAGCTTGCTCCACTTTGTCATCGTTAAACCTAGTGCCCAGTTTGGGGTTACTTATCGAAACTGAAGAAGTTCATTAATGATCGTGGTCATTATCTCCATGATAGCATACACGGAAACGAGAAGAGTTCCGCCTATCGGTTGCATATTCGAAGGATCATCTGATGGAAACGTTAGGAACCACCACAGGTGGGCGTGTCGCTGACGGAAGCGTGGCTGTCTTTAAAATAGTCATGACATTCATTCAAATGCCTTGCTGTGGCACAGAGTTTGAAGTCTTTCGTGAATACAAGTAAATATCTAAAGTTCTTCGTTTTGCCATTTTGGCTCAGCACCCAACACGTGTTGTTGCATATATGTATCCACCAGCAGCTGGACTAACTCAAAACACGTGTGTCGGCTATCACCAATGCATGTGGTGCCGCCACACTAGCACACATTCCGCAATTGTAAATTCAAAGGTCGCCTATTTAAATTTTCGCGAAAGATTAGAAGAAATCCTTTGGGTTTGCGCGTCACGAAATCTATTCCCTTGAGAAGTGGCCTCTTAAGGCCATTTGGTTAGTTTAATTGAACCCTCGGATTGCTGTACCAAATACCGTATCGCCATTTTAATTGACTGGTCTTATTCGGCCACCGGATTTCATTGTCTTTCAGATCAAGAATCCAAGTTCCCAGCTTCCCAGTTCGCATAAAAAAATGAATTTGACTCAATACGTCATTTGAACTCAGCCAATTATGGAGTAGCAAGGTCAAGAAAATCCGCCAGGTCAAAGAGTAAAAAAACCAGTACTTACTGTCACCTCTTGTGGATGAATGCCGTAGAGCTCAAGACGCCTTGCCATGTAGAGGTACTTTAACTCCGCCGAGGCAGGAACGTAAGAGCTACATGAAAGAAGTTAAAAAACTAAACGAGAACAGAATCCTCGATGGAAATGAATGAGTAGTTAAAGATAAATGAGTAGTTACTACTAGAGCGACCAATCATTGAGGTAATTACTCAATTAATAATCCTACCAGTGCATTACGATTGAAGCAATGTTGTGGATATGCACCACTTGAATGCTGACACATAATTGAGACCCTAATAGGAAGGAGCATAAGTTTTGTATTTAAAGTCATTATTTTCCTCACTCTTACCGGAAAGACTTATGAGCCTCAGCGGCTTCAGCTTCGAAACCGGACGTTTGGTTTGGCACCAGACGAATGTGACTCACGTAGCCCGGTTTGCAGTCCTCTGTGGAATAGTCGCCGAGTTCACCTGGATTTTTGACAAGTCAAGGTTATTGCATAAGACCCTATTAATCTTTCATAAGAGTTCAGCATGCGTTGCTCCTGTGTCGTTAAATCTGAACGAGAAACAAGAATTAGGCGACCACATTTTATCATAACACGGAAGAAGCTCGTTAAAACCCGTGGAGATTCTCGTGAAGGTCGATAAAAAGGAGTTGAATGTTAGCTTCGGTGGAGGAGAAAAATCGGGCAATTATGCTCAAGTCACCCATTTATGATTAAACCGGCCAGGTAAACCACCTGTGTATTTATGTCTTACCTGCTGACAGTTCTGCGGTCTCTAGATGACATGACGCTAAGCAGGTAAATAAGAAACCTCCTGTTTGGCGATTTGTCGGATGCCTTGTAACCTCCCAAATACTCCTCACTCTACTACTAAATAATTTCTAGCTCCACTGATGACAAAGGAGGCTATACTACACTACCGTCATAAGTAGGCGCTTGAGTAAATGAAATACAAGGGTTAAAGGTCAAGTCAAGGGATTAGACTTGAAAATCTGGTACTTTATCCTCATTATCCATAAGGAAGTACTCCATTAAATTATCACCTGACCTTCTTGCAGGCATTTGAAGCTAGCTACAGGAATGAGGAGGCGAGGAGGTATAATATAGTTAGACATGACAACACTTTCAGAAGTCGCCAATAGGCATAGGTGAGATCACAAATGCATGCAAATCGCGAGTAGTCTTGTGAGTTAAATGCCAATTCACAATCGACTCCTTTTTTTCCAGTATAGAAAAAAAATCGAAAACAAAGAAAAATCATTTGTCAGTCGCCTTTTTACGGGCACTTTTTGTGCATCACAAATAAGACAGTAAAACGAGTTTGCTCACTTTGAAGACAGAGACCAGCCATTTTAGCCAAAATGGGAGTCGGTGCAACCAAACTGCCATTGAGCACATCCTTTCGAACTTGAAGGTAAACCAGATACCTAGGAAAGATCAAATTTCCGCACTACATACAAATCAAGAGAGAATAACTTTCGGTTTTCCACTTACTAACACTGTCTTGTGAAATGGTGTGCGTTTAAATACACTCCTATCCACTGGACTCTTGAGTCTTCGCAGGCCATGACTGCTAACTCTTCAACCCTTCTATACATTATTAACAAAATTCCCTCTAAACTACTACGTCTCCAAAAGCAATTTGGAAGATTTCATTGGTGGCAGTGGTAAGCCAGTTTGACCTAAACGTCAGTGAAGGCAGATACCTCCTGTAGATGTCTGAATTCATGAGGATGATGGAAAGGTTAACGCAAATTCTTTGACTTGGCGAGGCCCAAAATTATGAACTTAGGGGGTGAGGATTCAAAGAAGCGCATTTGACCTGCGATAAGTGCTCACACTATGCCCCCTGAACACGGAGTCGGTGAATAGCGTACGTCTCTCAATAATTTTTCTGTCAGGCGAATGACACTACAAGAGGTTGGTGGGTGAAATAGGCTAGCTGTAGAATATCCTCCAACCGCTTCCCAAATCCTCCCCCCCCCCTCCTCCTGATATGTTTCGCCCCGAAGATGCCGCGATGTTCAGGGATCTGAAATGAATCGTGATTTGTCGAATTTTCTGCTTCTCTCTTGGTGTTGCATCTGCCGTCTCTCTCCTCCATACTGCTGTGCCTTATCACATCATCATGGATAAATAAGAAACCTCATTTAGAACGCTGGAATAGCATGAAGAAGGTATGATTTCGGAGCATCAAGTGTAGCTGTAACACTTCTACTCACACATGAAATTAGCATATATCATCCAGGTGCCAATTTTTATGCAGGCAGTGTACCAATAACCCTCACTACTACTAATCCACATGTCAAAAGGATTGGTTAATAAACACAATCAAGAGGATTGTCCTTAAAGTTCACTACTGTCCAGAATAAAGCAATGTGTACCTCTGGGTTGGGGTTGTACTTTTCATGTTTGTTTTGTACAAAAAAATACCTTTTCTACGAATAAAGAAGAGCCTGTTCTAATGTCTGTGAAGGGACCAATAATATCCTCCGCTAATTGAGATACCTCGTGAATTCTTCTTGAAGCCAAAGCGGGTCAGGAACGTAGAATTTCACCCGAAGCCACAACGTATGCGTAACCGTACCTACGGAAAGGAGGATCCAACTGGCATTAAATAATTGTGTTCAAAAAGGCAGCGGTACACTCAAATTAACCGACCAATTCAAAATTGAAGAGACGACTTTTGTTGCAAAAACTGGATTTATATATTCGTGCTATTTCGGCTAACCTCGAGAATTAACTACTAAAATAGGTTTTACTGGGCCATTCTATTCCCATTTTGAAAGAGGGTGGGAGAGGGAGAGAAGGAGGAAAGTCATTAAGGACTAGATAGATTGATGATGGATGGATAGATAGAGAGGTAGGTAGATAGGTGGATAAATGGGGAGATGGATGGATGAATGAAAAGACAGGTAGCATGTAAAACGGACAGTTGGGAAACAATAGCGATGTAGAAACGAGGGTGGTTTGCACCACATTTTTGGCCTTTAATAGAGTTCGCTAGCTGTTGTCCCAGTGAAAAAGATGGTAGTTTGCAATAATGAACATATTTAATCACAATAATTCATTTAATTGCATTTTACTGATCTCCGCACGGAGCATTACCATTATTAAAGCACATTTTGAGCATTATAAGGAACTGGAGCTTAACCATAAAACGGCACATGGCTGACACACTGCTGTTTGTTAAGGTCATCAAGTGGCTTCTCGTCGAGACTATTTTAGAACTATGCTGGTGAGGTAAGTGTCTCAAAATGTTGTACGATTTATGACCAGCAGCCATGAGCCAACTCAGTCGAAACGTTTAAGTTCATTTAGTTTCCAAGTTAGTGAGCCAATTATTTAGTTAAGAGATAGGATGCTCCATACTCGGTAGGAATGTGTATTTAATCCGCAGCCCCCATCTTGTCAGGCGGTCTGTTTCAAGGTCCATAGCTTCATAAAGAAACTCAGTGAAGGGATCTCTACTTCAAGGGAGAGGCAATCGCTGAAGCAAATTAGATATTTTAATCCTCAAAGTTGAAACTAATTGCCAGTAAACTCTTTGGACAATTTCATCCGCTGCTTAAAAGCTAAAAATGGTTGTCTGCATCCTCCTTAGGACTAAGCACATCTTACACCTATTTATTGTTCCAAACCCAATCTAGTTGTTTGCAGCAGATGGCATGAGCTGAGAGAAAAATATCGTATTTGAAAATGGGAGCATATCACGCTGGTAGCGAGTGTATTCCTTCTCTGTTCGTCAACTTAAGTGGGCTCTGTTAGCGATACTTTATTTAACAATGCCAACATACTAAAAGGTGAACGAATGCATATTCGGATAGTTATTTATGTATGGTAGTTGTAGCCCTTGCCACCCTACCCTTCCACATTATTTGAAATCATTTCCCCATAATTAGGGGCAATAGGGTTGTGAGAGGCATAAACGTATACGATCGGTTATTTCACTGCCTAACCAGCCCACCGTATCCAGAGCTGGCTGCTGTGTACACCACCACATCCGTGAGTGATTATGCAAAGGTGGGTGAGTAACCACAACGGTTCAAGTGTTAGTGGACGACTACAACAACGTAGTGCGCAATCACAGTGGCATACTTCTCTCTCTGACTATAAGTGTCTGTGTGTGTGTGTGGTGTGGGCTGGTGATTTGGCACAGTCCCGTTGCGTGTAATTGCTAGGCGCATGTGCTCATGCAACCCGTTTAATACTCTGCGTACATAAATATCTCTCTGTCTATGGAACGGCCACTCTCTCTAAATAATGCCGGCAGTTTTATTGCTTAATATAACAGGAACGTGTACTTTCCTGTAGCTATGCGCTACCTAAATACTAAGATGGGCATGGGACAGTAAAATTGTCCCCTACTAAAACAATTATGGCATGAAAGTCAACACTCAGGCCCATTTGCGTGATGTGAGCCTTCCAAAAATATCTTGAAGGAAAAGAGGCGCAATTACCTTTTAATTGCTTTTTCAGGGTCTTCGTGGGATCCAGCCACCGCTAAAATGTAAATAATAGGTGGGGTTATGCAATATGACCTTTAAAGCTCCGTTGCTGTTTGAATAAGCCTACCAAGATAGGACCGGGATTGCAATTAAAGTCATTGTATTGCAGGCCGAAGAAGTCACGTTCAAGGAGTTCAAGGAAATCAAAGACTAGATCGATGAGTACCTGGCCTCGAACATTCTTCTGTAGCACACAAAAAGGTAGTAGACAGATACGTGTGTCGGCTACGTTTGTTATTTTACCAGAAAGATGCAGGCGTGTAAAAGGAAAAAGTCTTAAGATATGCGAACTTGAGGTCTGTTGGGTTTGACTCATTGCTGTGACTTTGCCACTCATGACAAAGTCATACCAGCCTATTCAATGACGTGGATTGATGGAAAAGCATGTAGCCATGGAATAAATCAGCCTTCTAAGCATATACAAAAGAAACCAACGTGCGTCGAGCTTAAAAAGTTCTGACTTGTCGTCCAAGAAGATGACATTGCACGTGATTGGTTTGAAGGGCAACCGGTAAGTAGGGTTTTCCGCTGCCGAAACACTGTAGCTCCCTTTCAGTCGTAGAGTCATTTCAGGATAATCGCATGGTTTCGCGTAATCGGAATAATTATAAGATGCCTTAAGTAAAAACTTTTACCTATAAATGTAAAAGTCCAGGTAATTACCAACTGAATGAAATGGTATAAGAATAAATTGCCCAGAAGTGGAAGTAAAACTATGAAGCGAAAATAATTGCAAACAAGAAGCAAAGTAGGCGGAATATAATAGTTGTAAGAGATCGCTAGATTTATGCATATAGGTTGCAGGAATTAAATGAGTATGAAACTTAAATCGAGTAAACACTAGAAACTGTGGATTATCAGCGAGGATAAATTACCTGAGTAATTTATCACCGATATTTTGTAAAAATGAATCAAGCAGCTGGTTATTCAAACTGCCCTTTCAAGTTAACTAAATCACTCACAAAACAAACTACAGGATCAAATACGCAATAACTACACAATATAGAAGTAGATGAGAGGAAAATTTCCCATGCAAGCACAAAATTAGAAGATCAAGTTAACGTGAAGTAGAATTTAATTTGGTCTGCACTTAATCAGCCACTACTTATTTAAAAAATGCAGTGGGCCTTCCACATAAATTTTAAAAAAATCCAAAATATTGCCAGCTTTTGCCCAAATAATTAAAAGAAGGGGTAGAACCGAGGCACAGGCTGTATAAAATTCACACCGGAAAACATGATTTGTTTTCACAAGGACTGTACAGAAATGGATAAGAACAAGCACTAAATCAGTAAAATGCAACTTAAAATTACTTTAAAGAAGGTTTTGGAAAATTGAATTCACAAAATTCATCTTTGGTGGGACTGAATTATATTCAAGTAAAATTCATCAGACAGGAAGAGAAGAAAGAGTCAGGTAAGACTAGATTTATTTGCATGTGCTTATCTTTGACTTAAAGTGTAGATAAAACAAGGCCACAGACATCGCTATTTAATTGTAAATTATTTAGAAATTCATACAAGCCAAAAAATAACAGAATTGAGATAGACAAAATAATACGGTAGATATATGGAGTGTCATACAGTCATAAATAACAATATTTCCTCGGATCGACAATTGAATACATGTGCAAAGTTAAACTGACCCACAGCGCAGAGTAATTATCACCGAACAGCAAATTTAAAAGTGTTACTGTTTACATAAGACAGCTAAAATACTATCAACTGCAACCGATGTAAGTTAGAGCAGGATAAAACAAAGTTCATTTTAAAATAGAGAAAAAGAAAGTGTGCTTTTATAAGTAAAGTAAATAGAAAGTAAGAAAAGAAATCTACAAAACTAGGAAATTTAATATTTGTAAGGCGAGAAAATAACTTAACAATAATAGGGAAACCAGTCAAAAATTTCTGCCACAATTGCATCATTTTTTCTGCCAACGCTTTTAGTTAACCTTGGCATTCTTAAATATTTTGACTTTAAACAATTTGGCCGAATACATTATTAATTTAGAAATATCTTCCTATAAATGGCGTAAAGTTTTCAATTAAGCCTGCAAATACACTTGTCTTTGCACATTATGTCAATTTGGTACCGACGGAGCAAATAATTTCATTTCAAATCTAATTTTGTAAGCTTGTATTTAACCAAACTTTGTTAAGTATATTAATTGTCAATGCATTAAGTACCTAGACTATCAACTCGAGCACTGCTGAACAGCCGTACTCTTACTGAGATGGGTTATGAACTAGTGACGTTTTGTAATTTTTCCCTTTTAGTTTAGCAATATCTTTGAGCGACTGAGCATAATTTCACAAAATATATTTGAGGTACTTGTGGACGGTGAAATTTACTGCCTTTGCTGATTTGGTAATGCAACCTACTTGGCTTCAAATTACTCGTCCTTGAGACCTCCTTTTGTTTAGATCATCTGCAGGCTCACATGATAATTAGAAGCTGCTGGGTTTATTCCTGGTAAACGATGAAGATGTACTTTAAAAATGTATTTTTTGTGCTATCAGCAACGGTATCAACAGTGGGCTATTTCGGTGCAAAACGCCTTTTTTGTTCTACATTATTGTGGCAAACTGATCAACGGAGTTGTGTAAGTGTACTCTTAGAATGAATCTTCCCTCTGATAGAATTCTTCGAAGTATGACCAACACTTCCGACTCTTTGCTTCACGTGAATATTGTGGTGTTTTGTATATGACGCCGAATGATTTTCTACAATCCCTGTTTCAGGAAAAACCCCCTAGTATATTTCATCTTAAATGATATCAATATTTATAGCGAGTCAATTGAACTCTCTTTCGCCTGATGAGGTGAAGACAATATTGCAGAAAGCTGGCCACTGCGGGTCAAAAAATCTTTTTCGTAAGCTTGGAAATCAGGGACTTATTTCCTTTACGGACTACTTGTTTTTACTGGGATTGCTCAATAGTAGAATGTGATAAAATAACTGCTTTTTAACTAGAGCCAAGTTCTAGATTTGAAGTTGCTTTTGATATTCTTGATACTGACTACAGTGGAGCAATTGATGCTAATGAATTTTCTATGGTACGTTCGATTATCGTTGATTTGCATTTGAATTAGCTTTATGGAGTCTCCGCTGGTGCACCTGATCAAATGCAATTAACTCACGATCGCTTGTCTTTAGTATGCTCTGTTCTTTATGAAGTACCTTTAAAAGTACCCTCAGGGAAATCTGTCTGATCAATCTACTCTTATGCGAGTTTTCTTTGGAAAGGATGGAAAGCAATTGCTAAAGAAGGAGGATTTCTACAAGTATAATATCATTCAACTTTTCCTTCTTGTAGATTTATCGAAAACTTTCAAAATGAAATCCTTGAGGCCGAGTTTACTCTTTCCTCTCCAGATGGTGCAACCATCTCTCCCACTAATTTTGCTCGGGTACTACTGCACAACACTGACCTTCCTGAATCGAGATATGATGAATTCCTATCGAGGTTACGTCGACTTCCAGCAAATGTGGAGGTTTAGTTACTTCAGATAAAATCGATACGTTGCAGATCACCCTTGAGGATTTCAAAAGGTTTTACAAATTCGTCAATCACCTTGATGACTTCCAAATGGCCATGAAGATGTATATGCTAGCCAATAGGCCTATTTCTCTTAGTATGAAATTAAACTTTAACTATCCTTTATTTAAGCTGAATTTAAGCGGGCCATTCGAGCTTGTGCGAACCTCGAGATTGGGGAACAGGCTTTACAAACCCTCTTCTATATGTTCGATGCAGACGGAGATGGTCATATGAGTCCACAGGAGTTCATGGTTTTACTCAGAAACAGGCGACCTCGAGGAATCCACAAAGTGAGTTCTTTCTATACAGTTTGTGTCTTTGAAAGTTCCGCCTCCGTTGGTGATCGGTCGTAATGCTCACATCAAAGTAGGGATCCCATTGATTAGCGTAAAGTTAAGCACTATGCACTAATTTTTCCTCCATCCTCTATGTACTTCCAAGTGCTACGGTGGTTTTGCTCGATTTTAGAATGCCGATTTTAATCGAGGGATTTGGAAAGACTACAAAAAGTGCTTGAGTCGAGCCATACGTGAACAATAAGCTCCATTTGTTTTTCTTCTAAATCAGTCCTTTGTACTGTTCTACCCGGGTTATCCTCTGCTGCAACTTATCTGTGATATTTATTTTCACTAAATATAACCGCTGTTCTGAAAGAAAGAGCTTTACTAGAGTCAGAGAATGAAAACTGCCTGTATTCGCAATTTGGGTTGATTATAAACTCATAGCTGGATATAGTCTTAGCAGATAACTTACCTATTTTGCCTAGACCTTGAAAATTGGTTTGACTTTTTGATCCTATAATGCAAATCTTCATTTTTTTTTAAATCAGTAAAGAATGGAATGATGTTGTAATAAGTTATTAGCCGTATTATCCAGGGTTCCCACCCCAAATGAGTTGCTTTCATTAGAAAAGGTTGGAAGCAAAATGAGCTTTTTCATACATTTAACTTTACTTGCGTTGCTTAAGGTTAAGGTATGTTCGTCTGGGTCAGTAAGCTTCATCTGATATTATAAAGGTCAAACAAGCGTTCTCACTCCTAGTTACGTACAGATTTGCCTTTTGCCCATGTGCCATAACCTTGCGACGATGTCATGCTTAACTCCTCCTCCTCTCGGGAGGGGAAATGAAGTCAGTGGGTTTCCTTATCGTTTAGTTAAAACATGCTTGCCTCCTTGTTTATGGCGCTAGAGATGAGTGGAAGAAATAGCTAGAGCATATCGAAGAGTGAGTGAATGTGTATCTTCACATTAGGGATGTGTTAAGAGGTGGGAAAAAAGGCTTTACAAAGGTGAGCGCGGAGTGAGCAACACAAAGTAGCAGCCGCTTGTTTCCAGGTAAAACAGGAGCCGTCGATTATCTGCTCTTTGTGATCAGGATGCACTAAAAATGTGAGACGCTTAAAATTAATAAGTAGGTAATGGTGATATGTGAAGAGTTTATGGGGAAAGCACTCCACTGCAACTTGAGCCAGGAAACTTATAGGGTTTTTGTAAACAATATCGACCTCCATCCAGGGCTCTGAAGCTGCTGGCAAGCAGGAACATGATTATTTCGCTTAGAGAAATAACCCATTTAAAAAAATACATTATAGTTAATGGAACCAATAATTATTTAGATTCATCACTCAAACTTGTAATCAAGATGGTCTGTTCTATTTCACTGTAAGAAATAAATGGATGTCCTGAGCTAGACACAGATCTGCTCCCACCGCCATGCCTAATGCGAGGGTTAAATAGCTGTCACAAGTCGACGTTGTTTTTAAGGTGCATAATCGCAGATTCAGCACACCTGCTTTAAACTTTGCACATGATGAAAAAGCAGTGAAAGAAGTCAAAACAGCAGCTAAGGTGAATTGGGTTTGCTCACCATTGCCACCGATGTCGTCACTCATGGGTAGGTAGTAGGGCATGCCAATAGATTAGACCCCACAGAATGACAACAGACACAAACAGTACACCGCAGTGCCAAGCAGGCCAACCGAGTCGGGGCGATGTGGCTCATTCACTTACCTCACTGTTGTCTGTTTGCGCACCCCAGGACACCAACTACCGATCTAACCACCTTCACAAAGCACTGGGTGCTGTTTCGCAATTTCTGCTCCCCTCCAACTCGTCGCTCAGAATTCCCAGATTCGTAACTTTCGAATGCAGACAGTTAATACGATTTTTAGCCCCAAACACTCTCCACAATCCAACGCTCAAATTGCCACACAAATACGTGCCGTCTTCAATTTAGCTCTACATTGTATTCATGGCCATGCTTATGCCAATGTGCACGCTTTGCAAAGCATGAGTGAATGTCGTGGCGGTTGAATGTTGCTGTACTCACCCTGTAATCACCACCAATTTACCCTCTCCTCAACTCACCATTGCACACGAAATGGCGCTTTAACGCACCTGTTGCATGTGAGTCCAACATAGGTGGATGCGAACCGCCAGCCTGTGAAGTACTCGGAGAGGGTGTGGTATGCAAAAGCAAAGAGAAGGAATCGAGAGAGGGATACAGCCTTATCCTCGTCCTTTACACATACCTCCCTTGCCCCCAAGTGAAGGCCACCACCGTTACTTAGCATTGGACACTTGTACACGAAAGAGGCTGCAATCACCTGAGATGAAATGAAACTGGATGCGTCTGGTGAAAGGCTTTCTCCACTTCATTCGTCTTTTGTTGATGCTGAGTGACAGATGGTGGTGCATTCTACGGCATTTTCACCTCACAGAAACACATGTTGGTAAGGTGGAAGGCACAGAATGGTGGGATCTGTTAGATGGGTGATTTCTTCTTTCATGTTGCATTCTGGAGCAATATAGGTTGCATGAGCAGTAACCGTGCTATTAACAGACAAGTCAACCAACATGTTTGTCACCAGCGACACAGTGTGCGCGACATCCCGAATTTGCTGCCTCAACTGCCAAGAGGTGGTGCAATCGTGCAACAATGCAACATCTGAGTTACGCTGATTACCGTCCCGGCAGCAAAACCACGTCGAATGTGGTGTACACGATTGATTTCTTTCATCCTTAAGGCATGAATGAGATAATCCTCATGCCCCATTTCACAATAGATGGTGTGATTGTGTAAGTTGGATACCACGAAACGGTGATAATTTCTCAAAGGAATATAAGGGATACAAAAGGCGGGGTTGAGAGTGAGGCAGCAACAACTTCTCCCTACCATCCGACTGACTAAATTAATTCAAGCAGATTATACCGCTTTCTACTCAATGGTTCGCCAGTTCTGCGGTGCAACCAATACAAAGAAAGACCTCCGATGTCACCATCATTTGACCTTCAACAAATAAAACAGAGTTCCGCAATGAACTACTGCGTCAATAGCTCACCACACGCAATCATTTGCGAAGCACACACTGCTCGTTGGGGATGAAGAGACGCAGTTGTTGGAGGTGTGAGAGGTATGGTGAGTGGATGGTTCGGCGATGACCACAAACGATACGTACGTTCACCTGACGAACCTTGGAATGCACACAGGCCACCTCCCATCAATAGTGAGTCAGTCGGTCTGCCTATTCGTCTCTCTCTCTGTCTGTCTATCTGTCTGTCTGTCTGTCTGTCTGTCTATCAGCCAGACATTCCGCGAACAATTCATCCTTGGAAAACCATCCACATCGACCCCGTGAATCAGTGAAACACTAAAGAAGCCTGACTGTGGACAACACATTGTAGTATTTCCACAACTCAACACATTAGGTGAGTGCAGAACATGGCATGTAGGAGGTGAGAAGTGTATCAAAATTCGCCCTGTGTATGTGAGCATGGCAAACCGTTTGTGTGACGCCTAACAGGCGAGACGAAGCGAAAGCAAATGAAAGGAAATGCAACAAAACCCACGATATTTTACTCAAGATTGCTTCCTTATGAAGCAGGAACTTCTACAAAGAAGACTTTGCTGAAGGCTGAGTACAGTCTTGTGGGATTGTCAAGTAAATCGCGAATTCGTAAACCCAGTGGAACCGGATGGCTGTCGCGAGGCCTGACTGTCTTGGTCAAGGTTGACCACTGGTGTTCCATTTATCCTCCCTCTCTCCTCTCATTAACATGGGGTAAGGAGGGAGTGTGATATTCATGCTTAAAGGACTGATGGGAGTTGAATGGTGCAGTCTCAGGCTGTGCTTTCACAATCCACTTCTCCAGCATGTAAATGCCGGTCGGCGAAGGTGGTGGAAATGTTGGCAAAATTAATGGTACAATGACCACTCATGATAAGTCTGCACATGAAAGGAGGTGGTCAAGTGGAGTATGATTTCCATGTGAAGACAGGGAAAGAAGCTGCACCGGGCAGAGCATGTGACGAATAGCAATACCAGATATATCTCCCAAGGAAATAATGTGCATATCCATGGGAAACTCGCAAGGTGCGCAGATTCAGCGCAGATTTCCACCACACCAAAATTATTGCAGCACATTTCTTGTGTCGAATTATGAGACAGACAATCCAGTGCAGTTGGCTGCGACCCCAAGCGACACCTCGCATTTAGGCATGAAAGAGGCCACACTTTCGTGCCCACTCATCAAACATTCCAGACAGACTCAGAAATCAGCCTCCCATTTATCACAGAGACGTTGGGGTCTATCAAAGTGCTGTGGATGCTTGAGAATAGCATCACGCCATGCCCCTCACATTCTGCCCTCATTCAAGTGCGAACACGCTGTAACACAGGCCCACTCATTCCCGTCAGCAACAGAGACAGTGGCACGGAAATTTTGGTTGACAAGTTGACAGGATCCATGCTCACACACACTACCATCAGTCCACTGCAGACACCGAAGAGGCGAAAAGAAACAAATTGAGTTACGTGGCAACGCATGCGGCAAAGCAAAAGTTGTCCTGATTCGCGAAACCTTTGTGCTCCTACTCACATACATATTCACGACTGTGTGCACAATCCCCTCCATTTCATCAGAAGCGATGGCGTAGAAGTGTCGGAAAGAGAGCTCTCCGGTTTTGAACAAACCAAACAACGTGGCCGATTGGACCCACAGATAAGACGGCCAGACAGGCACTCAGCAAACAATCCAACATTGACATGTCTACGCGACAGTCGAAGGAGCACGGCGATGCAAACCACTGACAGTCATTTCAACTTACTCGCCGTCGCCTCTTCATGCTTGTGGCTGAGACACGTTGCCTCACGCCCCACAGCATTCCCTTCTCACACGATGTAGGTTTAAGTCGACTGTCGCACCCCAATTCATGCGTAACATTGACAGTAACAGTGACAGGTTCGAGGTCCTCCATCCCTCGCTGCCAAACTGTTTCACTGCTACCCACATCGGAATTACACAATCTCTCGGTGGTGAGTTTTGTGCTACTGCATGCTGCACCTTCTCCAGATGCTGCATATGGAATGTGACGAGAGGCTTCTACAACACTGCAACCGAGTTAAAGGCGATTCCTCCCATCCATCAAAGTTGGACGGCGAGGCATTTTGTGAAGAGGTGGGTCAGAAATGAGGGAAAGGTGGTGGAGTGCACAATAAAGAGTGCAGTGATGATATTTGAAGCATATTTGGTGTTTTCAAGTGTTGGGAGGTGAATAAACAACTGCATGTACTTTGCAATTCGCTGCAGTCGACCCCACACGGAAATACAAACCACCCTCGAGAGGGTGAATTTAATCAATCACCTTGTCAACTGCTCTTCTTCCAGCAGGACATGATCACCTGCTATAAATTCTCTACTGAAGAGATGGTATAGTGTTTGTTGTTGCTTGTGAGATCCACGGTGCAGCTTAGGCGCAGGGCAGGGGGAGAGCATGGAATGGGGCCACAAACAACTGAAGAGGGAAAACGAACTCATTCTAGTAGCCACAGATAGATGGGGTGGTGAACAGCTAATCGTACAAGGAATTTGCAGTAACCGGTGACGCCAATTCACAGGGTTTAGCAACTCATAAATGGGAGAATTGACCTCCATTTTCATACCGACAGCAGAGGAGAGGAGAAATGTTAAAAAGCAGTTGGTAAAGTCAAAATAGAGTTACTGGTGGTTGCTGTTACATTTATTCACATGTATCTATCATCCCACATTCTACTTTGTCGCCATGTGGACATCCGATGCGTGGATCAGCCCCACCTTTTGCTGCGTGGGACGATCAGTCTGTGTAGGTTGTACCTCTACACCTCGGCATGCATTGCGGACAGTGGCAGTGGTCACGCCACCCTTCCGTACACTGACAATGTGTTCTCGCATACAACCTTGACTTGACAACACTTCCGCTAAGACTTGCGGTGCTGTTCTAGTGGCATCGTAAACAAATCTTACCCAAAGAGGTACACGCATTGCCATTTCCTTTCCTGTGTTTCAAACACTAATGCTGCTCCAGTTGATGGTACCATGAAGATGCATAAAAGGACAGCCAAATGTAATGGGATCCTACACAATCCCGTGTTGTGTAAGGGGGATTCGACTAACTGAGGCGGCAGACTTGAACCACTGGAAATGTACGTGTACTAGTGAAGGTGTCAACTACGGAAACAAGAGGTGCATCCTCCACATTACTGCCAGCTGAGTAAGACGTGGACAGACGGATGGATGGTGTGACAGAGAGATGGCTAAAAAGTTTTAAAGCAAGAACAAATTGCGACACATTTGAAGTCTTGCCTTAGTTCAATTGACTCAGCTACTACTACCACCATCACCACCACCACCACCGACGATTGACACACGAAATGCCCCTGCTCTACAGCACTGCCCCATTCTCGGCAACATGAAGCCAGTGCACTTCCCTTTCCACAATACAGCTTACAAAATGGACGAAACTACGGTTGCGGTGCATTTGGCGAGATGCATCAGTGAATTTGGCATGAAACACCCTCCCACACACAAAATAATAATTTGACAGGGGTCGATGGAGCCCCACATGTTGACGAAGAGGAGCACGTGGAAGACACTCAGGAGAAGAGGAATGCACCTTGCGGTGATGTGATGATTTCCCTCAGAATGTGTTTAACTGCTGGTAGTATCTCGGCCGAGTGAGATGGTTATGGGTCAAGCAAGTAGTCTCTCTTCAAACACTTTGCAGACATTCACCTCTCCAATCGGCCAAAATGTCCAACTTGCTTGTGTCATGTTGAGCTGACGACCAAGGGGTTGACACCTTTGCCAAGCTACTACCAATTTCCTGTATTCTAGTAATTGGTAATGGTAGACAACGAATGTGGCTCCCTCTGATCTTGACAGACGCTGTTAACACTACCTTCTCCCCTCAAGATCGGTTATGCAATGCTATTCCTGAATGATTTGAGTCCAATTTTCCTTTTGATGTTCGTTATCGAGAAGGCGATTTGAAGTGCACAGCTCTTAGCTAAAATGAGCACATTCGTAGGTTTTGCCTTTTTTACTTTGACAAAATAACTGCTTCTGCAATAAACGCAAGAGTCAAGTCACATCGAGCGAAAATATTTGCTTGTTTTGCTCCTTTCGCCAGACGTCTGACACTAAGCACGAGGGTAGACAACGCACAGAGAAGCCAAATACTTCGTGCTTTAAAATGAGGCAGGAAAAGTCATTCCCCAATAAATTCTGCTGGCAGAGCAGGGAATGCTCATGTCCCTCCACAACTACATGCTGGGAGCAACGGATACGCCTGTGCTCTTACTACGCATTTCCTGTCCTGATCCTGCTCAGTTCAGGCTAGTCTTGCCCATGCCCCCTCCAGTTCAATTCACTCACCCTCAATCAAGATGGCTTCACGCAACAACGCCAGTGAGTTCGTGCTTGCGGTGATGTTGGGTAGGTGGTGAAGGCGCACAATGCCAGGCTTCAATGACACCAGGGAACGACAATGTGACAACAAAGTCAAATATATTAATCGCGAATATTTACGCCTTGGAGAAGGCAGTAAATACATCTCCGGCGACAAAACACATTTGCCTCTACCGATAACCAAGTGCTACCAGCATCCATGGACGTGTTCAGGCGCACTATCACGATGAACCTTTGCAAAGACTTCCGAGTGTTGGGTAAAGGAAGAGATGAGTAGACGTTAAAAATAGTTTGTTGCATTTCAAATTACAAGGTCCAATGTATGTCCCTTTCACTAACACGGAGCATAGAAGCAACCTAAAACGATTTTATGGCCTCCAAAGCGGATTGTCACATCATTAACTGCTCTTCGGTAATTGCGTTGCAAGAGGCTAAATGACACACCATCGGATAGTCTTGACTTAGCCAATCTGCGCTCTTGATATAAGGCTGCTGCCAAGACGTTATTACCTCTGCCAATGCGGACACCACTTTATGCGTAAATGAACAGAAATATTGCAATGCCACGGTGGCGATCCAAATCACGGAGATCGTGGTGTCAGTGCAGATGAAGGGTGCATCAATCTAAGAAGGTGAATTCCATCTGCATGCATCCAATCCTGGTGGGTAAAACTGTGCACCCTTACGGGGTGGGTTGATCACAGGTACTGTTTCTGCATTCCTCCCAATCTGGAGGAGGCATGATGCTGCATTGTAGAACTGCTGAGGTGCACTTCATCGGCAGCACGTGATTGCAGGTGGAGCAATGGACTACTCTCAATCAAAACACCACCCTAATTCGCCCCCTGACCTCTGTGAAGGAGCTGAAACGACCATATTTGTAAACCAACACGTCACTTTTATCATGGATCACTAACTTTAATTCCAACTAACAAATTATCGTACAACTCGGTCGCATTTCACCAACTGCATAATCTCCTATGTTATTGGTTGTTTGGAAGAAGACAGATTTATTTACGAATGGGTTTTGCAAAAACAGATGGTGGTCAACACTACTGCCTTTTCAGTGGTACTGTACTACTACTACCACTATTCATTGCATATCCGACTGCTCCACTGCCTCAGCCTTCGTAACTTCCGTTTCCCCTTCTGGTTGCTAAGGGACTCACAATTATGGTAGAGCTTCCAACGCCTTCACGATTGACTTTGCACTCGACGCCGATGACTGTTGCAAGCGAAGTGGGCAACAAAGGGAGTAGCAAACTACAGCATCGTGGAAAGACAGCTAAAGATAGTGAGGTTCGTCAGAGAAAACTGTCAAAGCCAATGTCCACACCTTGCCGATCACTCCGGCATCGACTTCTACCCTGGAACAATTAACAGTTGAGGTGGGTCATCCATCTACTTCGTCGACTTCAAGGCGTTGAAACGAGAATAAAGTGGTATTTTGGCATTGGATTTGTTGCATGGTCCTGCCTTTGTGGAACTCTTGCAAAGTCCATTGACTGCGACATGAAGCACTCTTCCTATTGAACACCAACCTGCCTTGAGCATCACATGACCAAAGAAATATCTCAAGGCAATTCAGAAAGGAGAAAACACGGTAAAATCATCAAAATGAATACGAAATAATATTGAGTTAATGGTCGTATACCTTTTCCCTATGGTTGAAATCCAAGACATGACTTTGGTTTCGTGAATGCAGGTAATTTGTTAAAACTTCGACTCTAGTGTGATGGTCAGTGTAGGAGGGTGACCGTAGATGGTACAGAGGACAAGTCTCAAGTGGGTGGAGGTGCTCTGTATCAATAAATTGTTTTAGACTCTGTAGGACTGAATGATTTTTCTTTTGTAGGAGGGAGAGGAGCAGGCTAATTGACTAGCTGATGAGAGCATTCGACAGCCGGTCGGTACCAACACTTTGCCACCGGCGTCAAATGTACGCGACTTTCCAAATTTCCTGGCCTAACTGCAAAGATCTGGCGCAATTATGGCGTCACTGGTTACTGCAAATTCCTTGTACGATTAGCTGTTCACCACCCCATCTATCTGTGGCTACTAGAATGAGTTCGTTTTCCCTCTTCAGTTGTTTGTGGCCCCATTCCATGCTCTCCCCCTGCCCTGCGCCTAAGCTGCACCGTGGATCTCACAAGCAACAACAAACACTATACCATCTCTTCAGTAGAGAATTTATAGCAGGTGATCATGTCCTGCTGGAAGAAGAGCAGTTGACAAGGTGATTGATTAAATTCACCCTCTCGAGGGTGGTTTGTATTTCCGTGTGGGGTCGACTGCAGCGAATTGCAAAGTACATGCAGTTGTTTATTCACCTCCCAACACTTGAAAACACCAAATATGCTTCAAATATCATCACTGCACTCTTTATTGTGCACTCCACCACCTTTCCCTCATTTCTGACCCACCTCTTCACAAAATGCCTCGCCGTCCAACTTTGATGGATGGGAGGAATCGCCTTTAACTCGGTTGCAGTGTTGTAGAAGCCTCTCGTCACATTCCATATGCAGCATCTGGAGAAGGTGCAGCATGCAGTAGCACAAAACTCACCACCGAGAGATTGTGTAATTCCGATGTGGGTAGCAGTGAAACAGTTTGGCAGCGAGGGATGGAGGACCTCGAACCTGTCACTGTTACTGTCAATGTTACGCATGAATTGGGGTGCGACAGTCGACTTAAACCTACATCGTGTGAGAAGGGAATGCTGTGGGGCGTGAGGCAACGTGTCTCAGCCACAAGCATGAAGAGGCGACGGCGAGTAAGTTGAAATGACTGTCAGTGGTTTGCATCGCCGTGCTCCTTCGACTGTCGCGTAGACATGTCAATGTTGGATTGTTTGCTGAGTGCCTGTCTGGCCGTCTTATCTGTGGGTCCAATCGGCCACGTTGTTTGGTTTGTTCAAAACCGGAGAGCTCTCTTTCCGACACTTCTACGCCATCGCTTCTGATGAAATGGAGGGGATTGTGCACACAGTCGTGAATATGTATGTGAGTAGGAGCACAAAGGTTTCGCGAATCAGGACAACTTTTGCTTTGCCGCATGCGTTGCCACGTAACTCAATTTGTTTCTTTTCGCCTCTTCGGTGTCTGCAGTGGACTGATGGTAGTGTGTGTGAGCATGGATCCTGTCAACTTGTCAACCAAAATTTCCGTGCCACTGTCTCTGTTGCTGACGGGAATGAGTGGGCCTGTGTTACAGCGTGTTCGCACTTGAATGAGGGCAGAATGTGAGGGGCATGGCGTGATGCTATTCTCAAGCATCCACAGCACTTTGATAGACCCCAACGTCTCTGTGATAAATGGGAGGCTGATTTCTGAGTCTGTCTGGAATGTTTGATGAGTGGGCACGAAAGTGTGGCCTCTTTCATGCCTAAATGCGAGGTGTCGCTTGGGGTCGCAGCCAACTGCACTGGATTGTCTGTCTCATAATTCGACACAAGAAATGTGCTGCAATAATTTTGGTGTGGTGGAAATCTGCGCTGAATCTGCGCACCTTGCGAGTTTCCCATGGATATGCACATTATTTCCTTGGGAGATATATCTGGTATTGCTATTCGTCACATGCTCTGCCCGGTGCAGCTTCTTTCCCTGTCTTCACATGGAAATCATACTCCACTTGACCACCTCCTTTCATGTGCAGACTTATCATGAGTGGTCATTGTACCATTAATTTTGCCAACATTTCCACCACCTTCGCCGACCGGCATTTACATGCTGGAGAAGTGGATTGTGAAAGCACAGCCTGAGACTGCACCATTCAACTCCCATCAGTCCTTTAAGCATGAATATCACACTCCCTCCTTACCCCATGTTAATGAGAGGAGAGAGGGAGGATAAATGGAACACCAGTGGTCAACCTTGACCAAGACAGTCAGGCCTCGCGACAGCCATCCGGTTCCACTGGGTTTACGAATTCGCGATTTACTTGACAATCCCACAAGACTGTACTCAGCCTTCAGCAAAGTCTTCTTTGTAGAAGTTCCTGCTTCATAAGGAAGCAATCTTGAGTAAAATATCGTGGGTTTTGTTGCATTTCCTTTCATTTGCTTTCGCTTCGTCTCGCCTGTTAGGCGTCACACAAACGGTTTGCCATGCTCACATACACAGGGCGAATTTTGATACACTTCTCACCTCCTACATGCCATGTTCTGCACTCACCTAATGTGTTGAGTTGTGGAAATACTACAATGTGTTGTCCACAGTCAGGCTTCTTTAGTGTTTCACTGATTCACGGGGTCGATGTGGATGGTTTTCCAAGGATGAATTGTTCGCGGAATGTCTGGCTGATAGACAGACAGACAGACAGACAGACAGACAGACAGATAGACAGACAGAGAGAGAGACGAATAGGCAGACCGACTGACTCACTATTGATGGGAGGTGGCCTGTGTGCATTCCAAGGTTCGTCAGGTGAACGTACGTATCGTTTGTGGTCATCGCCGAACCATCCACTCACCATACCTCTCACACCTCCAACAACTGCGTCTCTTCATCCCCAACGAGCAGTGTGTGCTTCGCAAATGATTGCGTGTGGTGAGCTATTGACGCAGTAGTTCATTGCGGAACTCTGTTTTATTTGTTGAAGGTCAAATGATGGTGACATCGGAGGTCTTTCTTTGTATTGGTTGCACCGCAGAACTGGCGAACCATTGAGTAGAAAGCGGTATAATCTGCTTGAATTAATTTAGTCAGTCGGATGGTAGGGAGAAGTTGTTGCTGCCTCACTCTCAACCCCGCCTTTTGTATCCCTTATATTCCTTTGAGAAATTATCACCGTTTCGTGGTATCCAACTTACACAATCACACCATCTATTGTGAAATGGGGCATGAGGATTATCTCATTCATGCCTTAAGGATGAAAGAAATCAATCGTGTACACCACATTCGACGTGGTTTTGCTGCCGGGACGGTAATCAGCGTAACTCAGATGTTGCATTGTTGCACGATTGCACCACCTCTTGGCAGTTGAGGCAGCAAATTCGGGATGTCGCGCACACTGTGTCGCTGGTGACAAACATGTTGGTTGACTTGTCTGTTAATAGCACGGTTACTGCTCATGCAACCTATATTGCTCCAGAATGCAACATGAAAGAAGAAATCACCCATCTAACAGATCCCACCATTCTGTGCCTTCCACCTTACCAACATGTGTTTCTGTGAGGTGAAAATGCCGTAGAATGCACCACCATCTGTCACTCAGCATCAACAAAAGACGAATGAAGTGGAGAAAGCCTTTCACCAGACGCATCCAGTTTCATTTCATCTCAGGTGATTGCAGCCTCTTTCGTGTACAAGTGTCCAATGCTAAGTAACGGTGGTGGCCTTCACTTGGGGGCAAGGGAGGTATGTGTAAAGGACGAGGATAAGGCTGTATCCCTCTCTCGATTCCTTCTCTTTGCTTTTGCATACCACACCCTCTCCGAGTACTTCACAGGCTGGCGGTTCGCATCCACCTATGTTGGACTCACATGCAACAGGTGCGTTAAAGCGCCATTTCGTGTGCAATGGTGAGTTGAGGAGAGGGTAAATTGGTGGTGATTACAGGGTGAGTACAGCAACATTCAACCGCCACGACATTCACTCATGCTTTGCAAAGCGTGCACATTGGCATAAGCATGGCCATGAATACAATGTAGAGCTAAATTGAAGACGGCACGTATTTGTGTGGCAATTTGAGCGTTGGATTGTGGAGAGTGTTTGGGGCTAAAAATCGTATTAACTGTCTGCATTCGAAAGTTACGAATCTGGGAATTCTGAGCGACGAGTTGGAGGGGAGCAGAAATTGCGAAACAGCACCCAGTGCTTTGTGAAGGTGGTTAGATCGGTAGTTGGTGTCCTGGGGTGCGCAAACAGACAACAGTGAGGTAAGTGAATGAGCCACATCGCCCCGACTCGGTTGGCCTGCTTGGCACTGCGGTGTACTGTTTGTGTCTGTTGTCATTCTGTGGGGTCTAATCTATTGGCATGCCCTACTACCTACCCATGAGTGACGACATCGGTGGCAATGGTGAGCAAACCCAATTCACCTTAGCTGCTGTTTTGACTTCTTTCACTGCTTTTTCATCGTGTACATTATCTAAATTAGGATTTCTAAATCTAAAGTGATACACATTGGAAACCGCTTCTACTTTTTGTAGCTCTTTCAAGTTCTCTGACAGCGGGATCTAGGTTTAGGAATTTAAGGTGTCACATAAATATAGCGCTGTTTGGAAACGCACTTCAATATTTGAATTAGCAGAAGGTGGACATGAAAAAAAGTATTCCAAACAATCTGATGTTTTAATTTTTGAACCTTGAGTCATCCGTATTGTCGTAATAATTTGAGGCAGTTGAAAGAAACCGCATTATTAATGCAAAGAAAAGCTAGGTGGGAGGTTACTTGCACCGCATAAATCTATCGCGTCCAGAAAGTTTCCACCCCGCACAGTGCCTTCTGCAACGCCTCTCTTCGTCAATGCCCCCTAAATAATCAACGTCAGTCTATTAATCTTGCATGTGACAAGGCATTTCATCTTCACGTCACTGGTATATCTCGTTAATTGTCCTGCGTCCGCAGTTTCGCCCTACTTGTAAACAGTACCGAAAAGAGGAAAATGCCCTGGCTTTATACTGCTTAGTACCCGACATACCTTTGCATTAAGGGTATCTTGTGTGGCAATCGCTGGTGATGAGGAAGTTGGCTTTAAATCCAAGTTATTTAATGACGATCAAACTTTAATATAATTTCACAAGATTAATGTTTTGCCCCTCATCACCCTTACCACGTTGGCCTCACTTCAGTGTGGCCAAATTATCTGTATATCCAACACGCCATCCACCTATCTTATTCTTTGTCTTTCAAGATGCCAGACCTTTTAAAGATTTAAAAGATTAGCGCTTCAGAAAGGAGAGCGAAAAGTAAGGAAGGAGGTACAACCTCAACCCTGTCCTTTATATTTTCCCATAATGCCAATTCTGTTATAGAAGGTTGGGAAATGAAGTTGAGATTGGAATGGAAGTGACTAAGACTAAATTATCATCAACTTTTCAATGACAAAGCCTCCAAAAAAAGCATAATTCTTATATGCTTTTCAATTTTTTGGAAGGCAATTAAACGTAGAAAGAGAATTCCTAGAGTTCTTATTATAATCTGAAAGGATCTTACGAACTTTTCTAGCCTCATCATTACTCCATTCAACCATCCATCCATCCCGGATCCAGCCCCCTCTACCTGTACAGCTAGCCGATTATACATTCATCTACGCATACGTCTAGCTGCCATCCATTCATCCGCCCAGCCACCCATCCGACTTTCATTCAGCTGGAACCTTCATAAGGGTGCCACAAACACCCTGATATTGAGTTTTTCCAGATGGTTCGTGTCTGGTGTCACTTCAGTTGTGCATAGCCTTGTAGCAAAACATGACAGCTGGGTAATAGCCAGAAGAAGTCACTTTATGCCATTTTTTGATCATTTTTCCATTTTCACACCTTGGAGGTGTTATAAGGCACACAGTTAAACACATTACCAAGCCAACAAACCAATGTATGGTGATAAAGCACGATATCGAAATGGCACTTCAATCAGCAAAATAGGTCTGACAATTTCAAGGCTATAGTGTAATTAGTTATTGAATAATATGCACGGTTAACATATAATTTGTTCAATTATGCCTATTCATGGTTAGCACCCCCGTTCCGTTGATTGGCCCTCAGAATCTACAAATGTAGTACAATGGTTGTTTATCCCTCGGCATTAGCATGGCGCCACTTTTGACTTGGCCTTAAAACTGCACCGGGTGGGCTGGCTTTCGGGCCATGCCAGTGGCCCGAATAACTTCTCTGTGCCAAACATATATATATATATATATTCTGCCCGAGTATTACGTCTTCTTACGCCTCTAGGGAAGTCTCGGGGTGCTACGCAAATAGACAACCAGCTCTTCCGCACGTTAGTGATGTGCGCCTTTCAAAACCATCTCGGGTTACTCTATATTCATCAGACACTGGAATCACTACCTTAGTTTAATGGGAAATATCAAGATTGTTTTTGTTCCATTATCATCACTATGTTTTAATTTGTGTGGTAACTGCAAATAAGCTAAACTCCTAAATGTTCCCCTTTATTTAGAAAGTTCAAAATTGGGTTTTTTTAACGAAAACTGAAGTAGTCTTGTCAACTGATCGCAAAGCAAGATCATATGGATAACGTCGTCACCTTCCATGGCGGCATTAATGCAGAATTGTAACTGTTGCGCCCCGAGTATTTCGTGGGGTGGTGGGAAGTCGTAGTAGTGTGGCAGAAAATGTAGTACCGGCGTAAAGAAAATCAGAGACTGCTAGCACGGCCTAGCAGCCATGCATAAATGAAGTCACTGCACGTGTTAAAGAAATAGAGCAGGACTATGCAAGACTTCTTCAATTTTAAGATACGTAACACACCGAAAGAGAGAGATTTATAGACTACAGACTGATAGGCATTAGAAGTGGTTTGATGCTTATAGAAAAAGGGTGCTCATACCGCCTATGCATTGCCCAAATGAGCACTTTAGGAAGAATTTCACTATGGTTCTGTAAACTTTAAAGCCAAACACTTGCTAATTCTAACTTATGCAACAGATACTTCGGAAATCTTAGTCGGATCAGTAATAAAAACTTGAGGAGTTTGCCAGGGGTAGTCTCAGCGATATATATCAGTTTGATTTATTTTTAGGGTTCGAAATGTGTTGAGCTTGGATAGTTTGCTTAACTCTGAGTTTTGGTTACGTGTGAACTGCAGATTAGGCAGCTGCACACCCACTGGGTGACATGGCGTCCGAACCATGCCTGCAGACTCGCAGATTTTCTGAATGTCAGCAACACACTTTCTGGAGAAATGAAATAAAATTATTTAAAATTTTCCCTTAATCGTACCATAAATTATTAGGTTACATAGAACGCATTAATTACAATAATGCGTGAGGTTTGACAGACAACGCCATTGTAATCCGACAATAAATTATGCAAAATTTAAGAAAAAGAATTATGATAGCAGATATGATCTCCAGTATATCTCAAAATAGTTTTGAGCACGATAAATTTTAAGAAAATTCAACAAACTTTGATTTACTGAAAAGTCTAATATGATGGATTTTCGCGATCTTTTTTACCCCAATAGAGAATTGCATTATCGTTTGAGTCGTGTTCATTAGTTTTTGTTAAAAGCACATAGTTTTGTACTTGAATTCAAACTGACAACTATTGTTTGGTCAACTCGTGACATCTAGGATTTAGGCGCCTTGAAGGTCCGTCCTTCTCATTGGTCACTTCCCAGTTTTGTACTTTGGACGTGCGGTCTGATGAAGATATCAGTGAAGAGGCTCGGCCAACCGGCCAAAATTATGAATGTAATGTTTGACATACTTTATTATCTCTTTAAAGGTAACAGAAATGACAACAGTCGGCGAACTCTTGCCTCAAATATCATCTGACTCTGGTGTTGAGAGTGAGCGGATTTCCCTCATATTTAACGGAACGCCACTGAGTGGTAGGCTTTCTGTTCTGTTTATTGTTAGACAAGAACCGAAGTCTTAAGGACTACTCCATTAAATCGGGCGATCGGATAATGGTGGTCGTCAAAGCCAGCTTGACACCGAATTTTGAGCAAATACTACAGAAATACCTACAAGCTTCTTACAACACACATGATGCAAAAGCAATAACCTCGAAGTTCATGAGTGTACGTGTCTGATGGGTGTATTTCACTTTACTGTTGCCAAAAACGGTGGCAAGCCTTAATCGATTATGGAATTTTATTCCCACAGCTCCTTTCAAAGACTCTGGATTCTCTGAGCCTCGACGACATTGATCGATTGGCCAATGCCTTTAGCGAGTCCTATTGACTTAACTGGGACCCAGAGTTACCCTGCCTTTCATTGACTTGCAAGCTACTAGTAACATTTGCCTTGAAGGTATCTCGGCTTGGATGTAAATAAGTACACGTACTTGCGACCCCTCTTCCACGCCTCTTCATCATTTATTTTGCCGCTCGCAAGTTGGCTCTCCGTAACTCGTGTCTGGAGCTGTCTATTACTTCATGTAAGGTCAAAAACAGCTGTGATTTTTCCTGGTTATCTGCTTGCTCATGCAAAGCTTGCGAGTCAGGGCGTATTACAGCCGATTTGCGTACTGGGC
Source organism: Echinococcus multilocularis (assembly GCA_000469725.3). Lineage (NCBI taxonomy): Eukaryota > Metazoa > Platyhelminthes > Cestoda > Cyclophyllidea > Taeniidae > Echinococcus > Echinococcus multilocularis. The sequence continues at coordinate 980,958 of LN902842.1, read as the reverse complement.
GCAGAATTCCCCCATCAAGAGTGCATAAAGACTGAATGGTTTTGGTGTGCAGCTTCAAGTTTATTGCAACCTCTACTGGGGTTGGACAGCAGGAGGCAGTGGGAGCTGCGGAACGACGTTTACGCCAAGTCCTCCGCATCAACCCAGAGTCGTCTACTTTTGGAGGCTTTATAGGACGGGTACTTCTTACTGGTATCCAACCCACTGACAATTGTGGATCTGCCGGGAAATGCCGTAGTGGGAAAGAAGGATTTGTCATCAGGGTTGTAACGGATAGGATCAACCTGTATAACAAGGTTGGGGGGCAAATTGGATAGTCTTGAATGCTCTTCAAGCATTGCAACTAATTTGTCTTCCGGTTCAACATCTTTTAGAAAATACTCCTTTACCGCATTCACATCTTCCAGCTCGTGTAAATAGCTGGAGGGTATCGTGTGATGAAATTCCTGCATACAAGCCTTTAAAAACTAAGAAAGACAAATATTTAGATGATATACAGATACCTCAACTTTTGATTGGCGGTCCGGAAAAATGAAAGCTTCGCTTAGGTTTGTGAAAGTAGGAAAGGTGCGTCTGGCAACCGACTCCAGGCGGGACTCCACATCTTCAGGGGGTTGATACGGCTTAATTTTCAAACTACATATGGTGAGGTCTTAAATACAGACAAACCTTCGCGAAATTACCGCGAATTTTCTGCACTTTAAGGGAGCTTTAGCAGAAATCATGAACAATTTGGCGAAGTTGGCAACTGGACACCAATTTGACCTTCAAACAAGGTCAGGGTAATACTTTTGGTAATTTTTTAACAGATTATGTTAAAATGCTTGGAAAAATTTAAACAAGGATAACTTATTCCGTTATATAACTCACACCTCTGCTAAAGAGCGCATACCATTGTACTCCTTAGACCCGTTACCGCAGACACAGGCAACCCCCATCCTAACTAACCCACTTGACCACACCCCACCCGCGACAAGAACCCGGAGCCCATAGACCCCGACTCAGGGACGAATTTTGGAAGCATCGTAAAAAATACAAGCAAGAAATCCACACAAGTTCCTAGTGCCACAACAAATGAATGGTACTGTTATTCACTGGCACGCTCTCATGCTCCGGTGACGAGCCCTCCGTCCGGTTTGCCTCCGATAAGACCGCGCTATAACTCATCTCGGCGCCACTACTATCTGTCTCCGCCTTCTCTTTTAATAATTTCGCCGTGAACGATACGACAGCCTCCGGGAGGGTTGTTGTCGTCGTGGTGAATGTCTGCCCATCTTCGCCGAAATGTCCACCGTTGGAACGATTCGTTGGTGTCAGAGAAGAGGACTTGACAGCCCAGGCAGAGGCTTCGTAGACCAGCTCATCCACCGATTGTACCCCGTCCATCATTTGATCCCGCAAGAGGTTCCACGTTCGCGTCTCCAAACCAGAGGTCTCGCTGGAAGCCATGGGTGAGAGTACCTCACTAACCGGGTAGCAATGCAGACGGTGAATGAGGTTATTCACCTCTCCAAACTGGACTAGACAAAGGAGGTTGACGCAAGGTAGGGTAGCGCTTCTGTTTTCGTACGAATGAAAGCGTGGAGGAAGTTGAAGATCTATGAAAGACTGGGTAGAAGCGAGGAGGAAGGCAAGATTGAGGTAGGGTGAGGCGCAGAGTTTGGAGTAGACCTGGAGAATTTTCAAAATTAGGCCCTCTGGGTCGGTGATATGGAGGCGTCGGCGTTTAGTCGCTAACGATAGCTGAAAGAGTAAAAGGGAACCTATGATCCTAGCTACGATAAGCTTCTTAGCGCGATGCCAATAGCCCCAAAACATCAACGAAGGGCTTAACGATTGTACATCGATACGCAGTCTAGTGGACGGTTTTAATCTCAAGAGAAAGGTGAATGAATGATCAACTGGAAACCGTCATAAAAGCTCAGCTACTTGATTTTGCACTGTTTTGCACTAACGATAAACACCAAGAACAACGTCTAAAATGAGGAGTTTGTGTAGCATAAGGATACCCACATTGCATTACTCCAGCCCTGTAAAATCTTCAGAGATCCTCCAACCTTCCCAAATGAAGGAAACACCTCAGCTGAAATCACAACAGACCCAGCACAACTTCATCCTGGTAGTTGAACTAATTTGCAAGAGGCGTTGAGGTTTAAGCCTAGCTTTTAATGTTGTACTTATAAAAGGGAAGCAACCATGCCATTAGTGAATCCTGTAACTGCTTCTGATAGCCAGTCCACACGTTGCAGGCCAGTCAACATATCATTCATCAAGATAGCAGGTGACAGTGCCATTGAAGCTGTGCATGCATCAGCGTAGAGTCGCCTTTCAACGAAAACCAAGCCCCACATACGAATGCCTACCTATATCCATGGAACGCTTTAGACGCAATGGCACTCATACGTCTGCCAGTGACGATCACGGCCGTTGCAATTCCAAATCCATCATCACAACGACCATTCAGCCCCGTGAACATTTAGGTCATGTTTGGACGCCTTATTCTGGGAACTTGATTGATGCACAACCTGTTGGGTAACGAAATCGTTCAAGATACCAAGAGGTAGGCACAGAGATTTACAAACAGTTGAACATCCCGAGGGGTAACGTAGCGACTTACCAGATGGCTGGGATGTGCGTAAATTTTGAGAGGATCTATGCAGGAAAATAAATGCAGCTACAACTCATGAAAATTCTTTCGTTGTTTTAATGGACCTAGGGGTCGACTTATCTCGAAGGCTCTCGCAGTCCACCAGTAAATTAGACTTACTACAGATTCAAAACAGGCATCCCTCAGCTTGGCATCAACAGTCAGACGTAGGAGCCTTGGTAGTCCCACATATCCAGGTACAGCAAAGAGTTCTGTCACGTCGGGACAGATACTGCTGCCCGTGACAGTGGAGCGAAAGAAGACGGGTGCCGAGACAATGTGGACTACACCCAGCTGAGCTAGTTGAGTAAGACAGAGTCGCGCGATGCTCCGGTCTACGTTGGCCAGACCAGCGGCCTGCGCAACAGTGCGTTGGCCGTTGACCAGAGGCAAGAGGCGGCTAGAAACGAGGTCTCGCGCCTCCCAGAAGGAAGAGAAGAGGCTATCGTCGTCATGCGGCTCCAGCACGTAGACCACATGGTTGCCAAGGGAAGTAAAAATGGGGCGGACTCGTACGAAAATGGTGGCATCGGTGACGGCGGCAGTGCTGTCGTCGAGAACCGATGGCACCCGCGACCAAACATCAGTGCGCCCCAATAGTGCCTCGGTGTCTTCTTCCGCCTCCTCCGTTGCTCCATCGATGCAGCTACACGGCTCCCCAGTGGCCAATTCAGCCTCAGTGGGGATGGAACAGCTCGACACTGAGTTGTTCACTGCTCGTGGGGCGAACTCAGTGAAAATGAAGAGAAATAGTTGGGTGAAGATGTAGCTTAACATGATCACTACCAACGAAACATTTGTGTGCCCGTGTCTCCATCACTTTGCGTTAACTGGTTACACCGAACAATGTAGTAAACAGGTTGCTAGGGCTTTAAACAACTAAAAAGCAGGCTCAGAAAGTTCATGATTTGAGGAAAATTGCACTTTCCGGTTTTTAAGCAGCAGCTGAAATGGTCAAAATGATAAATAGTGCCACACCAGAACAGTAAGGCATTTGAGTAGATATGATAGCTGATCTCCCCCCGAGACCATGGTATCGATATCAGAGCCACAATATATATTGTGGCTCCATATTCGCTATACAAGAATGGGGGCTCAATAGCGGTCACGTGCTGAACGTTACTAAAACCGCGAATTCAAGTATGTCCACAACAGAAACTGAACAGTAAGTTTCTCTCCTTATACTTGCAAAGAGATGATTCACTTGGTAACTGCTTATCCTTAAGACAGGAATTCTAAGTAGTTTTGCAGAAAGTTAATCCTCCTATTTGAATTCATCAAGAGAAAAAGTAATTGTAGACATTTCAATGATTGAAAAGTCCCGTAAATCCAAGTGAAACTAAAATGTGGCTTTGATAAATAGGTTGTCATACAAAACCTGCTACATGAAAGAATTCTTAATGCAGCCACTGGTAGTCGAAGTAGATTCCATCGTAAAATAATAATAAACACAACGTGGAAAGTGTTAGGGAGGCGTGAGCGAAAAGTACTTGCATAAGGGTCGCATTTACCATTTGTTAAGGTTTTTGAAAACTACATTGTTTTAGATACTAAAGCAAACACTTTAAAATAACATTGACAACCAAAAAGATATCCTACAATGAGGTAAAGCGGAGGCAAATCATCTCCCAAGCTGGTTACACAAAGCCCCTTTTGCCGTAGATCGGTAAAAACTTGGCGAAGAAATCGGTGGATCAGTGTTTCATTACCCCCATCTACCGCCTGCTTGAAAGTATCCTGTGATAACGCAGCGTTTTCTTCCTCCATGTACGCCAAATACCGATTAATCTTCCGTACGGTAAGTTCATAGGCCGATTGCAGAGCGGGCTGAAGTCCACTGTGAATGTCTTCATAATGGAGAGGAAAATCCTGACCGGTAAGATCATAATGCTGCAACTGGAACTCACGCGAACGAACGACGAAGCACAGATTAAAAAGAAGAGTGTTTCTCGAATACCGAGTTCCCTCGATGCGCTGGGGAAAACCAATGATGAAATGCTCAAATTCAGCAATGACAATTGGCTGGTTGGTCAAATCGGCACGGGGAATTACAGCATGAGCAATGAGCTTGAAATTTTCGTTGGAAATGTATCCATCAGGATATTGGCAATCGATCATGGAGCCTTGAACATTCTCAAAAGTACAATAGATGACAGCAGCTAATTCCAGGGCCTTGACAGCAGCCTACATAGGGGTAAGTAGAAAGATGCAAGAAATCAAAGCGAAACAATGGGTAACAAGTTACCAACGTTGCCCATGATTCCCCGCTTTCATAAAATGGGATCGATCAAAGAATCAACTATAAGCGCATAAAAACAGTCCGGTGGGGTATTTGGAATTACTGCTGAAAGTAACAGTTAAGTAAGACGAGTGTTAGAATATACTGAAATTCAAAAAGAAAAAAGGCACATTTAACAGAAGTAAGGGAGAAGATGGAGACTTCAAGACAAACGCATACAGCTAAAATTACACTGCAAAAATGAAATTAAGGCTTCGACGAGAAGGCGAAAGCACAGTGAAATAAATTGCTACCAAAGGGCACACCACAAAAAACAGCGCAGTAATTGAGCTTGACCTAGAGGATTTATAAGAAAAGTTAATACTATACAAATTATAAAGAAAACAACAGTTAGAATTTAAACAGTGCGTCCTGTCAAAATTTAGTCGAATTATGAGAGTGTGTGCTCTAAAGCACCGTAAGTAGTCCAAGTAAGATAAGTGCAGATATACTCCATTTTGACGACGTATGATTTCTCAAAAAGAAATTAAAGTAAAGAATTCAGCAATTATATTTTGAGTGCGTCAGCTTGGAGTGTTGACCCGTATTATTCGCCCTAGGGTCTCCGCAAAGAGCTTTTTACAGAGGCAAACCTGTCAACTAGAAAAAATGCCTGGTGAGAAAAGTCAACTTTTACCATCAAGATATTGGCAATCAATCATGGAGTCCTGAATATTTTCAAAAGTACAATAGATGGCAAAAGCCAATTCCAGGGCCTTGACGGCAGCCTACATAGAGCAAAACAGAATGACGTAAAAAATCAAAGCGAAACAATGGGCATCACGTTATCAACGTTGCCAATAATTCTCAGCTGTCATAAAATAAGGTCGATCAAAGAATTAAACATAAGTGTATTAATTTGATATTTTGTTCAAACATACTTTAAACACGTGTGCAATTCCAGGACCCCAAATATGTGTTTTTAGCCGTAGCACGATGTACTCAAATTATGCTAATAGTCTTCATAGTCTGCTTAATTACAATTTTTGTTTGTCTTTAGCATTCACGCGTTTTAACTTTGACGAAAAATTACCGTGCTAAATAACTAACAAAACGTTTGTAATTTAATGGTCTGATTATATCCTTTGTCGATGCGTGTGGCACCATTTCACAACCTTTGATAATTTTAGTGCTATGACGTGTATATTTTGGAATACCAAAACAATGTTGAAGTGTTTTTATGTCTCTTTGAGGTATTTTTTCAAGGTCAAGCGATCGTTCTAATTACCGCTGTCTCGGCCGCTGAGTTAGAAAAGGCGTGCTTCAGGCTTTTGGTATTATTGTTAGATAGCCATGGGCAGCCTGGGCATTCCGATTGATGTACGAGTGGACGTCTTTGAGAGGAAAAAGATACGCGAAGCCCAAATATCGGAGAAATTTAAGAAAATTTGCTTTTCGGACATGAGGAGGTGACTTGTATATATTTTGCTGACTTTTATTTAGAATCAAAGCTCTCGCCTCTACTGGTTACTGGAGTGAAGGAGATGCCGCCCTTTGGCTACTTTCGCACTTAGATGATCCTCTCCTAGATGAACCCTTTTACCGGGAATTCTACTTATTTTTGTGTGTCCGTTCCGATTTGGCCCAAAATATTTCGGACTTCTGGCTTGCAAGTTCTGGCAGTGAGGGTTGGAATTACGCACACGAGTTTCCTCCGCATATCACACTCCTGTCGAACCTGAGGGTCTCTGACGATAAAGTTCTCCTGCTCCATGGTATCTATGACAAAATAATTCAAGAACATTCACACCTGCTGAAATTCAATGAAGTTCCGCTTAAGCTCGTGACTTCCGATGACTTTATTGGGTACATTGTCTCGAGTGATAAAGTCAACGCAAGTCTGGAAAGGCTTTGTCGTGTGTTTTTGCAGGAGCTTCTGAATGGTAGGCTGAGATCTTTGTTCCCTTTCATGGTTGTTTCGCACATTTCAGCTGGCATAATATCTGATGATGATCCTATGCGAAGGTGTAAATCCAATTACCATATGTCTCTTGCCTACGGCTTTCAGTTAGCCAATCGAAGCAACCTTGGGGACCTTCAGGACTCTTACAATATGAAGTCTCAGCTTTTAGTTTCGTGGACGTTGGATCTGTTTTCTGGTGACCCAAGATTATCCACTCCTGACTCTGAGGTAGTTTTGTGTTTTACTACGTCTAAGTTCTTTTCTGTAATCAGCTCTACGAGATGCGAACTACGGTGGAAGTGGATGACGTGTTATTTTCAAACCTTTCCCTGGAGGACAATCCTCAAACGGATATCTCCCCACCCCAACTCACTCCCTCCTCACCAGAAATGGGCCAAATGATCGTGGGGTGCCACTTGTCCTCCTCTGCCTCTTCTGTGGGAGCGGGTCGAACGCCAGATTCAGACAGTCTGCAGCCATCAATCCACACTCCGTTCAATGAGGTACCTGCTTTGGCTGATTGTCCACATCCTCCCAACACACTGGCACACTCAGCTGGCGACAAAGTTCTCTTTGTTGGATCGTGCAACTTGAACGGTCGATATGGGGTCCCGGTGGGTGTCAATCTCACTTCGGGGCTGACGGGGGTATTCAGTCTTGCCTCGGCCCGTAGGATTCCTAAGTGGCATGCCTGGGTCACGCATAGGTAGGCTCTTTCTCCATAAGTAGTAGCCATCACCCCGGTGCTCTGACTTTCCTACCTAATCCCAGTGTTGCATATATACTAGATGTGATCTTTTTTATGTCATGGTAAGCAGATTGAGTTTAAAACCACAAGTAAAAGTAGGAAAGGTGCACTTTTTAATATATGCTCACCAATTGAATGAATAAGTGGCTACTAATATCACTTCAAGGCAAAATATCGGATCTGCAGTAGTAACAAATGTAAAAGCGGCAGCTCTAAAGCCGCATCTCGGTGTATTACAAGGTTGCGCACAGGTTTGCGCTTTGCGCTATTGCAGTTTTTCGACTGCTCGTCTTTCTTCCCATCACCATTCTTGTAATTTTTAGTGTCTCACTAATGTCTTGTGAGCACATTTACGATGTAAATACTCATTTAGCAGCTCTTGCAATATTGGCTGATCTGCTTGAGGCATAACAGATGCAAGAAGCATTTTTGTATGCTATAATTTCCCACATTCTTCATGTGATGATGAACAACCATTTTCTGTGATTCTTATAATGCTATGGATACAGCCCCTATAATGTTTATTCTACCGCTGATATTCTCATTTAATTTGCATAGAAAAGGCGCATCTCTTTTCGACCTTTGCAAATAATTTGAGATTCCCTTTTATCTCTTGGCTGGTTTCAAACTTAACACTGCACTGGTATATTCTACCCACCTAAGGAATGCGCTAATCCACATAGTTTTGTATGTAGGATGACTACATGGGCATTATGCCGCTCAAACTAAGGCGAGTCGATGCTCCACGATGGGTCTATCTTGTGCCAACCGTAACCTAGGGGTGGCTATATGGTAAAACACGATATGAAGTAGTAGCAGAGCTGAAATTCTATATCGTTTTGTTAGACTAGTAATGTATTGAGTCTCAGTTCAGTGGGACATAATCCAAATCCATTGCAACTTTCCAGTAGGTTATCAGCGTGGACCAGTGCTGTCGTTACGTAATTTTGATCCTTACGACTCCAGACTGACCCCATCTTTCCCTGAATTTCGTTCGTTGCCTTCCTTTAAATATTTGCTTCCCAAAAGTGTGGTTGTTAGGGCTATAGCCACGTGCACTCAGTCGAACTTTATGTCCCATCGTGATATATATCGCGCATCCTTCTCTCTGTTGTCTACCTCCTACGGCGGAAGTTTTCCTTTTTTGGTGGTGGTGGTGGTGGTGGCGGCAAGGACATCCCTATCTCCCCTTTCTCCCCATCTCCCTTCCGCACAGCGAGGGGAAAGTTTATGGGGCGGACAGACCTCGCTGTACTTTTCCTCACCCAGACGTTGGCCACTCTCATTTTCACAGTCTGTAAGGCGGGCATTACGGGTAGAACCACCCCTCTAGATTGCTCGTACAGTGACGCTGGTTTTGATCTTTTCAATACACATTCCCCATACTCCCTTTGCCACTGGGCTACTAACGGAAGTGATGCTAGTGGAGTCCTACGCAACTGTGTCGTTGACCTGGACGGAGAAAAAGTCCGTGAGGCTAATTTACAACTAAAAAAAAGTACCGCTTTGCTGCATAACGCTAACATCGGATTAGATTTATTTATTTATATCCGATTCATTGCATTACTTTCTCTTGAGGCCGGAACTTTGTGACTGCAGGCAGTAGTCAAACATTGACGGCAAATTATCTACATTCCTTGCATGTAAAAAATGTATAGCCAACCTTTTTACGTGTAGAATGTAATCTGCGTCTACGTATGCGGACTTGTTTATCATACCTGGTACATGGCAAGTGTTCACCACACAAAATCACCCATCTTTGTCATTTCAAAGACTCGGTGTATTTAATAAATTCCTACCGTCTAGGATGAAGTCTTTGGTCAAATATGGTCTACAGCTTGCGGTCAGCGTTCTATGAAGGGTTCCCTTTTAAGATTGACTTGGCTTTCTTGTACAAAGACGAGATTTGCATACAATTACAACTCGCGGGGACGAAATTCCAAGGCAAAAGCGACTTAAAAAGGAGTTAGCATCTGCAGGATCAGCAGTAGAAGCGAAGTTGTTTTACCTGTGACGTCAGTGTAGTGCTAACTAACTCGCTGGCAAGCTGGCTCGTACACTAACAGACATTTTTTTAGGGGTTTGGTAGGATTATGCCAGGGCGCAACATAGGTGTGTGTGTGTGTATGCGATTGTTTTTTTTTCCATCTCAGCCCCCCGCACAAAAGGTCAAGGGACGGAGAGGGACAGTCACGTGCCTCCTTTGTCCTTTCCCTGCAAAAAGTTAACTTCCATTGTCCAATACTAAAGTCGTAAATTCACTCATGCAATGGTCTCCACACTTTCATACACAGTTTCCTGCCTTGTTATTCAGCGCAATGAGGCAGTTCATGCAAAAAGACCATAAAAACCCACCAACCTTTTTGGTCCGACTACGTCATGCCTGGGTTTGTGAAATGACCGAAGTAGTGCGAACGTGCCCCATGTCATTATGGGCCTGTGCTGTGAACAGACGGTGGGGATCGGGTACACTAGCGCCCATGACCATCCATGCTTATCACAGGCGGTGAGGGCTCGGCGCTCCCTGACACATTCATCACCGGGGTCGCGTACATGGGGCATCTTGCTGGCTTTATTTGAATCTACCTTTATGGCTTTTGGTAGTGCTGTTCTTTATCAGCCCATTATAACTGGTTGGACTGAATCATGTCACGAGTCGATTTGTTAAACTTAAAATGCCATGGATGTAGCATATCCCTACCCTGCGGATAACTGCATTTTTTATTTGTTAGGAGTAGTCGTATGGCTCGAACCATCGTGTAACAATCAATGTCACATTAGAGCTATAAAATACATCGGCTATGGTGATTTAGCTCTCTTCGACGCCCTTGGAACAAACGTGTTAAGGGCTTTTCAAACTAAACTATAGCCATCAAGGTGGATGTGTTCGTTAATTCATTTCCACGTGAAACCAGGTAGTTGAACCGATTTCGCCTCAGCTTGCCCATCTTTTCACGACCCGCTAATGATTGCCTTATGTTAAATCAGCACCACCCATTACTTTATCAGTGTCGAAAGACAAGACTTGGTACCTGATGTGACTCTTGTAATGATATTATCCTCACGGAAATGGAGTCACGTTGTGGTTACCTAGTGCCCCTTTTGTTTTGTACTTTGCCCTACTGCCGATTTTGATAGCCCTTTTCTTGAGACTAGAAATTAACCATCTTTGTGTATCTATGTTTTAAACTTTTCAATTACTAAGTAAAAAGCCATTATTCAATTAGTAAAGGCTTTCAACCCCGAAAATCGTTGTCAGAGGACACCTAAACTCCAAGATAAGCGCCGGGCATTTGTTAAATCTCGTGTTTTTGTTGGTTAGAAAGTCTACTTAATTACTTATTGCAAAAAATGGATGTCTTATCTCATATTTCTGCTCCGTGATTAGTTATAAAGTCCACTTGGCGCTCTATTAACAGTTGGGGATATGTGTTTCGTTTATTTATACCTGGTCTGTAACCCGATTCTTGTGTTCTCTTTTCAGGTCTACAGTGGTCATTGGATGTCAGGAGGATAGTCTTAAAGCGGAGCTTTGCAACACCTTTGTGGCGCCGTCTAGGGTGAGTTATCGTTCAGTGTGACACCAGTCCACAGAACTGACTGTTAAACACGAGGGTCATTAATGCCAAATGAACAAATCTGCATGTAATTCTCTGCTACGTTTCTATAAATATTTCAACTTGAAGCTGTCTTTGAAATTTCACTATCTTCACAATTGAATGTCTTAGTGATGGGTGGCTGAATGAGTTCGAGACCGAAGTCGAGTTGGCGTTTCCTTGTTGCGCTTTTGTTGACATTAAAATCGCGTTGTTGGTAGCCCACGCCACTGCGTGTGTTTACTGTTCTACGCCTCTTCGTGTACGTGGGTCATTAAAAGTAGCATCTTTTTCCGCAAATATAAAGGCATTCAAGCTTCCATACCTCCTTTGAAGGTGTTATAGGGCCTGTAGTTCTAGACCAAGCTTCATTATGAAAGCACAGAGGAGGTGATGGGTTGGTAGCAAAAAATTGCATGACATCGATATAGCGACTGAAATCTGAGGAGGAGACCGTAGAGCTTGTGGAGTGAAATCATAGCTAAAACAGCCTTCCACTCCTAAGAATTGTTCTCGTTGCTCTCCATGTTCACTCCTCATTGTCCATCAAAACGTAGCTTAGGAAGGAAATTTTATAAAAGCACCCAAATAGTCGGCTTCAAGGTGTAAAATATTGAAGAGTTCATTTTTAGATCCCGGCATCTTTTTCTGCACCAGCGGATTTTTGCGAGCCACTGGCAGTATTGGACAACGAAACCCGCACTTCCTCTCTGGCCGTCGGTGTCAACGTTGGTAGTAGTAGTAGTGGGTTTTGTTCCAAACTTCTCCCTCGCAGTTGCCGTCGCAAATCCGCTTCTTTGAATTCTTCCTCCCCCTCTTCTTCCCCCTCGGCCTTCCAGACCTCCGTCGCTGTCGGATCGAAGTCGGGTGTTAAGACACCTCCTCCAACTGCCACCGGGTCCTCCTCAATCTTTGGCTCGCGATTTTTTGGGAGTCTCCTTTCTGGTGCCAGTAATGGCAGTGGCAGCCTACAGCAACAGACACAAAAGCCTCAACGGCGTCTCTTTGTCATGCGACACGCTGAACGGGTTGATATCTGCTTTGGACGGGCCTGGACCACTCGCTGCATCGACAGGCGAGGTGAGCCATACTATCCTAATCATAGATCAAATTCCTGGTTCTGCCAGCTTTGGGCTGCAAAGTAGATGCAGGCGAGACCCCATTAAAAAGGTTCACTTATTTAAAAGTGGACTTTTGAACTTCCTTTTCTACCATTGGTACTACTTTTTTGGAAGGTCTTTAACGTCAAACTGTAACTTTTAAATGTTAAGGCGAAAATAAAAAGGGCAATTTTTATGTGTTCCAAATTTTATTTATTTATCCACACAACGTTCCCACGAATTTACTTTTATACCCGTATCCCTGGGTCGCATCGCCCCTGGAGACGAGTTGATTTGTCAGTACTGTTGAATCATTTTATGCCAGCCTGCCTACTTCACCTCCTTTCTCTTGGCACCATTGGGCGTGAGCTAACTCCAAATCTCACCAAAAGTTAGGCAACATTCATGTACTAATTACTTTTCGTGGAAACGGCTACTTCCCGCTTATCTCCCACCCTTACTTTGCATCTCAATTCCAATTTGTGTAATTATTGAAGTTGATTTGACATCAACCTGCAGAAAGGGTGGAAGATTGTGGATTTGGATAGGACACTATGACATCAAACTTTTGAAACTTGTTCCTCATGCTCCACGTGATCACCATTGTGCTCCGACCGTTGCGTGTTGTGTACCTTAGAATAGCAACTAACTACAGGACGGGAACAAAGATGGTGCGATGAATTCGGCCTGTAGGAGTACTATTATTTATTTTTTTTTGTGGATTTCGTTAGGGTTCTCGGGCATCGCATTTTCTTTCAGCAAGGTAAATTACACTGAGGCAGGCTTAATTTGAGAAGTATTGGTAGAGGGCTAGCCCACTTTTTACATCAAATGCATTCCATTTACAATTTATTTTTTTGGGAGGGGTGTTTGTCTAGCGTTGCTTTGTTGCTCTCAAGCCATCTTCCTGTGAAAATCATTGGAAGTGGTCTATTCTGCTAGCAAAATGAATCCGTTCGAAGATAGACTGGCAATTTATTTGGGCCTGGGCTATCTTCAAGTCAGTTCAGCAATGCAGTCTCCTGGTCAGCTCTAAGGGCTTTATAGAACATGCGATTTCGAAGGCATGGAAGGACTGACAAGCTGGTAGAACAGCAGAAGGCTAAAATGGACTCCCAGAACAGGATAGCTATGCAGTACGGTATACCAGTCTGTTATAGACAATTCAAACCAAATACGTGTGCAATTACATCCTTAAACCGTCAGCTAGTTCAGTTACCAGTTCTTTAAAAGCTCATTCAATCTGTTAAACTTATAACTTGATTACGAGCTTCCTGCTTTAAGCAAATGCAGGCATATTGGAGGATGAATTGCAAAATACGAGGGATCGAGGGCTTATTATCACGTGACCGAAAAAGTTTGCATGGCATTCGACGTGGCTAGCTGCAATGCAGCGCAATCCATAAAATGTCCTGCTAAGTGGGCGTGAATCTTTGCATGCACCACTAAATCGTGGATGTGTGGTTGTCTGTTGAAACAATACCCCATTGTGCTCAGTGGTACTATCAACTCTCAGTCATAAAACGGATGTGATTGCGGCTTATCTGCTGCCCTAATCACCGGGCCTGCCTCGATTTCGGGTCTCCAGAAGCTTCGCCCATAGCTTCTGGTATGACAGTGGGAGGAGATGGGGCATGCAATTCCAAATGGATGAAGTTGTGATTGAGAGAGATGCACTATGCTCGAGTTGAACAGAGAAGTACGTACCGAGAAGCGGGAAATAGTGAGTCGTAGAAACGAGGGGATCAAGCAAATGCGGTTTGTATGCCACCCTACCGTATAGCAAATCAAGCCACGTCAGATCGAAGTGCATCATTCATTCATTCATTGCGAGATGACGGGCAATATAAGGTGTCAAGATGGATTGTCGACACATTCTTCATGTCTTCTGTGCGTTGTTAAAATGCGTTGTGCGTTTGGGATTGCTTAAGGATTAGCTGACCGACGGATCGACCGATTGAGAAGTGGTGGTGACGTTAACGTTACGGTGTGTAATGGATAAGCATGTCCCTGGTTATTTCCTAGGCCTCCAATCGCCGCTTATCCCAAAATTTGAATACGCGTACCACTTCATCCCCAAATGACTGCGCTGCGTTGCAGTGCAGACTCAATTGTTCATTAGGTCAAACCACTACAGCTGGAGGCATATGCAAACCGATGCGACTCGGAGGTTGGGGAGGAGAGAATCCTACGTTGAGAAAAAGGCCATAGGCCTAGCGAATCAGCGGGTGGAAAGTGGTGGATTCCATGCCTCGCGCTATCACAAGACTTAACTGTGGAAACAAACAATGTTGCACATCGGTTGTAAAGTTGCAGCAAAACAGAGGGAGGGCGGGGTAACGCCTCATCATTGTCCTCGCCCAAATCCAGCTCCTCCGTATTTGATGGTTCTGCACCAATTGATGATTAGCATCTTTTCTTGACATTAGCAATGGGGGGTCACATGACCCCATGTGAAACAGACAGCAGGCAGGAGGGGAGTAAAGGTGCGGTGAAACTGACGTGACACAAAATCGTTTTGTGACAGTGGACTAGTGTAATCTGTGGTAGGCTTATGTCTGGATTGGGGCGTTTGATTGTTGAATTCATTATCTAAACAAGTAGTCTATTTTGCGGAACTCTGTCGTCTTCCTTTAACCTTGGTGCGGTGCTAACTTGTGTGGGTTCCCTACAAATACATGGCAGCACTGGCAGACCGCGGGTGGAAGTGATATAGAAAGAACTCCATTTCATCATGATGGTGGCAAAACCCACGGTCTGTAGAGTATCTGTTTACTTAATTTGCTCACATCTTTTTCCCTTAATGTCGTTTAAAAGGAGGTATCTTTGCTCTGCTCTTTCGTCTAGGTCTCTACCGTCGGCTGAACCTCAACATGCCACCTCGGCTGCCTGTGCGAGAGGACATCATCGACCACACTCTGGACTCTCCACTAACCCAAGTTGGCCTCTTTGTGGCGGGCGCCTGTGGTCGTGCCTTCGCCGAAGCCGGTGTCCGCTTCTCCGTTTGCTACGTCTCACCCGCCCTGCGCTGCGTTCAGACGGCGTGCCAGTTGCTGCGAGCTGCTGGACAGGTGGGTACCTCTTCTTGTCCACGCTTCGTATAACTCTTGTTTTGAGAACCATTGGTCTTAATTTAGGCCTCATAAACCATCCAGGAGACGGACAGTTGGCGAGAGACAATGACGACCATTATAGTTGTATTACGAATCAAGTCTTTCCAACTAAGCACCACTAATGTCGCGATGCTCTTACCTTAATCTTGTTCCTGCGGACATTCAGGAAATTTTGATGTGTTGTGCTTAAGCCCCTGCACTGGTGGATAATATGAATGCAGCTTCCAAGTCGGTTTTCTTCCTTCCGCGTTGCACAACAACTGTTTTTCTCTCTCGTAATGTACTTTTGGTAGCAACAGGGTAGGTTAATTTTTGTCACATTCACTGAGGGCGAGCAGTTGCGCTTGAATCACTGGGATTTCCTCTGCTTTAAAGTGGTGAATTACGAGACACAGGGGGTTTGTAGTCTAAACATCTGTTTGGCTTGAAGTGTCTTTTTCAACACCTTTGGTCGCATCGCCTTGTCCCAATGGGAATGTCCCCCTTCCTAGGAGGCGAGGAGTTGTGAGGAGCTAGAGCATAAGAATTTCCACCTGTAAACCGTTTATGGCGCTTTCATCCCTTGACCACGCTTTGATAAATAACGTGTGGAGAAGTTCGTCCATTCAAACTGCTTCCCACCTCAAAAACAGTAGAAGTACCCATGGCCGTTGGTGTTTCACAGATCTTGCCATTGGAACTGTATCTCTCCACCATTGTTTTATTTTGTGCTTGATTGATAGGGCGGGTAAGAGTTTCCCACTTGATCTCACTTCCTGTCACTAAAGTAATCCCTAAGTATATTGAGGCTTCCGGTCACGAACGCGGAAACAGTTCTGAAAAGGCGTATTTAACACGCTGGACGTGGAGACAGTGCTGCGATAGCCCGGAAACCGTTTCTCACGGTAGCACCTTGGTAGGCGAAAACAAGGATACGTGTAAATCGCATTGAGAGGGGTGAAAGAACAACGCTGGTAGCGGCTTGTCGACGGCGGTGGAAAATAAATGCTTTCCTTTTGTCCCATTCTCTGTCTCGTCGTCTTGCTGCGTTGTGTCGTGCAGCTGGAACAGGAAAGGCCCCACATCTCTCCAACACTGTCCGCGATTCCAGATTCAAGACTACTTGTTTGCGTGTGCGAGTGTCTGGTTTAAGGAGGACGTCTGGTTTTTTGCAGACAGCATGTCCGAAATTCATTACAAAATGTCTGGTCTCAAATTTGAGCCCCAGTGGGTAAGTGTTTTTTCTGTTTTACCATATTTTTACTGGTAAACCAGACCGCTTCTACGCGCGTGAATGCAGCTTTGATATTTCGGCCACGTCTTCAATGTAGCAATCCAGCTCCTCCTGAAGTTGTTATTAGGTTTTACAAGTCAGTACAGAAGAGCCGGTGGACTGTTAACGCCACTGAGATTGTTTTCACAGCTAGAAACGGCCGAAGGCACACAGTCAGCTGTCAACCACAGCGCAGTCAGTGCTCTAAAATGCACTGGGGTGGCAGGAGCAAAGTGGTTGTGCTTTGACTCCCTACGCAGTAGACATGACATCTGTTCCCACCACCAGGAGCAATTCACCTCGCCCATTCCAGCAAGACCCATTTTCTTCCTCTCAACTGGCTTGTAAGGATGGGAGGAAGTAGAATTCTTCAAGCAACTCATCTTTGCGCAAATGGTGTCGGGAATGTCGTAGTGCCCTTCATCTGGCCTTTGTTAGGTAGGTAATTGGTTATCCTTGTGATGGACACGAGGTTGAGACGAGTTTCAATGGCAGACATGGCTTTGGTGACCCTCCTCTCGTAGGTCTCCGTGTATTCAGCCACCGCCACCGTCGCTTCTTTCTTGTGTGGTGTTTAGACATGGCCACCGGGCACCACGATCCCAATTGCTGCCTTGGCTTTGGTCGCTGACTCCTGACACCACTGTAGGCGGTCAGTGTCCTTTCCTACGGTGTTATGCTACACACTCGACTAGATGCCCTGATTGATGGGCGGTTAGTCAAAATGGCTCAAAAGACGTCGGACAGGGTAGTGCAAAAGTGCACGAGAGTCGGGACTCCCCTGTGTCCGCCTTATTGACCGCATGACTCATTGGGGAAGTGCAGTTGTGTGAATGATTTCGGACATGTCTGGTTTTGATGGTGTCTGGTCGCCAAAGCCATAAACTGTAACTCCTGCATGTGCCATAAGACGAAATTTGGGGCCGTTTTTACTTCCAGATGAGCTGTCCAAACGCCGTTCAGGGGAATCCCATCAGTTATCAATGTAATCGTATGAATCATCCAGAAGGTATCGGAAAGGATCAAGTAAATATCATTTTTCTGAACGCTACAGACATTCTGAGTGAGTGAGTTAAAAGGCAAACTCATGCGCCGTCGTTGATACGGCATTGATACCACTGCTATTTTGCTGCAGCATCCTGCGGAAACCGGATGTCGGTGGTAGCCTTACCATCAAACACCTGCGTGCACATGAGCAAAAGTAGAGGCAGCACACTTTGATGCAAGTTTTCTTGTCCGAAGTGGTCGGCTGACGAGAGAGGCTCAGTGCGCACAGTGGAGCGCAGCGCAACTTAAAAAGTGGGATGCAAAACTGTACGAGATTCTTCTAGGCTGTGCTAAACATGAATCGGGTGAGTCCATTTGAATCAGCAACCGTTCGGGACTATTCGGTGCAGTGCAATGCAAAGATTCAAAAAGGGATGAGTCCACACTCTTCTGTGTCTATTTTGTTGATTGCACGACTTATTGTGGAGGTCTGTCCTCTGGATTACTTCGCGAATGTCTTATCATTTTCTGCTTGGTAAGATAATGCGCTGTAACTTCGAAGTGTGATGTTTGACTAGGTTTTGGGCTGTCAACACTATCTGATGAGCTGTCAAAATGCCATGCAAAGGAATCGCATTAGTTGTCAACAAAGTTGTATGGAAAGTGTGTGTTATTGGAGTGGGTGGAAGGTGCAATTTGCACCGTATGTCCGTTAAATTCTTCTTCCTCTTCCTCGGACGCGTTGAGAGTTCCATTTTGATTCGTGCTTGCAATTGCGCCTTAAACAATGGTTCCGCCGTGAAAACAGGAGACGTTTGTTTGAGGAGGACGCGTGAAGTAGCGCCAAAAGGTTTTACTGCGGTTAGGGTTTACCGAATTGAAGCCTGTTTGGTGCGCGAGCTGAAGACGTTTCTCAGACGGTATGCATTTACTTGACTCCGAAACCAGTGGTACCAATACTGTCGCCTCCGAGTTCTGCCTAACGAAGGCGTCATAAGATTTTATGTGTGTAATTTGTTGGTACCACGTTGGCGCCAAAATCCCCAAAGCCTGTATAGACCACACATCAGTAGCAAGTTTTTTTTTAACAGAGGCCTCGGCTATTTGCATTAGAAGCATACGGCTTGTTGATTTGGAGGCGCATGAAGCAGGGGCATAGTAATGAGGTAAGCTTGTGTGCACATTGTGTGCTGCAAGGCAGTCCGTCTTTTAGCCATTTCCTATCATTTGCATTATTTATGCTGTTAAACTGGAGATTTGCACCGTACCTGTGTGTTCTTACCGTTGTAAAACGATGAGGCGAGTAAGGCAGTACAGCAGATGAACGTAAAGACTTCCTACTTCGAGCACCCTCCTGTGTTCATTGTTGTCACTATTGTCAAAGAAGGGAGTGAGGTTTTTCGTATCTGCCTTGCTTGAGTCCTTTCCCGCCTCAGGTTATTCTGAGAACATGCCGTCTCGCCGGCCATTCCTCCTACTTAGCTCTAACCCATCTCTCACTCTATTCACGGAGCCAGGTGGTGATCAACTCCTTTAGCTTTTTTGAGCCACATGCTTCTATTGCGAAATTGGGGACTACAGACGCGTAGCCGCAAGGTGTTTATAGATTAAGATTTAACGCCAGTGTTCGGTTTAGACCAGCAACATACATGAGATGGACTACAGCTGAAGTCCCTCTCGTTTGCCATGTCTTGCCCTCCCCCCTCCCCCTCCCTCCCCAGTTTCAGATGCAATTCTGTAACACCCCTGTAAGGCATATGTTTGGCCCCTTTCATACTTTCCTTCATTTCCTCCGCTTCCTCTCACTAGGTTCCTTCGTGAGGAAAGGCTTATTGCCACCCTCCTAGCTCCACTTCGCTCCTCCGCCATTTGTTCCCGGCATTCCTGTTCCGCTTGCCACCACGTGATGCGTGCATGGACCGGTTTAATTGGGAGGGTGCTCTCTCAGCCTTCCCTCGATGCTATGACACCGCATCCTGTATTTCATGCTCTTGCTGTGCTTTAGCTTCCTTGGACGACGTTTAAGGCCCACTAGTCTGGAACGCAGTCCTACCTCCTTTTAACTCTGTGCTATTTCCGTTTCACTTCTCAGAGAAGTGTCGCACCCTTTTTCCGTATCTTCTGAAATTAGTCAACCAGATGAGCCACATTGAATGCTGTTGTTGTGGCGTTTATTACCAGATCAAAATTGACTTTTGTGGGAGCAAAATGCAGCGCCATTCTTTCGTGTTGGTCTGCCATTAACTTGTTGAAGGCTTTGAGGTTAGGAGCATCCTGGCTGGCACGTTGCATATTGCAATGAAGCCCTGGTTCATTCACGTGCCCTCTTTCTCCCTCACCATCGTGTGACGTATTTCCCTCATCAGTTGCTGCTTGCGGGTGGATGAAGTTGAGAACAACAAAATAAATGTGAGCTTTCCTAGATTTGAGGTTAGCCACGATCTTAGATCTGAGCAGCATATAGAAGTGCGCATTGAACATCTTTTGTGGATCGTAGTAGTCCATTCCTTCTCAAGACTGCGCTGGGGAATGTTTGAGAGAAGTAAAAAAAGCGGAAAAATAGACCATGTCAACTGAGGTAGTTTTACGGGGTGGGAAGAAGTGGCCGGTCCAGCCCCCTTCCTTCCTGACCACGCCAGCGTTATAGCTTACCCCGTGTGCGTACACACTGCAGTGGAGGCATAAATCACGCCTTTCGAAAACCAGCTCTCAAAATGGGCGCTGGATTGCATACCGGGCCAGTGGGGACCCGAGTGATGAATTGCTGTTTTGGCGTACGTGGGTGGAAATGTTTATGGGACATTCACGTGATACCTAGGCGACCGCCTCTGGCTGACTGCCCAGGAGAAGTCGGGTGTATTCCCGGCATCTTTTGTCTCCCTGCCACCAATTTTTCATCCATCTGACTAACCGTAGCAGTCGCGAGACGGTGGAAAAAAGCAGACTGAAATCTGTCTGGCATTTAGCACCACGTGATTCAAGCTCCCAATTAAACCGACTGCTGTGCAAGCTAACCCAGACTTCTTATGCCTCTCCACAAAGAGTTCTTTTGAAAGCTCAACGCGTTGCACGGGTCTGAAAGTCAATTTGTTAGAAAAACTGCGGAAGCCGAGGTCTGGCGAAGAAGGATTTGACTGGAGGAAAAAGTGGTAGCGAACCTGTTGCCAGACAGCCGCATCGCTGCCGGTAACATTGCGCTAGACCTTGGAGACTAACCAATCCTTTGAATATGCTCTCCACCTACTCCAATCACCAAGCTTAGTCAGCAAGCAGCGAAGTTAACTGTGACTGCTTTGATATCTCCCAACCCACTACTACCCAGCTTTTGCCACAGGGGTTGGCGACGTTAGGGACATTAAAGGTGTTTTCCCATTCCTCTTAGCGTGCATTCATTCCAAAACGGAGTCGTTTGATGTAAACAATGTTTGCGTCATTTTTACCACTTATCCTAACCTACCATTGCGGACGTGTCGGTTATGGCTTTTTGTGACTGTTGTTGTAAACAAGTGTGCACGGCAATGTCCAATATTTCGTCACACAGTAAAATCAACCTTTTCGGCAGTGTTTAGACCCCCTTCAACGTCGTCTTCTGGTGGGATTTGGGCTTGGCTGAAAGCTATTGCAAGACTAATTATTGTAAAGGGTACTCTGGTTTGTAACCCCCGGTGTCCCAATATTTGTCTTCCATCAAATCAGTTTTGAGACACAGGTGTTGAAGGTAGGTGTGGTTGAAGCAATTTGCCACCAATTCTTCTGCAAGCAGATTCTGAATGTGGGAACAGGATGCTTCCAACGCTTAGCACTTTGATAAGACGTCTACAGAAGGGAATGGCATTTGAGGTCGTGGCTCAGAATAGCGGTGCTGTGCCATCAAATGTCTCACCACTGATTTGATGAGTGTCCTACCACAGTCTGTGCGCATGGATGCCCGCGTCTTCAAGCACACCCATTCACCACCGCGTACGCACCAACACCATTACCTGTCAGTCTGGCCTACGGTGCCTGCACCAGCCCAACAATCGGTACGCATTTCTCACTGTGTGTGCCACCAACAGTACCGACAGGGTAGCGCCACTGCAGTACGCGTTGCTTTAGGCGCCTCAATTAGGGCTTCAGCGTTCCTCGTATTTCAGCTTCTTCGACAACTCTCTTCGTCCATGCAAAGTTTGTTTGTCACAGTCCCTTAATCACTTCTCGCTTGTAGTTGGGATTTTACTCCTGCATTCACTCGTCGTGATCACCTTACATTGTTGTCGAGTCAGCTTCCTTTCTCCTGGGCACATTTTCACCCTTGCCTTTGTGCGTAGGTATTATTGTCTCCATCCAACATCCACTTTCTAATTGGCATTGTTGTCATTTCAAATTGGTGGATGTATGCCTTGCTTTCGACAACAAGGCCCAACACATTTGAATCCGTTTAATTATGTTGTCGTGAAGGGGCAACGTGTGTCACACTGAAAACAAACCACACTGGACGATTTGCATCCTTCACTTTGATGTGAGCTTCATCAAAAGTAATCATGGCTATTTTTGAAAACATAGTCGCAAAATTTCAAAGGATTTAGATGTAAACAAGAGATTGTGTGACCAAGATCACTGGACGTTGCGGCAACAGTCATGTGCAGGGGACGGGTGCATCCATCACCTTATCCATCCGATGAGTGGAGGTGACAGTAAAAAGTGAATCCTTGTATTCGCTCAACTGTTGTGCTTTTCAGGAGTCAGAACTCTGCAAACGCTGCTACTAATGCGGCCCATACCTTAGGCCTGGAATCACTGAACGACGAATTCATTTTGACACCTTTCCTGAAAAGAGAGGATAGGCGAGAAAACAGAAACAGTAGTGCTCAAAACTAGTTGTTTTGGCAGAAGCTGGCTAGTAGTCCAGTTGTTATTTGAGCATCTGAATGATGTCATACATTTTGCAATATGGTACCACCTCAAGTTGCCTCCGGAGCGGTGATTGGCTATTGCGGTGGAGAAGAGGAGAGACGGAGTGCGACTGGGCATGGATGGGGGCGTCCAGACCCGAGTACGAGGAAGAAACCACGCAGACAAAGTTGTGCGCTGGTAATCACTTGGCTACTTAACCCCTTCACTCCTTAGAGCACCGTGCCTAGTGTTGACTACGGTTACACTTCTGCTCCAACTGCAACGCGTCTTCCTGTGGATGGTTACTAGCCCTGAAGTAGAAACGAAGATGCCGCAATGGATCCGCATAGTCGAGTAAACGCTTTCCAGTTCTGCGGTGGTGGTGGTGGTGGTGGTGGTGGTGGTAGTAGTAGTGTCGGGTGTCTAGGATTTGTGTATTTTTCGGTAAAATCCGCAGCAATGGCTGTATAACTTGTAGGAGCTCGTGAAGTGGATTTGATGGTTTATGTATTGCATGAAGTATGGGTGTGCATCAATTTCTCGGTGTGGTACTCTACTCTATTTAGTAATATCCTTCTCGCATCACCAATCCCAGTCATGAAACGTCGATCGACGCTGGCGAATGTGATTACACTTTCCTTGTCCTGCGTACCGTACCGAGCTCACTTCGGTTCCACATCTCCAACATCTTCACCCATGGCTTCGTGTGTGTCATTTGGAGGAGGAGGTACAGCATGCCCATTCTAGAGTGTACTGACCGGAACCAGATGGATGCAGAATGCGGTTGGAGTGGTGAGAGATGTTGACATTGCGTAGGATGGAGAGGTAGGTACGGAGAAGTGGAAAGTGAGTTTATAAAAAGTGGCACCCATGTGCTGACGTCAATGTAACGGCATGTGATGGATACACACGCCTTCAGCTATTCCCATAGGGTGCAGTCACCACCTACCCCAAAATTCGAAGACACGTGCTACTTCATCCCCAACTGACCCCACCGCAGTGGAACGCAGACTCTGCTGTTTATTAGGCCAAACGATAGCATTTGAGGGGTGTGCAAACCGATGTGACGCGAAGGTGCGGAAGGGGATCATCAGTTTTGAGGAAAAGCACGTGGTTGAGTGAGTTGGTGGATCGACGGTAGTGTATTTCATACTCACTCCATTTCACCGCAGGACCCGAATTGCCGATAAGTTGTAAAGTTGTGATGGGGCAGGGAGGACGATACTGCCTCATCATCGTCCTCATCCTCATCCATCTCCTTCGTATTTGTTAAATGCTTTCGCACCAAGTGGTAAATGGCACCTTTGCTTGGCATTGATAATGGCGGATCACATGATCCCAAATGAACCAGACAGTGGATAGGATGGGAATAAAAGTGCTATAAAAGTGGAGTGCCAAAAATCATTCTGTGATGGTGAAGTCTGGTGCGGACTGCATTGATCGTAAGGGCAGTACTTGAGATACAATGTTACTGCCTGAACGATTTGCTCTAGCTAGCATATCCTATAAGCCAGTTTCTCAACAGGAAAGTCCACTGTATTGCCTTCACAGATGGAGGTACATCTTCTACGTTCCCGGTGCATTGGCTGATGTTTTAGACCTTTTTATAGGTGACCTCACTGTGCTACTGACCACTTTGCAACACTTGAGGACGACATGATTGCTGTAAGTTAGGCGTTGCTTTTTTCGTGATTCTTCCATTGCGATTCTGAGGGGATTCAATCGCATTTAGATCGGATATCTTTCGTGGCATGTAGGTGCGTCATCCCATCTTCACGGTTCGAGTTGGTGCTCATTTCGATCAGGTTCGCTTATTACTGTCGTAAAATTGAGATCCCGAATCAGTGGTAATTCATGTCCCTACCGTATACACGACCTGCTAGGCCGTGGGTATGGCCGGGATAACTTTTCATCAATACGATGGTGGAAACTGAGAGCAAACATCTTTAGATGTAGCTTTTTATTTAATGCCATGACTACATTAAAAATATATGGGTAGGTGGAGTAGCCGAAATTCACTAGTCTTTGTCAACGTACAAAATAACTAGGTTTTGATCACACTCAAAAAATTGTGAGCCAGTGGGGTCCCGCTTTTCGTGTTCTTTATTTTAATGTTTAATGGTTGTGTGTGTGTGTGTACGAGTTGGGTTGAAAACAAATAAGGCGCACTCGTATGCCAGTCCAGCCACACCCTAAGTTGATGTAAGTAGTTTACTGAGTTAGTTTCACTCCTACCTGTGGTCGCTTTTTTAATAAAAGCCTCATTTTTTTTTCGTGGCTGTGTAGTGCAATCTTGCTGTTCGAATTGAGCCCTTCCTATTCGAGTGGTTGGGATGGTACTCGGGCAAATTGCCAAACTTCCTGTCGCCCGCGATGCTCACCGAATTGGGCTACAATGTGGACAGGGAGTATCAGGCTCTCTCCTCTCTCAATCAGCTTGATCTGCATGAAAGCGTACCCCAATTCTACGCACGCTCTACTCAAATAGTCAAGGACATTCTTGAGCAGAACCCAATCAAAGGTGGGTGGAAGTCGACTCCCATTCTTTTTAATGCATTGCCTACCATACGATTGGATTCACCTCCTCTCTGAAGGCGTTATACGGCTGAATAACTAGTCTTACGGTTCAAGTCATTTTGTCAGACTGGAAAGTTTTGTCCAAGTAAAAGGACGAATTTTAGGGAGTTGGGAATGCAGTTATTTTCGCACAAAGTCAAGGTTTTCTTACTACCAACCAATCAGCTTCGGCTGAATTACCCAGGGACACTCAACCTGCCTTTCCAGTTATCCGGTGTGCGCTAACGTCTAAGTTGTAAAGCTTCGTACTCATTCTCGTAAATAATGGTTTTGTATTCACCATTTCTCGGCCAGAGGTTTAGCCGTCTCTTGGGTTCAGGTTGAAAAGCTCACTGTGCTGAATGTTTTTTTACAGGAATAACTGTTCGGACTGTAGGCTGGCAGTGAAATACCACTGCTTGAATTGTCACTGACACACGTACAGTCGCCTAGGCTACGCATACATTCCTTACGTGTTCTGTGGCCGTGTTCCGTCATTGTTCCATGGTAATCTGTAGACATGAGTACCTGTGCTTTGAGGGTGGCTGAATGCACGCAACTGCTAGCACTGTTGCCTGGTGTCTTGAAGAATGGTTTCTGAATTGGTCCGCACACGTCACTGTTTGGGACTGAGCACTTGACTAACTCATGTGTGATAGTTTTATTCCATCTTTGCGCTTCACGGGTGTATTTGTGTAAGCCAGCCAGCCATCCATTTCCAGAATTCCATCGCTCATCGTTTCCTTTTTTATTATTTCTATGTATACGACCCAGAAGTTGCGATCTAGATGATTGCCGAATTTCGATGTGTGTTCACAAGCCTGCAAATCCCTTTCTTTTAGGCCACTTAGCCGATCCACTTAGAACCAAGTCTCCTTTGAAGCATCAACAAAAGGGTGTCGCTCTTGTCCTGCTGCGTCTGATGTAATCTTGGTGGCTGTCTTGAAGTACCTGTTTTGTAAGCATGGAAAAGCACACGACACTATTCTTGTCTTAAATGCTTACTTTATTTGTCGTGCACTAGCTGGCCTAGTTCCCACTGTAAATTGTGACATCTTGCTCCCCTTAAGGTAATTATGATGGCATTAGTTTTGTCGTTTCATTGACTTCCTTACCTTTCAACCTTGCTTCGTCCACATCTTCATTGTTTGACGGCGCACCAGGGCTTTTGGTTAGAAGTACAGACCTCTCTTGAGTCTGTACGAACTCTCTCCGAATTGAGATAAGCCGGTGTTGCATATACACATACACAGCTTGTGCGTCACAGATATGTGACACGAAGGTCTCATCAGCCTTTGATAAATTAAGCTGCCACCAAATTATATCAAAGACCGGTTCGATTGAGGGCAAAACATAATAATCAGATGTTGGACTTCCTGATTCGAGAAAACTGGCGTCTATGGTGGCCCTGACAGCAAATGCATTGAGGTGGTGGACGGGAAAACTCATTCTCTTGTAAATTGTGAGTTGGTTGTCAAGTGTCCAAATATCAGTCCCACAGACCATTTTTCGAGCAATTTCGCGCTGCGCTTTTGTCAACTAATCTTCGCTGCACTGCGCTCGTGGGAGGGGATGGGAGGTTTAATGCCTTTTTGTCTTCCCTTGGCACTGACTCTCTCTCTCTCCCTTCTGGCCCAGTTTTGACCCGCCTTTGTTGTCTAGGTGGCTGTCCTCCGTTTTCCTGTGCTTTATTATCATTGTTGTGGAACATTTTTTGGACTTCGTTACATTCTGGCTGGGATATCGAGTACAATTGTCCATGGTACAGAAATTGGATACCAAGATAAAGGCAAGCTTAAATATGGCCCGATTTACCACTGCTTATTCATTCCATCCGCTAGGTGGAATCGGTTCGAATGATTACTTAAAACCATACTGTTAGTTTCCACATTTTTAGTTGCCTCTGGAGCGGAATAAGGTATAAAAATCCGGTGGCATACCTAGCGCCAGTGTACCGAGGAGATGGGAGCCTTGTGCCATTAGCATGGTAGCTTAAATCGCGAAACGGGAGTGAAAATTCCATAGGTGTTCACCATCACCGCAGAAAGAGATCTGTTTTCCAGAGTTGAGTGGTGGGTCATCCAGTCACGTTATCTTTACCAACTGTATTCTAGGGCGCTCACTAACTTGATGTCATTCAGGGCTGGCCACTATTCTGCGACATCATTATCTGTCAGCTTCCTCAGTCATTTGTACAAATGAGACCTGTGCGATTCTCCTTCTCATTTTGAATGCTCCCTGTGGTAGCCCCCTTCTTCCAGCTTTCCAGTTTACTTCAGTCAACGGCTGGCCTGCTCTGTCAGATTTGGATTACATGGCGAGAGCGCTTTGTAGTGGTGGTTTGGGTATATACTTTACGCATACTAATTCCTCTGGGAATTAGTCTCCATCGCCTGGCTGATTAATGCATTTTGTAGTTTAGTAGATGTTCACAGTTCTTTAGTCTAGAAAAAAAAACAACAGCAGAGGGTATCTTGTTCTTAGACCATGGTCAGAGGGTAAGTACTCGCATCACATCTCTTAACACGGTTTTATCAGCTGTGTAAAATGCACTCATCCACATCAAATAGTTGTTTCACTCGAGTTGTCGCCAGATTCGTTACAAATCTTTATCAAAGGAAGGATGAGCTGCAGGATAGTTATCAGGTGCAGTAAAAAGCCTTATGAAGTTTTAACTCCTTCGTACGTTGAAAAACTATGAGAAGAAAGTAACTTTCCTTCGGGTTTTTCCGTATGCACTCGGTACAAATTTCGTCCAAAATCCCTTTTTAACTCCTTGGCTCGCCCGTATGTGGATCCACACCTCTCCACTGGACTTCTAACTGAGTTCTGTCGAAAGGCCTTGAAAAGGGTTGATAAAAACGTGAGGGTGTATCCTCTTGGTAAAGAGTTCATTGTTACAGGATGAATTTGTTAAAGCTAGTGGGCAGATTAAAGACGCACATCTCTTGATTACGACGTGGTCATTTTATCCATTATCCTGTCATCCCATTTGTCCACGAGGGGCTTTGACAAAGTGCGTTAACACCTACGCTACCAATGTCGCATGTACGGTTGATAAATGGATTTTCTCACCCGAGTCTGCATGTCACAGATATGTGACGCATGTTCTTTGTCTATTTAGGATAAGGGCTTGCACCAGCTCGTTCCATAAACCGATTGGATGAATCTAAAATAAGCAAAAACGAGTAAGCTGGTCTAGGGTGACAGTTGCGGAGTTTTGAGTTACTGATCCGTTGCTTAAGTGGCCTATCCGGTAATGAAAGCGTTGGTGTCGTACTGAACCAGTGAAACATCTGCGTGGCTGTGATTTTCAATCTTCCTCTGATACTCCGGTGGTTGACCTTCTGAATCCACTTTAAAGGGCTCTTTTTTAATTATTAGTCCTGTAGCTTGGTGAGGCAGATATCAAACGAGATTCTTCGTTTTTTTCCATTTTTCTCGTGCTTTGTAGTACGCAAGCAGGATCAGAAGCCGTTTAACCCCTCTTGTTAGCTTGTCCATACGTATTACCCTGCAAGGCTTAGGGTTTGGTAGGTCTCCAATTCAAGCTTTGTTAATTTCAGCGAATGAGGCGGGAATCGACTCTTCTTTCCTCCGGAGTCGATTTTAATTCAACTTTTTGGATAAGACAAATCGCCTCATTTTCTGTTTTGCAGACTCACCAATCGGTAATGAGGAGACAGCATTGGATTAAGTAATGGGTGAATTGAGTACAAGTTGCGTCCATTTTTTTACATATTTTCCCACCCCTACATTTTCTTCTATTTACCTAACTTTCAACTAACACTTGGGAGGCAGCCTTGAAGGGGAAGGGTTTGCAAATACCGCTGAACCATCGTAGAACATCCTGCTTCACTTCGTCATTGCCTCTGAAAGGGCAGCCTCTGAGTTGTCTTTATGAAATTGCAAGCTCTTCTGATGCAGTTCGGCGTCGATTAAGTGTACAGACTGAGGCGTTCTGTGCTCGGGGTGAATATTTATAGGGATAGTTGCTGTGCTATGAGCCGAAGACGGAGCAGACGTCGTTACCGGCACACAGACGGAGGTGTTGTACCCTCTTTGCAGATCAAAGTTGCATGCATGTTTCGGTGTTTACTTTAAGGCTGAGGCTTTTTTATCAGGTTGTCAAAAAGGGTTGATCTAATTTTCCGTATAGATTGTGTAAGAGTGGATGGTTGAAACTCGTAGAGGCAGTAGTTAAGCATTAGCATTTGGTATATTAACTTGTATAGCGCTTGAAGGAGGTGCAGTATGCGATTTTTGAATGCACTGTATACATTGTCAAGAAAACCTTTCAGTAGTGTGTCACATGAGTGAAGGTGAAACATTTCATTTTACGATTACATCAACCAGAAAGTGTGAGTTGTGAAAACGGCGAAGCTAAGTCAGTACATGTCACATGCCTGTGCATTAACAGGTGGTAGGCAATGCTTTTTAACCACCGTCAATGTGTTTTTCACTTTTCTTACGTGCGTTTCAACGAAAATATCCCGTGCACTTGATTCTGTTGCTTGACTGAGTGACTGAATTGTGATGAGAAGTGACTTTTTATGGGTTTTCCGTTCTAGGGTCTGTTAAGTGAACTAATTCCTCCTTGTTGGTTAACCCCAAATTACTTCCTTACTACCACTCCACATTTTTAAGGCACGCACTATTTAATCCTCGGAAGACTGATTGGTTTGCGAGTGTCAGGGGGTAAATTTTATTACCTTATTGGTGGTGGGAGATTTGACTGTGAGAGGATTTCGTGTCATGCTCATCGGTTATACTGGGACAGGCGGGGGAGGATAATCCCTAGTCGTACTTACCCGATGTTTCTTCAAGTGATGATTACCACCCTTTCATTGACGGCTGTCATGGAAAATCACGTGATTCTTCGTAAAATAAACAGTTAATAGTTGGGAAATAAAAGTGCAGACTTGTATTTGGCTTTGAAAAGACTGGTACGTACTATAGTTAATTAACCGTTTTGTGAACCATACTGCGGGAATTTTTAATCTTAGAACTAGACTAGTTTGTGTAGTCATGCCATTGAGGCTTCTCCGTCGTGAGACTGTACAAGTTCCAGCCACCCACGCCAGAAAACTCCCAAGACGGCCATTTGATGCACTTGGAAGTAGGTCTTTTCTGAGCATCACCAATACAAGCTGAAAAACATGA
The DNA here is from genome assembly GCA_000469725.3 of Echinococcus multilocularis. NCBI lineage: Eukaryota > Metazoa > Platyhelminthes > Cestoda > Cyclophyllidea > Taeniidae > Echinococcus > Echinococcus multilocularis. The sequence goes on along the minus strand of LN902842.1, from coordinate 950,743 downwards.
CAGAGCAAACTGGAATCGTCAGAAAACTGTTAGTTATTTGTCATGAAGGACGATTACTGAGAGACGGACAGAACTTGCAAAAAATGGGCTTGATTTAACTATGTTTTGCTGTATTCCAATGCTAATCTAAATACGGTTCTCTCGGTTTTTCTCTAGGCGCCAACATACTCATGGTCGGACATGCGGCATCTCTAGACGCTTGCACCCGAAGCTTATTGAGAAAGCGATTCCGCAGCGGCGGCAGTGGCAGTGGAAGCAGCAGCAACAATGGAAATGTAGTCGCACTGACTAACGGAAATAGCAGTAACAACAACAGTGGAGGAGGTGGGATGAATGACATTGAGGAGCTGCATCGTAGGTGCTCTCCTGTTCCCTACTGCGGTCTCCTCTGCGCTGTGGAGGGGGGCCGTCGTTGGCGCTTGGACGAACCGCCTATACCCCCCCTAACCCATGGACAAAATGCCGACTTTGATTGGCGTCAGTCGTATAGCTCTTCTATCTGCAGTCTTGGTATCAGATAGAGTCTTCTTACTTCCACTCTCCTCTTCATCGTGCATAAAACCACCTGTCTTTCACAAAATCTCCGCATCCGCAATGACATCCAAAAAGGACTTAAATTTAACACACACACACACACAAACACTTGCCTCTTCTCTCCCTACCCCGTTGTTAACGTTATTGTTATAATTACAAAAACTATCGTTGCTACCGCCACTATTACTGATACTTTTGAGGTTATTCACTTCATTACCTAGTCAAATAGTTAACTGGAAGCACTGCTGCAGTTGTGCTGGTTTTATCTCTGCACGATGCATCTTGAGCGGGTTTTTATGCGTTGCAGGAAAGGGGAAAGTTGTCCGGCCGCTTGGAATGTGCGGCTTGACTCTCTGACATCAAGTGTTCGCGTTTATGGATGCTTGTGTCGTGTTCGTAAAAGTTTTCCAACTCTTGCAATTTCATCAATGCATAGGTCCTTTATCCGCTGATCAGGCGTCCAACACTAAGCATTTTACATGCTACCTGGAATAATTGATGGATTGCAGACCGGAAACGGAACCCTAGCAACCGGTATTGGCACTGGCATACAGCTGAAGACGGAAAGGTAGACGGATGCAGGGGTTGGCTTTGCAAAAATTATATCGATCCAACATCAGGTACCGTGGGTGTTTGGGTTTCACAGTCTCGCTCATCGCCAAGTCCTACCACTGCCATTTAACATTTTTACAGACATTGTCCGAACTCGATTGGTCCAAGTCACGTGCACCATCATTTTATCTCTCTTCTTGGTACTGAGTAACTTTATCAGAAAAAGTAAACCTCTTGAAAGGTTAGGCAGTGTAGTTGTTGAACGCAAAGAAGTTGAACTAATTTTGTCTTACTGGCAGTAGCTTCACTATTAAGGCGCAAGAAGAGACGGGGCACGCTGAGACATGCCGGTTCATGGAAGGCTTTAATAGAGTTTAAAGCAAGCCGATGCTCCGATTTTAGAACCCAAAGTGGTGTGTTGGTGTGGGGTAATGCAAGCACTACTGTGCCAAGTTTGTTCCATGGGTATCACTAGTAGCCGGTTTAGACATGGTCTGTGAAAATTTTAAGGAAAAATAATAGGGGGTACCGTAATGAGCGAATCATCTTGTTAACAAGGCTGTGAAATCCAAACTCCCACGCCAGCTGATGTCTGAACAATACAAATATTTAAAAGTCTTACGGCTGTCCGTCTGTCTATGTCAGTGACAATACCGGTCGCTGTGGTTCCAATTTCGGCCCTGTATTCCATCAGTCACCCCATCGAACATTCAATTGGGGGCTGAAATTCGAGTTGATGATTTTGCGCAAGAGACGGAAAAATATTCCAGTGAACACGGGACACACATTCATGAATCCAAGCATTTGGAATTTCAGCAGTCTAGCTTGTACTGGATGCCAAGTAAAGCAGACAGGGTGTTCTAAGATAATTCTAGCGCACTTAAAACCCTTTCGTTGGCTAATCTCTGAGGCTAATAAATGACTACTAGGACAAGCGTAAAATTTAACAGTAGGGGGCTGTATGAAAATGTAAATTCAGTTTCCACACCTTGAAGTATCTTTTTTAACTATGTACTCAGAAGTCTTAGGCTAACACCCCGAACTGAGTACCAGTGAGGCGACATGCTAAAGATATTGGCGACTCAACAGACATTCAAGCACACAAAAGTGCGGTTTTAGATTGTCCTTAGGCAGCTCTTTTTTTATTGTAAGGATAACTTCCATTTCAAGCTCAACAGCCAATCAAAATATTATGGCAATCCTCGCTGTGGTCGTGGTAAAATTGGCCATTGGTGCATGCCTCTCCCCTTCTCTCCTTCTGTCAATATATCACTAAAAGTACTCTTTTGTGGTCTAAAGCAAAAAACAACAGACGTAGGTATTCATGGGGGGATGCTGCGTTTTGTCTGGAATGAGTGTACACTTATTAGGAGGAGAGTAATGTTTACCACAGACTTGGTTAAAATGATCAAAGCTTGCATTCAGTCTGATACGATTTAATGGATGACACTCCATGAAGTAATCGGCTTTTCGAATGTTATGCGTAGTGTTTAAAGGCAATCTGTCCGCAAAGGCATTGTTCTTGCTTCTAATAGCAATTAAATGCATCAATAATTTTCCGCCGGCAGCTGCTCTCTGGGCTCTTCTGTGTGTCTTTATGGCAGCATTTGGTATAATTTAGCTCACCATTTAAGAAGGTATGTAGTGCGTTAATAAAACAACTCAAATTAACTTACCTTTTAACTTGGTTACCAAGGTTTCGATTCCAACTTAGCGCCACTGCGTGCCGTCCATACACTCATATGACGTCTTCTTTGGGACCGGCTCGGAAGCTGCAGGGTTGGCATGGCCAATTTTGGAGCTAGTTAATTGAGGTATAGAACATACGACCTGAGGTAACAATGTTTGCTTCCTAAAGAACGACTCCAAATTGTGGACCATGCAGGAGTTTATTAAGTATTCTAACCGCAACAAACCCCTCTACTATTAGTTCACGCACCCTTCACAAAAGAATGCTTCATTTTTTCATGATGGAACAATCGTTTGAGGTGGAATGCTAACCATAAAGCAAAATGGAACAATTAGTACGCTTAATGATGTGGATGCCACATGCTCTCCACACTATTTCGACGAAAGCTAATGCAATTCCTTTGGACGGCGTTTGGACAGCTCATCTGGAAGTAAAAACGGCCCCAAATTTCGTCTTATGGCACATGCAGGAGTTACAGTTTATGGCTTTGGCGACCAGACACCATCAAAACCAGACATGTCCGAAATCATTCACACAACTGCACTTCCCCAATGAGTCATGCGGTCAATAAGGCGGACACAGGGGAGTCCCGACTCTCGTGCACTTTTGCACTACCCTGTCCGACGTCTTTTGAGCCATTTTGACTAACCGCCCATCAATCAGGGCATCTAGTCGAGTGTGTAGCATAACACCGTAGGAAAGGACACTGACCGCCTACAGTGGTGTCAGGAGTCAGCGACCAAAGCCAAGGCAGCAATTGGGATCGTGGTGCCCGGTGGCCATGTCTAAACACCACACAAGAAAGAAGCGACGGTGGCGGTGGCTGAATACACGGAGACCTACGAGAGGAGGGTCACCAAAGCCATGTCTGCCATTGAAACTCGTCTCAACCTCGTGTCCATCACAAGGATAACCAATTACCTACCTAACAAAGGCCAGATGAAGGGCACTACGACATTCCCGACACCATTTGCGCAAAGATGAGTTGCTTGAAGAATTCTACTTCCTCCCATCCTTACAAGCCAGTTGAGAGGAAGAAAATGGGTCTTGCTGGAATGGGCGAGGTGAATTGCTCCTGGTGGTGGGAACAGATGTCATGTCTACTGCGTAGGGAGTCAAAGCACAACCACTTTGCTCCTGCCACCCCAGTGCATTTTAGAGCACTGACTGCGCTGTGGTTGACAGCTGACTGTGTGCCTTCGGCCGTTTCTAGCAGTGAAAACAATCTCAGTGGCGTTAACAGTCCACCGGCTCTTCTATACTCTGTTGACTCACAAGTTTAGGACCGTGACAAAAGCGACGACTAAATCTTATCATCCAAACCATACTCTTGTTTAGATATGTAGTCAGTAGTGCAGTGAGATCACATAAGAAACTACTTATTAATACACCAAAAACGCAGATGACGTACTACAACCTGGGAACATGACACTACTCCTTTTTTGGTGGAAGATTAGCCTAGAGGGCATTTTAGCCAAGACTGGAGTTCAGGCAGTAACATTGTATCTCAAGTACTGCCCTTATGATCAATGCAGTCCGCACCAGACTTCACCATCACAGAATGATTTTTGGCACTCCACTTTTATAGCACTTTTATTCCCATCCTATCCACTGTCTGGTTCATTTGGGATCATGTGATCCGCCATTATCAATGCCAAGCAAAGGTGCCATTTACCACTTGGTGCGAAAGCATTTAACAAATACGAAGGAGATGGATGAGGATGAGGACGATGATGAGGCAGTATCGTCCTCCCTGCCCCATTACAACTTTACAACTTATCGGCAATTCGGGTCCTGCGGTGAAATGGAGTGAGTATGAAATACACTACCGTCGATCCACCAACTCACTCGACCACGTGCTTTTCCTCAAAACTGATGATCCCCTTCCGCACCTTCGCGTCACATCGGTTTGCACACCCCTCAAATGCTATCGTTTGGCCTAATAAACAGCAGAGTCTGCGTTCCACTGCGGTGGGGTCAGTTGGGGATGAAGTAGCACGTGTCTTCGAATTTTGGGGTAGGTGGTGACTGCACCCTATGGGAATAGCTGAAGGCGTGTGTATCCATCACATGCCGTTACATTGACGTCAGCACATGGGTGCCACTTTTTATAAACTCACTTTCCACTTCTCCGTACCTACCTCTCCATCCTACGCAATGTCAACATCTCTCACCACTCCAACCGCATTCTGCATCCATCTGGTTCCGGTCAGTACACTCTAGAATGGGCATGCTGTACCTCCTCCTCCAAATGACACACACGAAGCCATGGGTGAAGATGTTGGAGATGTGGAACCGAAGTGAGCTCGGTACGGTACGCAGGACAAGGAAAGTGTAATCACATTCGCCAGCGTCGATCGACGTTTCATGACTGGGATTGGTGATGCGAGAAGGATATTACTAAATAGAGTAGAGTACCACACCGAGAAATTGATGCACACCCATACTTCATGCAATACATAAACCATCAAATCCACTTCACGAGCTCCTACAAGTTATACAGCCATTGCTGCGGATTTTACCGAAAAATACACAAATCCTAGACACCCGACACTACTACTACCACCACCACCACCACCACCACCACCACCGCAGAACTGGAAAGCGTTTACTCGACTATGCGGATCCATTGCGGCATCTTCGTTTCTACTTCAGGGCTAGTAACCATCCACAGGAAGACGCGTTGCAGTTGGAGCAGAAGTGTAACCGTAGTCAACACTAGGCACGGTGCTCTAAGGAGTGAAGGGGTTAAGTAGCCAAGTGATTACCAGCGCACAACTTTGTCTGCGTGGTTTCTTCCTCGTACTCGGGTCTGGACGCCCCCATCCATGCCCAGTCGCACTCCGTCTCTCCTCTTCTCCACCGCAATAGCCAATCACCGCTCCGGAGGCAACTTGAGGTGGTACCATATTGCAAAATGTATGACATCATTCAGATGCTCAAATAACAACTGGACTACTAGCCAGCTTCTGCCAAAACAACTAGTTTTGAGCACTACTGTTTCTGTTTTCTCGCCTATCCTCTCTTTTCAGGAAAGGTGTCAAAATGAATTCGTCGTTCAGTGATTCCAGGCCTAAGGTATGGGCCGCATTAGTAGCAGCGTTTGCAGAGTTCTGACTCCTGAAAAGCACAACAGTTGAGCGAATACAAGGATTCACTTTTTACTGTCACCTCCACTCATCGGATGGATAAGGTGATGGATGCACCCGTCCCCTGCACATGACTGTTGCCGCAACGTCCAGTGATCTTGGTCACACAATCTCTTGTTTACATCTAAATCCTTTGAAATTTTGCGACTATGTTTTCAAAAATAGCCATGATTACTTTTGATGAAGCTCACATCAAAGTGAAGGATGCAAATCGTCCAGTGTGGTTTGTTTTCAGTGTGACACACGTTGCCCCTTCACGACAACATAATTAAACGGATTCAAATGTGTTGGGCCTTGTTGTCGAAAGCAAGGCATACATCCACCAATTTGAAATGACAACAATGCCAATTAGAAAGTGGATGTTGGATGGAGACAATAATACCTACGCACAAAGGCAAGGGTGAAAATGTGCCCAGGAGAAAGGAAGCTGACTCGACAACAATGTAAGGTGATCACGACGAGTGAATGCAGGAGTAAAATCCCAACTACAAGCGAGAAGTGATTAAGGGACTGTGACAAACAAACTTTGCATGGACGAAGAGAGTTGTCGAAGAAGCTGAAATACGAGGAACGCTGAAGCCCTAATTGAGGCGCCTAAAGCAACGCGTACTGCAGTGGCGCTACCCTGTCGGTACTGTTGGTGGCACACACAGTGAGAAATGCGTACCGATTGTTGGGCTGGTGCAGGCACCGTAGGCCAGACTGACAGGTAATGGTGTTGGTGCGTACGCGGTGGTGAATGGGTGTGCTTGAAGACGCGGGCATCCATGCGCACAGACTGTGGTAGGACACTCATCAAATCAGTGGTGAGACATTTGATGGCACAGCACCGCTATTCTGAGCCACGACCTCAAATGCCATTCCCTTCTGTAGACGTCTTATCAAAGTGCTAAGCGTTGGAAGCATCCTGTTCCCACATTCAGAATCTGCTTGCAGAAGAATTGGTGGCAAATTGCTTCAACCACACCTACCTTCAACACCTGTGTCTCAAAACTGATTTGATGGAAGACAAATATTGGGACACCGGGGGTTACAAACCAGAGTACCCTTTACAATAATTAGTCTTGCAATAGCTTTCAGCCAAGCCCAAATCCCACCAGAAGACGACGTTGAAGGGGGTCTAAACACTGCCGAAAAGGTTGATTTTACTGTGTGACGAAATATTGGACATTGCCGTGCACACTTGTTTACAACAACAGTCACAAAAAGCCATAACCGACACGTCCGCAATGGTAGGTTAGGATAAGTGGTAAAAATGACGCAAACATTGTTTACATCAAACGACTCCGTTTGGAATGAATGCACGCTAAGAGGAATGGGAAAACACCTTTAATGTCCCTAACGTCGCCAACCCCTGTGGCAAAGCTGGGTAGTAGTGGGTTGGGAGATATCAAAGCAGTCACAGTTAACTTCGCTGCTTGCTGACTAAGCTTGGTGATTGGAGTAGGTGGAGAGCATATTCAAAGGATTGGTTAGTCTCCAAGGTCTAGCGCAATGTTACCGGCAGCGATGCGGCTGTCTGGCAACAGGTTCGCTACCACTTTTTCCTCCAGTCAAATCCTTCTTCGCCAGACCTCGGCTTCCGCAGTTTTTCTAACAAATTGACTTTCAGACCCGTGCAACGCGTTGAGCTTTCAAAAGAACTCTTTGTGGAGAGGCATAAGAAGTCTGGGTTAGCTTGCACAGCAGTCGGTTTAATTGGGAGCTTGAATCACGTGGTGCTAAATGCCAGACAGATTTCAGTCTGCTTTTTTCCACCGTCTCGCGACTGCTACGGTTAGTCAGATGGATGAAAAATTGGTGGCAGGGAGACAAAAGATGCCGGGAATACACCCGACTTCTCCTGGGCAGTCAGCCAGAGGCGGTCGCCTAGGTATCACGTGAATGTCCCATAAACATTTCCACCCACGTACGCCAAAACAGCAATTCATCACTCGGGTCCCCACTGGCCCGGTATGCAATCCAGCGCCCATTTTGAGAGCTGGTTTTCGAAAGGCGTGATTTATGCCTCCACTGCAGTGTGTACGCACACGGGGTAAGCTATAACGCTGGCGTGGTCAGGAAGGAAGGGGGCTGGACCGGCCACTTCTTCCCACCCCGTAAAACTACCTCAGTTGACATGGTCTATTTTTCCGCTTTTTTTACTTCTCTCAAACATTCCCCAGCGCAGTCTTGAGAAGGAATGGACTACTACGATCCACAAAAGATGTTCAATGCGCACTTCTATATGCTGCTCAGATCTAAGATCGTGGCTAACCTCAAATCTAGGAAAGCTCACATTTATTTTGTTGTTCTCAACTTCATCCACCCGCAAGCAGCAACTGATGAGGGAAATACGTCACACGATGGTGAGGGAGAAAGAGGGCACGTGAATGAACCAGGGCTTCATTGCAATATGCAACGTGCCAGCCAGGATGCTCCTAACCTCAAAGCCTTCAACAAGTTAATGGCAGACCAACACGAAAGAATGGCGCTGCATTTTGCTCCCACAAAAGTCAATTTTGATCTGGTAATAAACGCCACAACAACAGCATTCAATGTGGCTCATCTGGTTGACTAATTTCAGAAGATACGGAAAAAGGGTGCGACACTTCTCTGAGAAGTGAAACGGAAATAGCACAGAGTTAAAAGGAGGTAGGACTGCGTTCCAGACTAGTGGGCCTTAAACGTCGTCCAAGGAAGCTAAAGCACAGCAAGAGCATGAAATACAGGATGCGGTGTCATAGCATCGAGGGAAGGCTGAGAGAGCACCCTCCCAATTAAACCGGTCCATGCACGCATCACGTGGTGGCAAGCGGAACAGGAATGCCGGGAACAAATGGCGGAGGAGCGAAGTGGAGCTAGGAGGGTGGCAATAAGCCTTTCCTCACGAAGGAACCTAGTGAGAGGAAGCGGAGGAAATGAAGGAAAGTATGAAAGGGGCCAAACATATGCCTTACAGGGGTGTTACAGAATTGCATCTGAAACTGGGGAGGGAGGGGGAGGGGGGAGGGCAAGACATGGCAAACGAGAGGGACTTCAGCTGTAGTCCATCTCATGTATGTTGCTGGTCTAAACCGAACACTGGCGTTAAATCTTAATCTATAAACACCTTGCGGCTACGCGTCTGTAGTCCCCAATTTCGCAATAGAAGCATGTGGCTCAAAAAAGCTAAAGGAGTTGATCACCACCTGGCTCCGTGAATAGAGTGAGAGATGGGTTAGAGCTAAGTAGGAGGAATGGCCGGCGAGACGGCATGTTCTCAGAATAACCTGAGGCGGGAAAGGACTCAAGCAAGGCAGATACGAAAAACCTCACTCCCTTCTTTGACAATAGTGACAACAATGAACACAGGAGGGTGCTCGAAGTAGGAAGTCTTTACGTTCATCTGCTGTACTGCCTTACTCGCCTCATCGTTTTACAACGGTAAGAACACACAGGTACGGTGCAAATCTCCAGTTTAACAGCATAAATAATGCAAATGATAGGAAATGGCTAAAAGACGGACTGCCTTGCAGCACACAATGTGCACACAAGCTTACCTCATTACTATGCCCCTGCTTCATGCGCCTCCAAATCAACAAGCCGTATGCTTCTAATGCAAATAGCCGAGGCCTCTGTTAAAAAAAAACTTGCTACTGATGTGTGGTCTATACAGGCTTTGGGGATTTTGGCGCCAACGTGGTACCAACAAATTACACACATAAAATCTTATGACGCCTTCGTTAGGCAGAACTCGGAGGCGACAGTATTGGTACCACTGGTTTCGGAGTCAAGTAAATGCATACCGTCTGAGAAACGTCTTCAGCTCGCGCACCAAACAGGCTTCAATTCGGTAAACCCTAACCGCAGTAAAACCTTTTGGCGCTACTTCACGCGTCCTCCTCAAACAAACGTCTCCTGTTTTCACGGCGGAACCATTGTTTAAGGCGCAATTGCAAGCACGAATCAAAATGGAACTCTCAACGCGTCCGAGGAAGAGGAAGAAGAATTTAACGGACATACGGTGCAAATTGCACCTTCCACCCACTCCAATAACACACACTTTCCATACAACTTTGTTGACAACTAATGCGATTCCTTTGCATGGCATTTTGACAGCTCATCAGATAGTGTTGACAGCCCAAAACCTAGTCAAACATCACACTTCGAAGTTACAGCGCATTATCTTACCAAGCAGAAAATGATAAGACATTCGCGAAGTAATCCAGAGGACAGACCTCCACAATAAGTCGTGCAATCAACAAAATAGACACAGAAGAGTGTGGACTCATCCCTTTTTGAATCTTTGCATTGCACTGCACCGAATAGTCCCGAACGGTTGCTGATTCAAATGGACTCACCCGATTCATGTTTAGCACAGCCTAGAAGAATCTCGTACAGTTTTGCATCCCACTTTTTAAGTTGCGCTGCGCTCCACTGTGCGCACTGAGCCTCTCTCGTCAGCCGACCACTTCGGACAAGAAAACTTGCATCAAAGTGTGCTGCCTCTACTTTTGCTCATGTGCACGCAGGTGTTTGATGGTAAGGCTACCACCGACATCCGGTTTCCGCAGGATGCTGCAGCAAAATAGCAGTGGTATCAATGCCGTATCAACGACGGCGCATGAGTTTGCCTTTTAACTCACTCACTCAGAATGTCTGTAGCGTTCAGAAAAATGATATTTACTTGATCCTTTCCGATACCTTCTGGATGATTCATACGATTACATTGATAACTGATGGGATTCCCCTGAACGGCGTTTGGACAGCTCATCTGGAAGTAAAAACGGCCCCAAATTTCGTCTTATGGCACATGCAGGAGTTACAGTTTATGGCTTTGGCGACCAGACACCATCAAAACCAGACATGTCCGAAATCATTCACACAACTGCACTTCCCCAATGAGTCATGCGGTCAATAAGGCGGACACAGGGGAGTCCCGACTCTCGTGCACTTTTGCACTACCCTGTCCGACGTCTTTTGAGCCATTTTGACTAACCGCCCATCAATCAGGGCATCTAGTCGAGTGTGTAGCATAACACCGTAGGAAAGGACACTGACCGCCTACAGTGGTGTCAGGAGTCAGCGACCAAAGCCAAGGCAGCAATTGGGATCGTGGTGCCCGGTGGCCATGTCTAAACACCACACAAGAAAGAAGCGACGGTGGCGGTGGCTGAATACACGGAGACCTACGAGAGGAGGGTCACCAAAGCCATGTCTGCCATTGAAACTCGTCTCAACCTCGTGTCCATCACAAGGATAACCAATTACCTACCTAACAAAGGCCAGATGAAGGGCACTACGACATTCCCGACACCATTTGCGCAAAGATGAGTTGCTTGAAGAATTCTACTTCCTCCCATCCTTACAAGCCAGTTGAGAGGAAGAAAATGGGTCTTGCTGGAATGGGCGAGGTGAATTGCTCCTGGTGGTGGGAACAGATGTCATGTCTACTGCGTAGGGAGTCAAAGCACAACCACTTTGCTCCTGCCACCCCAGTGCATTTTAGAGCACTGACTGCGCTGTGGTTGACAGCTGACTGTGTGCCTTCGGCCGTTTCTAGCTGTGAAAACAATCTCAGTGGCGTTAACAGTCCACCGGCTCTTCTGTACTGACTTGTAAAACCTAATAACAACTTCAGGAGGAGCTGGATTGCTACATTGAAGACGTGGCCGAAATATCAAAGCTGCATTCACGCGCGTAGAAGCGGTCTGGTTTACCAGTAAAAATATGGTAAAACAGAAAAAACACTTACCCACTGGGGCTCAAATTTGAGACCAGACATTTTGTAATGAATTTCGGACATGCTGTCTGCAAAAAACCAGACGTCCTCCTTAAACCAGACACTCGCACACGCAAACAAGTAGTCTTGAATCTGGAATCGCGGACAGTGTTGGAGAGATGTGGGGCCTTTCCTGTTCCAGCTGCACGACACAACGCAGCAAGACGACGAGACAGAGAATGGGACAAAAGGAAAGCATTTATTTTCCACCGCCGTCGACAAGCCGCTACCAGCGTTGTTCTTTCACCCCTCTCAATGCGATTTACACGTATCCTTGTTTTCGCCTACCAAGGTGCTACCGTGAGAAACGGTTTCCGGGCTATCGCAGCACTGTCTCCACGTCCAGCGTGTTAAATACGCCTTTTCAGAACTGTTTCCGCGTTCGTGACCGGAAGCCTCAATATACTTAGGGATTACTTTAGTGACAGGAAGTGAGATCAAGTGGGAAACTCTTACCCGCCCTATCAATCAAGCACAAAATAAAACAATGGTGGAGAGATACAGTTCCAATGGCAAGATCTGTGAAACACCAACGGCCATGGGTACTTCTACTGTTTTTGAGGTGGGAAGCAGTTTGAATGGACGAACTTCTCCACACGTTATTTATCAAAGCGTGGTCAAGGGATGAAAGCGCCATAAACGGTTTACAGGTGGAAATTCTTATGCTCTAGCTCCTCACAACTCCTCGCCTCCTAGGAAGGGGGACATTCCCATTGGGACAAGGCGATGCGACCAAAGGTGTTGAAAAAGACACTTCAAGCCAAACAGATGTTTAGACTACAAACCCCCTGTGTCTCGTAATTCACCACTTTAAAGCAGAGGAAATCCCAGTGATTCAAGCGCAACTGCTCGCCCTCAGTGAATGTGACAAAAATTAACCTACCCTGTTGCTAACAAAAGTACATTACGAGAGAGAAAAACAGTTGTTGTGCAACGCGGAAGGAAGAAAACCGACTTGGAAGCTGCATTCATATTATCCACCAGTGCAGGGGCTTAAGCACAACACATCAAAATTTCCTGAATGTCCGCAGGAACAAGATTAAGGTAAGAGCATCGCGACATTAGTGGTGCTTAGTTGGAAAGACTTGATTCGTAATACAACTATAATGGTCGTCATTGTCTCTCGCCAACTGTCCGTCTCCTGGATGGTTTATGAGGCCTAAATTAAGACCAATGGTTCTCAAAACAAGAGTTATACGAAGCGTGGACAAGAAGAGGTACCCACCTGTCCAGCAGCTCGCAGCAACTGGCACGCCGTCTGAACGCAGCGCAGGGCGGGTGAGACGTAGCAAACGGAGAAGCGGACACCGGCTTCGGCGAAGGCACGACCACAGGCGCCCGCCACAAAGAGGCCAACTTGGGTTAGTGGAGAGTCCAGAGTGTGGTCGATGATGTCCTCTCGCACAGGCAGCCGAGGTGGCATGTTGAGGTTCAGCCGACGGTAGAGACCTAGACGAAAGAGCAGAGCAAAGATACCTCCTTTTAAACGACATTAAGGGAAAAAGATGTGAGCAAATTAAGTAAACAGATACTCTACAGACCGTGGGTTTTGCCACCATCATGATGAAATGGAGTTCTTTCTATATCACTTCCACCCGCGGTCTGCCAGTGCTGCTATGTATTTGTAGGGAACCCACACAAGTTAGCACCGCACCAAGGTTAAAGGAAGACGACAGAGTTCCGCAAAATAGACTACTTGTTTAGATAATGAATTCAACAATCAAACGCCCCAATCCAGACATAAGCCTACCACAGATTACACTAGTCCACTGTCACAAAACGATTTTGTGTCACGTCAGTTTCACCGCACCTTTACTCCCCTCCTGCCTGCTGTCTGTTTCACATGGGGTCATGTGACCCCCCATTGCTAATGTCAAGAAAAGATGCTAATCATCAATTGGTGCAGAACCATCAAATACGGAGGAGCTGGATTTGGGCGAGGACAATGATGAGGCGTTACCCCGCCCTCCCTCTGTTTTGCTGCAACTTTACAACCGATGTGCAACATTGTTTGTTTCACAGTTAAGTCTTGTGATAGCGCGAGGCATGGAATCCACCACTTTCCACCCGCTGATTCGCTAGGCCTATGGCCTTTTTCTCAACGTAGGATTCTCTCCTCCCCAACCTCCGAGTCGCATCGGTTTGCATATGCCTCCAGCTGTAGTGGTTTGACCTAATGAACAATTGAGTCTGCACTGCAACGCAGGGCAGTCATTTGGGGATGAAGTGGTACGCGTATTCAAATTTTGGGATAAGCGGCGATTGGAGGCCTAGGAAATAACCAGGGACATGCTTATCCATTACACACCGTAACGTTAACGTCACCACCACTTCTCAATCGGTCGATCCGTCGGTCAGCTGATCCTTAAGCAATCCAAAACGTGAGTTCTTCAGTCTCCACTTGGATAGTACAACGCGCGATCGAATATTATTCGGTTCACCCACTCGCAGGCCGTGATGACGGCGCACGCCGTGTCGGCGCTGACAGGTGTCGTGCTCCTCTACGTAACGACTGATAGGCAGGGCCACACCCACTCCGTGCTTCACCTGCAGTCGTGCTGCCAGGCTATCCAAACTCGGTGCGAAGGTGTTTAAAGTGGAGTTTAACAATAGCCTGTAGGATGATGGTGATAATGTCAAATTGACCAAAAATCAAGGTGGGAAGAAACAAAGTTGAGGTAGAAAGACAAACCTAGGAAGGATTGCAGTTATGCTGGTGATAAGCATGCAGACCCAGAAACGAGAATCCCTCATCAGAAAGAAGATGATGTAATAGGGTGGATCTGGAGCAATTTGAGTTACACCAAGGGCGTTGTAGGCCATGGTGAAGCAGAGCCAAAGAACGAGATAACTTCCAATGTACACGATTGCATGAATGACAGTCTATAAATGGCATTGTAAAATGTAAAGGAGCAAAAGTTGCAGGTCCACAGTACTATTACATATACAGCCTTAATCGTCCGGCAACCACCTTGGTGTGATAAATTTTAGTTCGTGCCCATGGCTCCCAACCCTTCAATTTACTAATAATAAAAAATTTACCACTTTAATGTGCTTTATTAAATCTACAATAGCGATTTAGATCGTTAATCCAATGGCAGTAGTAAGCAAACTTGACGCAACGGATAACAGTCCTAGTCCTACTGGATGGATGTGAAGTTTATTGTCACAAAGGAATCGACTCTAAATGGTTCAATCCACGAGGCTTCAAATCAAGACTGACCTTCGACAAGGCTACACTTTCAAATTCAGTACAACGATGATTAATGAGTCGTGAGTGTGTTGCAACAGACCAGCTTCGATGTTCAAGAAGCAATTCCCTTGTGTCCGGGTAGTGCGAGGATAAGGTACTAATCGTCCCCAGCTCCATGCGAGCAAACGACGTTATGAAAAGCTACTGAGGTAGAGACTAGGACTAGGTAATCAACAGATTTCTCCGTATACAGGTGCCTCAAACACCTCACTCAGTAATGAAGGCAGACACACCGCAAAGGTGCCAAGTCCATCACCGTCCAATTCCATGACGTATTCGCAACCTCTCCACCATGAGAATGACAGACAACAAATTCAACAAACATCACCAGAGCACCAATATGAAATACGCATACTCAGCAAGAGTCAGAGATGACCACTTCGAAGGCAACTCTCTCCCCCTCATCCCCTCGTGCATTCGACCACCGCCATACTTGCACCTTTCCAGTCACTGAAGAAAGACATCAATTCAGGGAGCCACAGCCGAGCACAGACAGACAGGAGGACAGGCTACACGAACACATGACCTTCACATTTTCTAAATCGTCGTCTTTCGTATGTGGTGCCGCACTATTGAGTGGACTCAGTGTTAGGGCAGTTCACACGTTTCGTTACCTCAACAATAACAGCAGCGTGATTCAAAGATCATGGCAATGCAATGGACTGGTGCATTGATGAAGTGTGCCCCGTTGCACAGTGCCACCGACTCAACGAGACTTGTGCGCCTCCTCCGGGTTCGCTCCACCTACTATGCCAATGACATGACGTCCTGCTCGCACCACCCATTATACAGACGAAGCGCTACCCCTTCTCCTCACCCCCTAATGCTTTCTCAGATTAATGGGGTGCCACGTCGGCTACGTAAGAGGTGGTGTTTCCTCTCACCACACAAATTGTGCTCTGACAAAACCCACCGTCACCATGGTTTCAACCACCACTTTGATGTGCTGGCATTCTGTCCGCACCACTTCCACTCAAAGCAGACCAATTCTCGCCTACATTTGCACTATTTCCACTAGCTAGTCCCACGAGAGGAAATCGACACTGTCATGTACTCGAGCACCAACTCGCTGGTTGCGATGAACAGCTTACAAAGTATTTCGTTTCCAGGGCGATATGCAGCAGGGAGGTGAATACGAGAGCGTTCATGCAGGTTGTGCCGAGTTCGTTCATGCTAGCGCTGGTGCCGATGAATACGAGGCAGGGGAGGAAGAAAATCACCAGAGATTGCCACATTGCATCCAGGGTGTTGACCCAAAAGTGCCACGCCTTGTAGGTCTGAAACAAGATGCCCAAGAAGGGATGCTTACCATTCGGCGGTAGGGGGGAGATGAAGACATGCGCAAGACACCATTGTGCACCACCCAACCAAATGACACTACATCCCATGCCTCTTCTAATTCCAGTGTGACATGGGTCTCTGCTCATGCGGCATGAACCTCCAGTTCCTCCACCAGTCAGTAACACAGCCGCTTCCAGCGTGATGCGTTCCATAACCTCTTTGGGTAAGAATCTAGCATTGCTGCTCTCGTGGCAGCAATATGTGACCCCACTTCGGAGATCACCATCGCAGAGGGCGTCAGCAGCAGAGAGTAGGCATCAACTGTGAATGGTTGAATTTGCGGTGATTTTGCAACAGAAGAGCCATGGAAACCGGTTCGACTTTGTCAACTACACCACGACCGATGATGGAAAGAGATTAAAATCGAGCACATCGCATCCGATCCTGAAGAACTGCTTACTACTGATTCGCCTTCAACACGTGATGGCCCAATCACCTACACGCGTTGATAACCCATGCGGGGAACTCGAGTAGGTGGGAGAATAGACAGAAAGGGAGGAAACACGTCAGGCTCCAGGAAGCTAACATCTGCTCAACATCGACAAAGTCTTGTGCCACTCTTACTCCCATCTCATTGTAGTTGGTGGAAGAACACACAACTGTGTCTCGATGAATGAAGTAGAGAAGTAAACACAGGCAGTGTTGAGTGGCACAGTAATGCGAACGTGGTATTTGTCCATGCGGTGGGACTTGGGGTGTTCCAACTTACAGAACCTGTGATATTAGCAGATAATGGGGATGCTTTCAGCTTTGCATGACTTGTGAGGTCTTCGAAGCTCACCATAGAATCGCGTCCATTGCGGTAAAGTTTAGGATTGGCCATAAGGGTTCGATCATCTAAGGAGTTGTCGAGAGCGCCCAACACGAATGGTGGTATGCTGGTGAGTGTCAGATTGAAGAGCACCTGTGCCAGTTGGTCGATGTGTGCGCTGCCCGAGAAGCCGTTGAAGAATTGAAACCAAAACAACGAGAATATATAGACCTTTAAAAAGCAATAACGTATTATACGTTACTTATCTATCATAAAAATAATAACTATTGTGAACAGCTTGGAATAGCACTGAATGAGTGATAGAGCAGAAACACTAGCAGAATGCATTATGCATCTCTAACCAGCGAATCCGCTTTGGTGTGCAAAACCTTGCCATTAAGTCTGCATTATGTTAGGATAGTCTGCTTTACTACCACTCATCACCTGTGTTGGTTCAAAGCAGACAACTGTCATAGTACCCAGCGTCCGTACGTTCAAGCATGCGTGAACGTGTTAGCCGCCCAAAGTGAACGCTTCAGCCAGTGACCGAATTAGGTGTTGTTTACTAGTGTAAAATTTCGTCACATCACAGGAGATTCAGGCATCAGCAGCCACTCGACGTGCTGCCTGAAGTTTAATTCACACATGTGGGTGCTATTGCGTTAGTGCTCTCGGAACTACTAGGATTGAGATTATCATTGACAGTCGGTGACAACAACTCGATACCATTCAGTCAAGGGTCACCCTGCAGCTGAGTGTTGCCTCAACGCGTACTGACTTAGTGTACTTGAAGTCACCCATAGTAGATAAGAACGGATGAGATTATTCACGGGTTCAAACTGTACGCTCTTGTTCTTGTGGACAGGAAAGTTCGTTCATCACAGTACACTGATGCCTGCGCGTTCCCACTAGTCCTGTTACTTTAGGCCCCAGTAAACAGTGTACGAATAGGCTTACCTACGTTACACTTCTAGATGTAAAATAAAGGAATAGTGCCTAGAAAATTTAGCAACGTGAGGTTTTCAATCTCCACTTGGATAGTACAACGTTACCGCATCATTCACATTACCAGACCACCGGCGCACCTGTTCACGCCCATCCTCTACAGGGAACACTTAGACGTAAAAAAGAAAGAACGGGCAGAGATACGCACCGCGTCCTTGTAGAACATATAGAGAGCCATGCGCGCCAGCTTCTCATAGCACCAGTGGCCATGTACTAGGAGGAGGCGTTTCAGGAAGGCGAATTGGGTGATAGCGAAGTCCGAAGCCATTGCTGCCTGCATGCCCTCCTGACCGCTGATGCCCACGCCTACATCGGCACATTGGATCATGTTAACATCATTTGCCCCATCGCCCACTGCCAGTGTTTGAACTCGAAGTTCGCGTTTCACCAACTTCACCATTGAGGCCTGCCAACGTCAAAACAAGTGAGGCATCAGTTTTATGGTTAAAACAGGATGTTTATTTGCATCACGGTTCACGGTTCGGTGTTTCCCATGCGATGTTTTAGTGTTTTTAGAAATTTAATCGTAAAAAAAAATACCTGATAGCACAGCCAGAACTTTGGAATGGGGTACCAATTCAGGGTGAAAAGGTAAACACACATCAATGCAGCATTTACAGTGCGTCCAAGAACAAAGACGATGAGGAGGAGAGTAAAGAAAAATTCAACCGAAATACATGGCATGCATACATACTCTCCATACGATTCCGTTTAGCACTCTTGAGATTCATCTCAAAGGCAGTTTGGCAGCTCATACTGTGGTGTAGACAACCCACAATTCATGATGATTTGTGACAACCCCGTGATTAGTGACTATCGAGTCGATTTCTGTAACCTCCGGCTCCAATTTTTGGTGTCGCAACATGCATGTGAGACAGGGTGGGAGAACAAGACATGGCAAACGAGAGTGACTTCGGCAGAGGTCTACATCACGCATATTGCTGGTATGCACAGAACACCGACCACACCAATCCCACACGGACGCATTTCTGTGCTTGATTTATAAACACCCTGTGGAAGAGCGCCTGTGACCCTAATTTTGCATTAGTAATATACGGCGCATAAACAGCAAATGTAATTTGGCACTACTTTGCCCCGTGAACGGGACGTGGGAGAGAGGTGGGATGCAGCTAAGTGAGGGAATGGCAGGTGAGACGGGTGAGTTCTCAAACTAATTTGACGGAGGGGAGGAATCAAGCAAGGTAGACATGCAGTTGTTACGACTAGTCCGCGTTCTCTTCTCCAGCAACAGCAACAGCAACCACTACAACAACAACAACAACAACAATGAACACTTGAGGTAGTTCAAAATAAGCGCGGCTTCAATGTGTGTTGTGTGCTGCCATTTACCTTACAGCAGTCATACATTTTGGTAAATGGGGCACAGATCAACGATACGGACACACAAATGCGTTCGAATTGCAGATCTAGTGTGAACTCCAAGGTCAATGGTTCAAATGGATTTGACTGAATCATGTTGCACGCGGTCATGAAGCACCTTGCACAGCCATGCATCCACATCCCAAACCGTGCCACACTTCACTGCACGCACAGCTCCGCACAGCCTAGCCATCACTGTCCAAAGTCGTTCTACTTCTTCTCGTGTGTGTGTGTGTGTGTGTGAGTGAGTATGCTTGTTGGTGGAGCATCCCGTGGACATCCTGTTTCCGAAGGATGCAGCAGCAAAATGCGTGCGGTATCACATTCCATTAACGAAGACGAAAGACTTCACCTGCCAACTCACTCACTCACTCACTCATTCACTCAATCAATCAATCAATCAAACGTCTGTCGCATTTACAATACTGCTACTCGCCCGTCCATTGTGGACACCTTTTAGGTGATTCTACACGTAACCATTACAGGGCAGGCTACCATGACATCCTCCTTCCCAACTTGTCGCCACCTCATCACACCAATATCCACACCTCTCCTGTCTCATGCACTTCTCCTTAACACCTGCATTCATGAGGAGGATGCTGGAACAACACACCGAGTAGGCTGTTCCAGCGCCCCGCTATTGTCGTTAATAGCTCATCAGTTAAGTGGAGCACGGTCTATCAACCGTTCATCGCCACGGATAGGTGCCAACTCCATTCATCTCCTCTCCCTGTTCCACCACTAACACCCCAGCAGCAGCCAGCTATGCATACTTCACTTTACATCACTTGCTTACTCACATACGTACATACACACAGACAGACATGCATGTGGACTCTTCCATCTCAACAAGCCTTCTGCTCCGATTATCCATCAACACAACTTCCAAAATAACCTCTTTTGGGAAACTGTGTCAGAAACCACGTGGTGATTGTCCTCTTCCATCAAGCGAAGTGATTGCACTCAGGTAAATGAAGCAGTGTTATATGGACTCCCTGCCTACACCATAAAACGAGTGCGAACAGTCGGATCGACGAGCCTGACGATGTAGAATGCAGAAGTGGGTCCTGTGTTTGGAAACGAGGTTCGATTAATCACACACTACTATCGTGGATGGCGTCTACGCAACACGCGAATCGGGTGCATGTCAATGGATACGAAGACGGTGGCATTGGTCAATGCAGAGTCGTGATTCGATTGTCGATTCCCACAATGCGCCTTCTTCGCGCTTTGAATAAGATGCTTTCATCTTGTTGACATGACCTTCTGGTCGTGTCTGCAGCTTCCCAGACCCTCTCTGAGTTACTCATAAGTCTCCGCCCACATTGATATAGCCAATTACTACCTCCGGCGGCACTCGAGGTGCTAGAGCACGAGCTCATTGTGAAAATTTGCATTTCTCTCTTGATTTGCTTGTGCATGTGCATAAATATTTTGGGGTAAATTCCCTCACATCCGTACACTAAAATCGTAAGCACGTGAATCGCCTTAACTTCCCATGTCTGTGGCTCAGCAATTGTTTAACGGCAAAATTTAACTAAACTAGCACCTCAGACTCCGGAATTCGTCATTTCGTTGTAGCAGCATGGCCGTACACTTATCCCTCTGTGCGTCGGCCACTCGGTGTAAAAGCATATTTTTTGACAACTGCGGCTGCTGGAGGTTACGAGGTGCTGCATTGTTGGCAGGCCAGCGACAAGTTAATGCGAACCAAAGCTACACCAATCCTGTTTGTGTAATTCGTTACTTTTGAACTGATTTTGTTGTGATGGCCAACGCAGGTGGTTGAACTGAGATCATCAAATGTAACTATTGGAATAAGAAGGAGACAGCTAAATATGTCCATGTTTCCTTGGCAACATTTTAATGACACCTTTCGGTTATCTTAATTATTTTTGTAAATACAGATACACAACTACTCTATTGCCAGGTTGAGATAGCTTTTTAAGTCCTCCTAAAAAGTAAAGGTTTTACAAAATGCCGTGTAATACGGTGGTTATTATCCTTCGGTACCATCGAGGAGCCACTTTCGACTTGGCCCTTTACCACTCCGGGTGGACTGGCCTTCGATCCATGCAGTAGCCCAAATGCCTTCTCTGTGCTGACTACGTATATCCTGTCCGAGTATTGTGTCTTCTTTTGCCTTCAGTGAAGTCCTGGGACACTACAGTTTCGTAAGATACGTATTCCATGCTTCAATACGATTGTGATCAGCGTGGGTTATCCGTGTGATTTGCCATTCAAAGTCTCTCAAAAGAAATTCTAAAGATTTTAAGGAAAGGAGACTCCTTACTGTGATGATCAATTCAAATTTGTTCCCTCGGGCATTGCATTAAATATAATTAAATATAAAGACAGTCAAATTACTGTTCATTTTATACTGTTTGGGGTCAGTTTTTTGCTGCACGTCTTAGGGCGTAAAATTGTAGTTAGTTTGCACATTATTGACATTCTTCATTTTAAACAGAAGATCTATTTATAGAAATTTTTTACTTGATTAAGCCGACTAGCTCAACCTTGAACTAACCAATTAATAGAAGGAGTTTTGAACACACTTTACAAAACGGGTGTTTTATTTGCTTGAGTGTTTTTCATTGGTTCCCAACGTATTTCTGATTTTCGGGGTGTATTTATCGAATGGTTTCACAGTCTGTGCTTTAATGGGGAATATTATCCGGCGAAAATCTTCCACCGAGCTATGTAGGACTGTCTATCCGTGCACGTCATATCCTCGTGATATGGTTAATTTTGAGGATCCAAATGCGAAATTTGCCAATAACTATGTGAAGACCACAAAATATACGTTCCTGACGTTCTTGCCACTTAATCTATGGGAACAGTTGCATCGATTTGCAAATTGCTACTTCCTTTTTATCGTATTTCTCAATTTTATGCCGAGAGTTGAAGCTTTCGCCAAGGAACTGGCTCTAATTCCTGTATTGGCTGTCTTGGCCTTTACTGCAGTTAAAGATGGTTTTGAGGACCTAAAGCGTTTTCGCGCAGACCAAAAGGTTAATGGTACGGAGGCAGACGTCTTCTCTATGTAAGCTAATTAAATCACTCGCTAGCCTACTTCTTGATAGCATCGCTTTACACGTTCTCCAATACTTATTTGATTGACCTGGGCTATGGATATGCTGATTACATCCTTATACTTTTAAAGACGATGAATCGAATTGATTTTAAGGCACTGTTATAATAATGAAATTAACGTGTGTGTTTTTATATCATATTTAAACGTGATGCTATGATTCGGGTTGATTTTGTGGTTTCAGTGAAGAAAGGCTTTATGTAAAACGAAAGTGGGCAAGCATTCGTCCAGGTGATTTTGTAAAACTACATACAAATGAGGTCATACCAGCCGATATTTTGCTGTTGAAGTCTTCTGAAATTTCCGGAATGTGTCACATTGAAACGGCCAACTTGGATGGGGAAACCAATTTAAAACAACGTGAATGTGTTCGCTCTTCGCAAATCCAAGTAAGTAGTTTCTATTTCTTTTCCACACTTTATGCTGTTATGGAGCGTTTTGGGCATTTACGCCTTTTGTGCATTCGCTTAAGAACTCTAAATGAACTAAACTTCTGTAAAATTGAAGTCAAATAAGCATCACTACATACGGCATTCGGGTTTAGGGTGACGACACTGTAGAATACGAAGTTTTGACGAGAAGTGAACTGATCTATGTGAACCGGAGTTGACTTTTAGCAACGCCTATAAGGCCATAAAAGCTCTTCATAGCCTTAGCATGTGCAACTTTTAAATTCGGTAAAAGTGGACATCATTTTCAAGGCCTTTTTTAAGCACAGGTACATGGACATTGACAGGGACTCTTTTTACTGTTTTTAGCACTGATACCAATTGACACCTGCCGCATAATACTTTATTGAATCTAAAAGTTTTTAAAGTTGTTGAAACTCCTCGACCTCTAAAATCCCCATTCTTACATATTTTGAATTGGGCAATGTAAATATCAACTTAATCAGTAAGAAAATGATGTTATTTTAAGAATTAATGCAGCACAAATTATCCTAAATCTATTGGAACATTCATGTAGTTTATTTTTGACCTGAAAATCTTTGAAGTGGGTCCTCGTTTATGTAAGCCTTTTGTGGGTGAGGATGATAACAATGCGATCTTTTAACAGCTTAAATAAGAGCGTTAAAGTGTTTAGGGGTTCTTCCACTTTGTCGATCGCAGATCACCTCAATTTTTGGCTTTCATGAATCGCGGCTTTTTGGCTACTTTTTTCACTTATTATCGAGACTCAATGTTTAGACAAAGGTACTTGGATAAAATCACTTCTAGTGTGGATTTTTGACTGACACGGAAGTTTTTTGCCCTGCTTGCGTTTGCTGCCTAACTGATGTGATGACGTCGTTAGTGATGACGTAATCTGCTAAGAACTCGTGTTAAAAGTGTGAAGTACATTCTCTCATTTTTCAATTTTATTTAGGCCTTCACACCGGAGGAATTTCTCTGGCCCGTTGAAGTAGAAGCCCCCAATGCTGAATTATATCACTTCAGCGGCAGGATGTAAGTCAATGTTCTCGGTTTTTTTCGTTGAACTCTATGACTCGTGCTTCTGGTGCCAAGATGGTCAAGTGCTCAAACGTGATTCGTGTTAATAGAACACAGCAAACAAGTTGCTCCGTCGTACACTTAATACCTTCGAGCAGAAGTTAATTTCTTGTCCAATGTGTACTTACCCACTAAATTTCACACTTTTCTTATTTCTATTGCGCTATTATGCAAACATATCTAAGTAACATGACAAGTTTGTGTGTGTGGAGTTTTTATAGACCATTAATCATTGATTTACAAACAGTTGGCTAGCATAAGCTCCTTTTTTGTCGCTTGGGAAACATTAACGGTCTTAAGTTCTTTTTTAGCCATACTCCAGCCCCAACGGTTGTTAGGAAGGAGAACCTACTCCTTCGGGGCTGCATCCTTCGTAATACCAATTCGGTCGAGGGTATGGTTATTTATGCTGGTAAGAGGTAGTCTCCTGTTGGATTCTTTTTCCTCAAAAATGATTTTCTTGCTTCCCATTGCGGTAGGTTCTCATTTTAATGACATTTGTCATCACGGTGCACGATAGTCTGATTTCTTGGCTGTTTGGTTTGTTGGATTCACTTGTCAAATGGGGGCCCTTTGGTGGAGAACAAAACAAAATAAAAACGTCTTTTTTTTCACCATTTAAATTGTCTAATCTCACATAAAACATATCTCTTATGGTCTGCGATCGTGGGACAATTTCCCTCTCCAAGCACGGTAGCAACTATGGCAAGTTAGGCGAATTTGATTTCTGTAACAGCTAAATGAAGACATATGTTCTTGACTCCACAGGAGGAATTGCAGTGTTTTATTTCACCGGTACTTACTTCGTTACTTTTCGCCACCATGTGTCAGGTGTTTTGTTACTTCTCTAGGAAATAACATAGCTCCTTGGGGCTTCTTCGCAGCACAGATGGCCCCTTAGCTCTTGGAGTAGGTTAATGTTCGGCTCGTATTATGGCAGCATTGCCCTCTGCCGCACAGAAGGTAACACGTATATTTGCATTCACTAGGTCGTGAAACCAAGGCAGTTCTCAACAATTCTGGTCGCAAGTTCAAACGAAGCAAGTTGGAGAGGCGCCTAAATAAGGATATTATCTGGTGTATTCTTATTCTCGCAATTTTGTGCGTCACTGGATCTGTTGGTGAGTAATAAATAAATTAGGGTCTTGTTAACTCAAAAGTTTGACGACTTTGGCGCACTTTGCTTGATTCAAAAGCCCAGAGGTGTGCCAGCTGACTAGAAGGACCAACAAAAAGTTCATACCTTAGGTAGTCTTGTGCAGTTTTTAATCTACCGGTTTCATTTACTGACTCATTCCTTCTTTCTTCAAGGCAGCTATATCTGGTTGAGTAGCCTTCCCGGTGCGAATATTCCCTTTCTTGAAACCGAGGAATCCGACAATGTGGCTCTCAGTGCTTTCATTAACTTCTGGACGTTTGTGATCATTTTCCAGGTAGGCAATGGCTCACTTTTCCGGTAGTGACGTTGCATTGACTCCCTTGGTTTATATCCGAGAGGTACTTGTCATCATACAACATTCTATTTTTTGCATAAAAAAGTAGGTCAGCCTATTTTATTTACATTTTTGCACATTAGTCAATTAAAATTCCACGGGTCAATCTGCTCTCCCTGTAGGCCGTGATCCCCCTGCCGCTGTACATCACCGTGGAGGGTGTCAAAGTTTTACAAGTTTTCTTCATGCATCGCGATCTGGGTCTCTACGACGCAAAGCGAGACCGGGGCGTGGAGGTGCATGCCTTCAACATTCCTGAGGACCTGGGCCAAATTGAATACGTCTTCTGTGACAAGACGGGCACTCTGACGGAGAATAAGATGGTCTTCAAACGGGCTGTTATTAATGGCATTGACTACTGGGTTGATGAAGGTAATGGAGCTCGTTTAAGCCCTCTGACGGGTCCCATTTATTTACCGGTTTTCCATTTGATGGCCTTTTCCATTCTAGAGTTACCTGTGGAAGTGATGGATGAGAACGCCTTACAGGGTGCAGATGTGAGTTGACGTTTCAGCAATCAATTTTTTCGTTTTTTATAACTACTTTTGCCGTGAGATTTTGCGGTTGAAGGTGCGGGTAAGCCAGCGAATGAGTGACTGCGTTCACGTGTCTTGCCTGGTCCCAGCTTCACCTTGTCTCTACTTACATTTTACTCGCTCCTGCTGCATTGCACACGTCGCACATTCAAAACACGCCTCCTTCGTTGTTCGGGTTTTTTTAAAGATGATGGTTTATATCTCACCTTATTCCCTTAGCAGTATGCAAGCCTAAAAGTGAATTTATTGCCAATTATCTGAATAAGAATATTTATATGGCTGGAGATATGGAAGACTCACGTAGCTAGATATGCAAGTTAAAAAGTGTCATTTTCGTTGTCACCTCATAATTGGTTAATCCTGTTTCGGTAATAATCGCAACATTCGAGCTTAATGTGTTCAATAGCATACCAGGTAAGGAAATCATCTGCTAATTCTCCTTCTAAATAAGGAGACCTTCAAATCCACTGATGGTCTTGATTTTGCCAGATTTTATGCAGTTTTTATTGGGCACGTGCCCTTCCTATGGCAATTTTTATTTGTAGAAACATTTGCCTAAGGGCTAATTATTAGGTACGAAGTAGCTTCATTGGGTTACTTTGTTCCCTAAGGCGCCTTAGTCCCCTACCTGCGTTATTCTCGTCTTGGATCATAAAAAGCTATCAGCTCCCTACATCACACTCATGATTTACAGATACAGCCCACATCAGTAAAACCTGACTCTGCAGATATCTACTAGTACTGAAGTCATCAGACACAATAAGGTGACGCCACTTTCAGTCCTAGAAGGGTAACCGGAGATCTTACGCTTGCCTGATCATGATGGTTCCTAAATCACAACCAATAAAGCATTTGCATGTGAATGGTTGTCTGTATCTGGACCCCGGGTCAGACATCACTTGCTTGTAGTGAGACGAAATTGTGCAAGCGATGGGCAGTTCTATTCATGCGAGTAACGCTGAACACAGTACAACACAACACAATACGGCACTATTATTCGTGAATATCTTAATTTTAAGGAATGATTAGTGATGATTGGCGCGATGGAGGAGGATATTCTGGCATAATTCAAGCCTACTGGCAAAGGTCAGAATAGGTAGAGAGAAATAAAAATGCAGTTTACACTGCTCGCAAATTGTTCCCTTCCATCCATTTTGGCCTAAATTCCAATTTCTAATTGACAAGAGAGTAAATGTCTTTTCAGGAGACGGTTGTACCAAACATACCACTATCAGCAGTGCGTGATTTCATTCCGTTCGTGCCGCCTCCGTCGTTCAGCTCACAGCCCAATTTCGGACGCGTGGCCAGTCACTCTAGCCCCAGTTTGGGATCCATGCCTCCGTTAGAGGAAGGAAATCGGACCTCGGACTTTCTGTCACCATCATCACTCCACGCATTTGATGGAGGCGACGGGAAAAGCAGGCGGCGCAAATGCCAACGAGTTCAGGACTTTTTCCTCTGCCTCACTATCTGCAACTCCTGCGTCGTCTCCGCCAATAAAAATGTTCCTGCTCCGGTGTGTTTTTTGACATTTACGTTTAAGGACGAACTAGTTAAGTTTTACGTTTATTTTAACTGACCGCCTACCGCTGTCATCCCTGCCAATGTGATAAGTTATGGCAGTGCAGAAGGGCGATCTATAGTTGGCTTACAGAAGAGCTGGAAAGCTATAGGTACGGAGGAACGTTGATGCCACCAAGGTGGTGGTAGAACTCTCGTAGACTGGCAGACTTCAATCCCATTTCCCACCAGAAGGCAGTAAACAACTGAAATGCCATCAAAATTAATTGATTTGAAAAGTCCATTTTGAGTGTGTCCATGACAATTACTACGAAGTTCGGTGGCTAACTTAAACACTTACCATCTCTTCTATAATTCTAAAAGCTGGCTGGGAACTATATAAACTGTTGAGAATATTGAAGAGAGTAAAAGCTGTCGATGATGAACATTAGATTTGTGCTGCTTGTTAATAGGAATTGGCAAGTGAAATCCGCTAATCCCTCCTTGAGCAACACGTAGACGTCGAATGCTCGCAGTAGAGTTCACAAGGGGGAAGGTGCTGTGGATCCATCGAATTTGACCACATCTATAGCTGACGTCGGATTTAAATATCTTTCCAACTAGGAAATTTAACTTATGACCTTCGCTTTTAAAAAGTGTGGGTTTTTGAGGTACTAAGGGAGAAGAATGCCTAAGCGAAGCACCGGATAAGACGCACAAAAGACAAAGTGCTATTTTGGAGAGCATATGATTGGATTAATTGTCAAATATAGGCTTGGGTTAGATATGTCCTCTCTGATGGGTCGTTGCGAGCTGAGCCGTCCATGTCATTTACCTTTTTTTGTGGTATTTAGGTTCTGTATCTAGTGTCGGGTTTGCTTCCCGCTTCCAACAATACAGCACCCCGAGTCATCTCTTAGGAACTAAAAGTTCAGAGGAAATGAAGAGCACTATCGTCCTTATCAAAGGCCTTTAGTCTTGTGCTTGTTTCTGAATCCCTAAATTCCCTTTCCGTTGCAGCTCGTGCCCTCACGCAAGAAGAACCCTTTTGCCCGCTTGCGTCGGGGAATGAAATCGAAAGGTGGTGATGAGGCTTCTCTCTCCTCGTCGCGTTTCCGTCGTTTCTTCATCCGTAGTTCTCGGGACGAGATTTTTGAGGTGGGGGAAGAGGCGGTAGTTGACTCAGAGAGAAACGAAGCTTTTATCGCCGCTGAAACTGCTAATACTGATGACACTTTACTTGGTCGATCCATGCGCAAGTCGTTGAGCATCAGCAATCTCTTCGCCTGGCGTCAGCGCAAGTCAGACACGTCGGCGTGGGAGGTGGAGGGTGAGGAGCGCCAGTCTACCCGACCTCCGAAACGCGTGCTTACCGCTCTTGTGGAGTCACCTCACCAGAAGGAAGGCAAACGGAGCCTCAAAAGTCTCATTAAATTTAGATTCTCCAATACTGGGGCTGTTGGTAATGTACCTGATACCGTGGCCTCGCTATCCGAGACACATGAGGATAATGGATCTCGTAAGATCGGCTCCAAAAACTCTCTGAAAATTCCAATGCTATTAAAATCTGGTTAGATGACTCGATGATCTGTTTCAGAACCCACAGGAAGTTGTTCCATCTCCTCAGATGATGAGAGAGTGGGTGAGCCTCAATCACGACCCGCTAGGCAGCCATTATTTCAGCCCAAGGCAAAACCCCCCATCACGAAGCAGTTTAAGAGGCAAAATATCCAACAGCAGTCAGCTTCAGTTCTCTCATCAGACTACGATGATTGGGAGGCGCTAAGTCAAGCAGGCTCATCAACTCGGTGGCGCGATAGCAATAGCTCCCTACTCGATCGACCTTTTCACCACATCTGCCCGCTTTCGGAAAACACCCTCCTTAGTGGCTATGAATCTGAGAGTCCGGATGAAGTGACCCTCGTAAGAACGGCGTGCAAGTACGGCTGCAAATTACTGCAAAGGGGCGCAGATTTTGTCATTATCTGGTTGCCGGGTAAGAAAGTCATCGGTGTATAACTATTATGATTTACCAGTCTTCTCATACAGAATGCTCTCTTATGCAGTACAATTGCTAAGTACTGCAAGATTGTTCAATCTTGAAAATCCATCATTTTTCTCGGCTCAAGTGGAAAAAAATGGAGCAATTTATTAACCTCACTCCTGCTACGACCTCCTATGTGTCATGTTTGGTGTTGTCTCATCTCCAGGTGACGGTTTAATACGGGTGGAGGTGCTCAAGGTTTTGCCATTTGTCACAAGGCGTAAAAGGATGTCAATTATAATTCGTCATCCCGACACCGATCAAATTGTCCTCTACTGCAAGGGTGCTGATTCTGTAATCTTGCCGCTTTTGGATCCCCATAAAGGTAGTTACCGATATTTAGAATTTCACAACCAACTACATCTTCAGTAGATAACGAGATGTATTAGAAAGTAGTTCAGACAAGGTGAACTACCCGATCATTTTTCATTCTTTTACGGTTGTTGCTTGTTTTCCACAAATCCCTCCACTTGAATAATATCAAAAGCGTGGATTTTTCCCTAAAAATGACTTGTCATGAGTTTGGGGAGACATTTGCCTCCTTTACAAAAGGCTAAGATGATCACTGAGTTCGTCATTTCAAAATATAACTATTAGCTGAGCTGAATTTTTCGTCAAGAGACTCTTGGAGAGTTTTTTTAAGAAGCTGCTACAAATGCATTGGTAGTTAGGCTTGACATTTCCGGATGATAACTTCGAACCTTGCTTTGTGACTAATGATGGTGATAAAGCAATCTCATCTCACTGCCGTTTAATGGGGTTTTATTTATTAGCCCCTCAGAGTTAGTATTACCAATTGTTTAAGAGCTGTCGAGCGATTTTGCTCGAGAGTTGGGTCCTTTACCAATCAGAATTTTGCTGTTGATTGTCTTTTTCACCCGGACAGCATTAATCAGCTCAGATAGGCTGGTTGCCTTGACACGTTACTGTTTAGCTTGGATTCTTTTGAATTACTCCTAATTGAACTGGCCCTTCTTGTGTTTACCTCCCAATTTTACTTCCGCCTGCTTTTACTTTTCCCAATTATTCCAACTATTCACTCCTACTCCATCAGGAAAGAAACTGCAGTGTCGAAGCTGCTTTACTGATCATTCGAGTGGAAAACAGCGTGCGCCAACTTCACCAAGCTGAAAGTGTTCGTGAATGACCGTGTTGTGTTCATCGTTCACCTCACGGATAGAAATGTCCACCCATTGTGAAATTTCAACGACAGCATTCGTACATCGTTCTGCTAATGAACATTCACTCACAATATCTTGTCGTCGTTTGTTGGAAGCCGCGTGAATACCAGGTAGAAGTCGCGGGCTTCGAGCTTGAACTGTATGTGCACTGATCCACGCATCCCACGACGTGCGCGTTGGCTACCAGGAGTAGCAACTGGACCCACTTGGCATTCGGCGCTTATTGGTGCAGTAGCGCTATAATGGAACAGTGATGCTTTTTACGTGTCCGTCGATGTAAGGGGTATAATCCTGGATTGACTTGTGCACCTTTCACGGCAATGATTTCTCATTTTCTCTCTCTCTTTAAGCCCCATACTTGCTTCATTAGCCGGCTTTCTGTTCAAGAAACGTTCGGTGCTGCGTGAGTTGAGACCACGCCCTAGTTTTGACTTCGCTAGTAGAGAATAGTGACGTAACTTGGCAACTGTTGCTACGCTTCGCCTAAAATTTAGAGGCAACCTTGTATAGAAGTCTCGGATGGGGTGGGAAACTCTGTATTAACCTTACCTTAATGTGGACATTTTCTTCGTCTATACCTTAACTTTTCATTTCTAAATGTAATAGAGAACTGTATCTTTCTTACAAGCTGTGTCTACCCACCACACCTTTCCAGGAGTGGTGCTTCTTCTCGCCTTCTTCTGGCATTCAGCCACTTTTTCATCGATGTGTGTGCGTTTCAAGCTCTCCTTCATAATTAAATGCTTACAATTGCATCGAATTCCATCTAGGCTACACTTTACACATCACTGAACTGCCAATGTGATTTATGCCCCTCCTATGCTATGTATAGCATTGTATGCGCGTAATTGGATTGTTGCATTTCTTCATTTTTCTCTCATTATATTTTTTTAGGACAATCTTTTAAGAGCAGTACTGAGGAGCGCTTGAAAGATTACTCGCGATCTGGTCTAAGGACTCTCGTTATGGCTAAAAGGGTTAGTTTTTCTTAATGGTGAATGTTATTGCTGTGTGAGATGTGGCAGGTGTGTGTCTACACACTATAGATAGCCAATTCATTTTCGAGGATTGGAATTCACCTGCCAACTTTAATAAGAGCTTTTTCTGAAAAGAAAAATTTTTTCGTGATCTTTGAAGGCAGTTGAAAATTTGGGCAAGTGTTAGGTACGAGACAAGTCCAAAACCCAACCATTTCCACGGGATTTTCTAGTACCGAAAAGGTGCTGTCTCTTTGAAGAAATATTATGAGGGAAACGAAGGGGATAAGCGTGGTATAATATTTGGCAGATCAGCTTTATAGCGATGTTAGACATGAGGTCATGCGCTGGCTTATAAGAATAACACCTTCACCTCCCTGATTCACCACTCATGGCTGTTTCTCAAAAAGGGGTTTTCCTTGCATACCCTAGAAATGCCTCCTAGTCGCAACTGTTGTTAGACCTTTAGCAAGTGATCAATTGCATTTGTAATCCGCAACACTCACATACACGCACATACATACAAAGACGAAACAGGCATAATCCTCTAGAATTTCAGTGGTGTGTACCTTGAAAATGCGGAGTGGTTGATAGTGAGTGGGTAGTATGAGGATAATCAATTGCGTGTGTGCTTGTTTAACTAACGATGGAATGCGGAAAAACAAAAACTTTTCCCTTTTGAATTAAGTCATTCAGTTGGTCAGTTAGCCAACAGGCCAAAATGTACAACCTTTTTTTTCAAAGCGTGTGCGAAAAGAGATCTTGAGGCCTATTGCTCGTTAGTTATTAATGCACTGCATGCTACACCCATTTAAATGGCTTCGCCATTTCCACGATTCCCATTCTCCGTCTCACCTAAGTGTAAATGGGATATTTCACCTCCACCCACTTGAAGCACTACGGAAAGTGAGTCTTGAGCTGTTAATCTCTGATTTCTCAAAGTCATCATTGACATGCAGTTCTCTGTTCTACTCAATAATGGAAGGTCCCTGAAATCATACGCACTAGATCGTTTTTGAGCGACACTTTGCTCTACCATTCCATCGGCATAAAAAAAGTGAATGTTCTGCAGCATTCGTGAGGCAGATATAATCATCAAGTTCAACTGATATTCTAGTATGTAAGGTTTCAAAATGATAGGCATGTAGTGCGGAGCACAATAAAGAATACCCCGGCGGTAGACTGCTGCATGTTGAAGCTTTATGGTACGTACATGTAAAACAAATGAATGCATTTCGCAAACATTTGTGAGTTTTAAAAGCAGAAAACTGCTCGAACTTTCTGATCGCATAGTACAGTAACTGGATAGTGAATATGCAGTTAATGCTATGCCTTCTTTTGTCGATCTTCAGCGCATATTAGTCTGGGTGGAGTCTCGTAATTAGTATACAGAGCTGCTGGGAGATGAGCACCACGAACAATGCGAAGATCGTGGAGTCAGGTAGTTAAAACATTTATCATTACCGCAAGCCAACTGTGGGGGAGGGAAGTGGGTGATGTAACCAGAAAATCTACCTACCAAATCTACTTTTTTCTACGCCTTGATTTAAGTAGTCATCTTAATGAGGAATATTCCTATAAAAAGTCACCACAAGTGAGACGTATTTCCTACCCTTCTCCATCCTTCTAGGTAATTTCAGAGTCGGAGTATCAACGGTGGGCTGCTGCATGGTCATTAGCTGAACAGGACTATCTTCGGTCCGAGGAATTGAAGTACAAGTTGATGGAGGACATTGAAGTCAATTTGGAATTACTGGGTATTTACTCTCACCGTTTCTTGAGTCTGACTTATTTGTTAGCTGTGTAGAAATTAGTACTAGACGAATCACCTCTACAGGCCCTTTAAGGCGTATTAGATTGAAGAGACGAGACAATAAATAAGTGGTTAGAATAAGGTTACGTAGAACTAGCCTCTAGGTGAAATTTATGAAGTTCACTATTCACCTATCACGGAATTTCGTCATATTACAGCTGATTTAGGCAATGATGAAGCATCTCGCTCTAGACAACTACTCCACGCTAGCCTAGGCGGCTGCCGTTGCGTTGGTGTCCTAGCAACCATCATGACTGGGTTTATCACTGGCAGCCGGAGGCAACAATTTGACATCATTTAGTCAAGGGTCTCCCCGTAGCTGGGAGTTTCCTCAATGCATGGTGCCTCAGTGTACTTGATGTCATCAGTAGTGGGTATGGTCAGGTGTGAGTACCCACGCGTTACAACTGTACACTTTCGTTCTTGTAGCCAAGACATTTCGTTCGTAACGACACGCTCTTGCTTGCACTTTTTAACTAGTTCTGCTGCTTTCTGTCTCGGTGAACGGTGTATGGACTCGCCCACCTACACTGCAACGTCGTCTGGCTATAAGGATTAGTAATAGGTATTTATTAGTACGGTAGCATGTCCTTTTACTTAACTGTGGCTGTGCGATAAAAATTGTGGCCAAAATCGTGTGGAGGCTAAATGAAGACGCTGCTACGTTTTAGGTGCCACGGGTATAGAAGACAGTCTACAGGAGGGTGTACCAGAGACTATCGCAGCACTCCGTGAGGCTGGCATGAAGGTGTGGGTGCTTACTGGGGATAAACAGGAGACCGCTACTAGCATCGCGTACGCCGCAAAACTCATCAATGAGAATCAGAGGGTACTGGTTCTCTCTGCAACCACTGCAGTGAGTCTCTCCCTTCCTCTTCAAAGCTTTGCGAATGGATTCCCAGTGAATCACGTCTAAAGGAAGCTAATCGTTTGCTTTATTTGTTCGTAGGAGGAGGCAAAGTGCCAGCTAGAAAAC
The DNA here is from genome assembly GCA_000469725.3 of Echinococcus multilocularis. Lineage (NCBI taxonomy): Eukaryota > Metazoa > Platyhelminthes > Cestoda > Cyclophyllidea > Taeniidae > Echinococcus > Echinococcus multilocularis. The sequence continues at coordinate 916,244 of LN902842.1, read as the reverse complement.
TTTCTGGTGGATTTGCTACCTGATTCTAATATGGCAGATCCGACGTCCAATCACCTGGCTTCGCCGTCGATTCAAAAGAGATCGCGCCTGTCTGCAGCCGAAGATGGACTAGATGTTCTGCATCGATCCTTTCCCTCCGTCTCGATATTCGACAATGAGGTGGCTGTGGATATGCCTCAAGAGGGTGTTGCTCTCGTACTTGACTCTGTATGTCTGCCTTTTGTTTTGGAAGAGAAAACCAAGGAGATTTTCATCAAATTGGCACGTATCTGCTCCAGTGTCATCTGCTGTCGTGTCACACCTTCTCAGAAGGTTAGTTAATTACTTCTTTAAGATATCAAATGTTATGTACATCTGAGAATCTTTTCATTATTATTTATATGCATAAGTTCAGTCCTGGCAAATTCCCTTCCAAAGTTACCAAGAGGTTAAGGCTTCGATGTAGATGCCTTTCTTTACTGATCAAAATGAGTAAGCTGGGTACGACGCTCATCCACCTCAATCATCATGGGATAGTTGTGTTATGCACTAATTTATCATTATCTTGAGAAGACTTGAACGAAACGATAGGCCTTGAAGGCAAATTAATTACTTAAAAATAAAATGTGTCTGCTTAACGCTGCATCATATTTTTATTCTTTCTTTCCATTACCATGTCATTTCGCTGTCATTCAACTGCCTACCTATGTTGCAAGACGTAAGGGCATTAGGTCATTAAAAAGTATTTAAGTACGCATTTTCTTTTCATGCAAACCTTATCGCTCTTCAGTATTACCCGCTTTGAAGTAGTTGAGATTGATGTGATCGCCAAAAGTCCATAGTACTTTGATGGATCTTCTGCCTTGAATTCCTGCGGATTTACTCATCTACAGCAGGTGTCTTACCTCTGCCACTGCTTGACGTTCCACTCAGTCAGTGAAGTCGGCACAACTATTGTTTTGGAGTGAGTTCACTGACACCACCCCTTAGTTAACACGGGTAGGATCTCATGTAACACCTCGGGTTTTCTCTGAAGTTATAATGAGCCACGCCAGTATGAAAAAAGCGCAATTAACATATAAAAAGGCTGAGGGAATATGGGCTTGGCCAGATAGCCATATTTCCAAATAGAAATATAACTTGCAGAGACTGGAGGAGTCATGCAATTAAAGTATACAGTTCAATGAATCTCGAATGGCTGCCGGTTCCCTCTTTTCGAACATCTACACCGGAGCTCATTATCACAATGTGGTTGGCGCAGTAATAGCCACTTACGAACTAAGGAGACAAAGTTTTGGAGAAGGGTAATTCGCTGGCTGGGCGGCTTTTCACATCAAACATTTCATAAGGTAATCGACATCAGTACGAACATTCGCTCCAATGGAAGGCCATTTAATATACTACGTAATCCAAATTGGGTTAACGGAGCTAACACTCTTAGCGCTTTTCCCCACTTCAACACCCCTATCTAGCTGTCTAGGGTCACGGGGGAGGCGATGATTGTTTACGCATACAAGGTGTGCCATAGACGAGACCATGGCTAACGCTCAAGTGCAGTATTTCCTCATTTGTTAGTCGCTCTCTAGCATGCCATGAGAGTTGGGTGTTTGGCAAAGTTTGACGTGGCTTCAATAGCCCTTCTCCTGGTGTTAGTGTTTGCCAACTAAATCATCCTCGCCAGATGGTTTTTGGGGCGTCAGTGTTTGGTACTTAGTCATTGAAAACAGGATTGGTGTAGCTTTGGTTCGCATTAACTTGTCGCTGGCCTGCCAACAATGCAGCACCTCGTAACCTCCAGCAGCCGCAGTTGTCAAAAAATATGCTTTTATACCGAGTGGCCGACGCACAGAGGGATAAGTGTACGGCCATGCTGCTACAACGAAATGACGAATTCCGGAGTCTGAGGTGCTAGTTTAGTTAAATTTTGCCGTTAAACAATTGCTGAGCCACAGACATGGGAAGTTAAGGCGATTCACGTGCTTACGATTTTAGTGTACGGATGTGAGGGAATTTACCCCAAAATATTTATGCACATGCACAAGCAAATCAAGAGAGAAATGCAAATTTTCACAATGAGCTCGTGCTCTAGCACCTCGAGTGCCGCCGGAGGTAGTAATTGGCTATATCAATGTGGGCGGAGACTTATGAGTAACTCAGAGAGGGTCTGGGAAGCTGCAGACACGACCAGAAGGTCATGTCAACAAGATGAAAGCATCTTATTCAAAGCGCGAAGAAGGCGCATTGTGGGAATCGACAATCGAATCACGACTCTGCATTGACCAATGCCACCGTCTTCGTATCCATTGACATGCACCCGATTCGCGTGTTGCGTAGACGCCATCCACGATAGTAGTGTGTGATTAATCGAACCTCGTTTCCAAACACAGGACCCACTTCTGCATTCTACATCGTCAGGCTCGTCGATCCGACTGTTCGCACTCGTTTTATGGTGTAGGCAGGGAGTCCATATAACACTGCTTCATTTACCTGAGTGCAATCACTTCGCTTGATGGAAGAGGACAATCACCACGTGGTTTCTGACACAGTTTCCCAAAAGAGGTTATTTTGGAAGTTGTGTTGATGGATAATCGGAGCAGAAGGCTTGTTGAGATGGAAGAGTCCACATGTATGTCTGTCTGTGTGTATGTACGTATGTGAGTAAGCAAGTGATGTAAAGTGAAGTATGCATAGCTGGCTGCTGCTGGGGTGTTAGTGGTGGAACAGGGAGAGGAGATGAATGGAGTTGGCACCTATCCGTGGCGATGAACGGTTGATAGACCGTGCTCCACTTAACTGATGAGCTATTAACGACAATAGCGGGGCGCTGGAACAGCCTACTCGGTGTGTTGTTCCAGCATCCTCCTCATGAATGCAGGTGTTAAGGAGAAGTGCATGAGACAGGAGAGGTGTGGATATTGGTGTGATGAGGTGGCGACAAGTTGGGAAGGAGGATGTCATGGTAGCCTGCCCTGTAATGGTTACGTGTAGAATCACCTAAAAGGTGTCCACAATGGACGGGCGAGTAGCAGTATTGTAAATGCGACAGACGTTTGATTGATTGATTGATTGAGTGAATGAGTGAGTGAGTGAGTGAGTTGGCAGGTGAAGTCTTTCGTCTTCGTTAATGGAATGTGATACCGCACGCATTTTGCTGCTGCATCCTTCGGAAACAGGATGTCCACGGGATGCTCCACCAACAAGCATACTCACTCACACACACACACACACACACGAGAAGAAGTAGAACGACTTTGGACAGTGATGGCTAGGCTGTGCGGAGCTGTGCGTGCAGTGAAGTGTGGCACGGTTTGGGATGTGGATGCATGGCTGTGCAAGGTGCTTCATGACCGCGTGCAACATGATTCAGTCAAATCCATTTGAACCATTGACCTTGGAGTTCACACTAGATCTGCAATTCGAACGCATTTGTGTGTCCGTATCGTTGATCTGTGCCCCATTTACCAAAATGTATGACTGCTGTAAGGTAAATGGCAGCACACAACACACATTGAAGCCGCGCTTATTTTGAACTACCTCAAGTGTTCATTGTTGTTGTTGTTGTTGGTGTGCTGTTGCTGGGAGAAGAGAACGCGGACTTAGTCGTAACAACTGCATGTCTACCTTGCTTGATTCCTCCCCTCCGTCAAATTAGTTTGAGAACTCACCCGTCTCACCTGCCATTCCCTCACTTAGCTGCATCCCACCTCTCTCCCACGTCCCGTTCACGGGGCAAAGTAGTGCCAAATTACATTTGCTGTTTATGCGCCGTATATTACTAATGCAAAATTAGGGTCACAGGCGCTCTTCCACAGGGTGTTTATAAATCAAGCACAGAAATGCGTCCGTGTGGGATTGGTGTGGTCGGTGTTCTGTGCATACCAGCAATATGCGTGATGTAGACCTCTGCCGAAGTCACTCTCGTTTGCCATGTCTTGTTCTCCCACCCTGTCTCACATGCAATGTTGCGACACCAAAAATTGGAGCCGGAGGTTACAGAAATCGACTCGATAGTCACTAATCACGGGGTTGTCACAAATCATCATGAATTGTGGGTTGTCTACACCACAGTATGAGCTGCCAAACTGCCTTTGAGATGAATCTCAAGAGTGCTAAACGGAATCGTATGGAGAGTATGTATGCATGCCATGTATTTCGGTTGAATTTTTCTTTACTCTCCTCCTCATCGTCTTTGTTCTTGGACGCACTGTAAATGCTGCATTGATGTGTGTTTACCTTTTCACCCTGAATTGGTACCCCATTCCAAAGTTCTGGCTGTGCTATCAGGTATTTTTTTTTACGATTAAATTTCTAAAAACACTAAAACATCGCATGGGAAACACCGAACCGTGAACCGTGATGCAAATAAACATCCTGTTTTAACCATAAAACTGATGCCTCACTTGTTTTGACGTTGGCAGGCCTCAATGGTGAAGTTGGTGAAACGCGAACTTCGAGTTCAAACACTGGCAGTGGGCGATGGGGCAAATGATGTTAACATGATCCAATGTGCCGATGTAGGCGTGGGCATCAGCGGTCAGGAGGGCATGCAGGCAGCAATGGCTTCGGACTTCGCTATCACCCAATTCGCCTTCCTGAAACGCCTCCTCCTAGTACATGGCCACTGGTGCTATGAGAAGCTGGCGCGCATGGCTCTCTATATGTTCTACAAGGACGCGGTGCGTATCTCTGCCCGTTCTTTCTTTTTTACGTCTAAGTGTTCCCTGTAGAGGATGGGCGTGAACAGGTGCGCCGGTGGTCTGGTAATGTGAATGATGCGGTAACGTTGTACTATCCAAGTGGAGATTGAAAACCTCACGTTGCTAAATTTTCTAGGCACTATTCCTTTATTTTACATCTAGAAGTGTAACGTAGGTAAGCCTATTCGTACACTGTTTACTGGGGCCTAAAGTAACAGGACTAGTGGGAACGCGCAGGCATCAGTGTACTGTGATGAACGAACTTTCCTGTCCACAAGAACAAGAGCGTACAGTTTGAACCCGTGAATAATCTCATCCGTTCTTATCTACTATGGGTGACTTCAAGTACACTAAGTCAGTACGCGTTGAGGCAACACTCAGCTGCAGGGTGACCCTTGACTGAATGGTATCGAGTTGTTGTCACCGACTGTCAATGATAATCTCAATCCTAGTAGTTCCGAGAGCACTAACGCAATAGCACCCACATGTGTGAATTAAACTTCAGGCAGCACGTCGAGTGGCTGCTGATGCCTGAATCTCCTGTGATGTGACGAAATTTTACACTAGTAAACAACACCTAATTCGGTCACTGGCTGAAGCGTTCACTTTGGGCGGCTAACACGTTCACGCATGCTTGAACGTACGGACGCTGGGTACTATGACAGTTGTCTGCTTTGAACCAACACAGGTGATGAGTGGTAGTAAAGCAGACTATCCTAACATAATGCAGACTTAATGGCAAGGTTTTGCACACCAAAGCGGATTCGCTGGTTAGAGATGCATAATGCATTCTGCTAGTGTTTCTGCTCTATCACTCATTCAGTGCTATTCCAAGCTGTTCACAATAGTTATTATTTTTATGATAGATAAGTAACGTATAATACGTTATTGCTTTTTAAAGGTCTATATATTCTCGTTGTTTTGGTTTCAATTCTTCAACGGCTTCTCGGGCAGCGCACACATCGACCAACTGGCACAGGTGCTCTTCAATCTGACACTCACCAGCATACCACCATTCGTGTTGGGCGCTCTCGACAACTCCTTAGATGATCGAACCCTTATGGCCAATCCTAAACTTTACCGCAATGGACGCGATTCTATGGTGAGCTTCGAAGACCTCACAAGTCATGCAAATCTGAAAGCATCCCCATTATCTGCTAATATCACAGGTTCTGTAAGTTGGAACACCCCAAGTCCCACCGCATGGACAAATACCACGTTCGCATTACTGTGCCACTCAACACTGCCTGTGTTTACTTCTCTACTTCATTCATCGAGACACAGTTGTGTGTTCTTCCACCAACTACAATGAGATGGGAGTAAGAGTGGCACAAGACTTTGTCGATGTTGAGCAGATGTTAGCTTCCTGGAGCCTGACGTGTTTCCTCCCTTTCTGTCTATTCTCCCACCTACTCGAGTTCCCCGCATGGGTTATCAACGCGTGTAGGTGATTGGGCCATCACGTGTTGAAGGCGAATCAGTAGTAAGCAGTTCTTCAGGATCGGATGCGATGTGCTCGATTTTAATCTCTTTCCATCATCGGTCGTGGTGTAGTTGACAAAGTCGAACCGGTTTCCATGGCTCTTCTGTTGCAAAATCACCGCAAATTCAACCATTCACAGTTGATGCCTACTCTCTGCTGCTGACGCCCTCTGCGATGGTGATCTCCGAAGTGGGGTCACATATTGCTGCCACGAGAGCAGCAATGCTAGATTCTTACCCAAAGAGGTTATGGAACGCATCACGCTGGAAGCGGCTGTGTTACTGACTGGTGGAGGAACTGGAGGTTCATGCCGCATGAGCAGAGACCCATGTCACACTGGAATTAGAAGAGGCATGGGATGTAGTGTCATTTGGTTGGGTGGTGCACAATGGTGTCTTGCGCATGTCTTCATCTCCCCCCTACCGCCGAATGGTAAGCATCCCTTCTTGGGCATCTTGTTTCAGACCTACAAGGCGTGGCACTTTTGGGTCAACACCCTGGATGCAATGTGGCAATCTCTGGTGATTTTCTTCCTCCCCTGCCTCGTATTCATCGGCACCAGCGCTAGCATGAACGAACTCGGCACAACCTGCATGAACGCTCTCGTATTCACCTCCCTGCTGCATATCGCCCTGGAAACGAAATACTTTGTAAGCTGTTCATCGCAACCAGCGAGTTGGTGCTCGAGTACATGACAGTGTCGATTTCCTCTCGTGGGACTAGCTAGTGGAAATAGTGCAAATGTAGGCGAGAATTGGTCTGCTTTGAGTGGAAGTGGTGCGGACAGAATGCCAGCACATCAAAGTGGTGGTTGAAACCATGGTGACGGTGGGTTTTGTCAGAGCACAATTTGTGTGGTGAGAGGAAACACCACCTCTTACGTAGCCGACGTGGCACCCCATTAATCTGAGAAAGCATTAGGGGGTGAGGAGAAGGGGTAGCGCTTCGTCTGTATAATGGGTGGTGCGAGCAGGACGTCATGTCATTGGCATAGTAGGTGGAGCGAACCCGGAGGAGGCGCACAAGTCTCGTTGAGTCGGTGGCACTGTGCAACGGGGCACACTTCATCAATGCACCAGTCCATTGCATTGCCATGATCTTTGAATCACGCTGCTGTTATTGTTGAGGTAACGAAACGTGTGAACTGCCCTAACACTGAGTCCACTCAATAGTGCGGCACCACATACGAAAGACGACGATTTAGAAAATGTGAAGGTCATGTGTTCGTGTAGCCTGTCCTCCTGTCTGTCTGTGCTCGGCTGTGGCTCCCTGAATTGATGTCTTTCTTCAGTGACTGGAAAGGTGCAAGTATGGCGGTGGTCGAATGCACGAGGGGATGAGGGGGAGAGAGTTGCCTTCGAAGTGGTCATCTCTGACTCTTGCTGAGTATGCGTATTTCATATTGGTGCTCTGGTGATGTTTGTTGAATTTGTTGTCTGTCATTCTCATGGTGGAGAGGTTGCGAATACGTCATGGAATTGGACGGTGATGGACTTGGCACCTTTGCGGTGTGTCTGCCTTCATTACTGAGTGAGGTGTTTGAGGCACCTGTATACGGAGAAATCTGTTGATTACCTAGTCCTAGTCTCTACCTCAGTAGCTTTTCATAACGTCGTTTGCTCGCATGGAGCTGGGGACGATTAGTACCTTATCCTCGCACTACCCGGACACAAGGGAATTGCTTCTTGAACATCGAAGCTGGTCTGTTGCAACACACTCACGACTCATTAATCATCGTTGTACTGAATTTGAAAGTGTAGCCTTGTCGAAGGTCAGTCTTGATTTGAAGCCTCGTGGATTGAACCATTTAGAGTCGATTCCTTTGTGACAATAAACTTCACATCCATCCAGTAGGACTAGGACTGTTATCCGTTGCGTCAAGTTTGCTTACTACTGCCATTGGATTAACGATCTAAATCGCTATTGTAGATTTAATAAAGCACATTAAAGTGGTAAATTTTTTATTATTAGTAAATTGAAGGGTTGGGAGCCATGGGCACGAACTAAAATTTATCACACCAAGGTGGTTGCCGGACGATTAAGGCTGTATATGTAATAGTACTGTGGACCTGCAACTTTTGCTCCTTTACATTTTACAATGCCATTTATAGACTGTCATTCATGCAATCGTGTACATTGGAAGTTATCTCGTTCTTTGGCTCTGCTTCACCATGGCCTACAACGCCCTTGGTGTAACTCAAATTGCTCCAGATCCACCCTATTACATCATCTTCTTTCTGATGAGGGATTCTCGTTTCTGGGTCTGCATGCTTATCACCAGCATAACTGCAATCCTTCCTAGGTTTGTCTTTCTACCTCAACTTTGTTTCTTCCCACCTTGATTTTTGGTCAATTTGACATTATCACCATCATCCTACAGGCTATTGTTAAACTCCACTTTAAACACCTTCGCACCGAGTTTGGATAGCCTGGCAGCACGACTGCAGGTGAAGCACGGAGTGGGTGTGGCCCTGCCTATCAGTCGTTACGTAGAGGAGCACGACACCTGTCAGCGCCGACACGGCGTGCGCCGTCATCACGGCCTGCGAGTGGGTGAACCGAATAATATTCGATCGCGCATCACCCAATGGTTCACCTCAGCGGGTCGCCTGATCCAGCGTATGCCCACACTGCGTCGGCACATTGACCAGCCCCCCGTGGTGCTGGTGCGTAATGTCTCCCTTGTGTGGCCCCGACGTTCCTCCAATCCCGAGTTGGTGGCTCACACCCTCCCTCGCGTCGGTTCTAGCACCTTTTTCTCACCCCGTGATCTTCGCAGAGTCAGCACCTATGATGGTGGGAGGGTCAGCAGTAAGTATTTCGCTGATTATTCCGGAACCTGTCCAAATGCATTGATTATTAGTCGGAAGCTGGATTGAAACAAGGAGTTGAGTTTTTATTGTTAAAGATTCAAGTACTTGTCAGATTTTTAGTTTTGCAATGCTCAAGACTTTCCTCCGAAGTTCGTTTGTGTGCAGCCAGATTCGGTGATTCAATTATGCTCATCTTCATTACTGGTAGTGCCAATAACTCCTGTACGGATTGGTTATGGAATGAGATATGTGGAGGAGGGTGGATTAGAGTAGGGTTGAAGGGAGCACTTTGTTCATTTACTCTGTCTTCTTGTTGGCAGGTGATCGTGGAGAATGGGTTAGACCCTACATGACAAGGACCTCGGAAGATGCCTTCATGCGTCCAGCATTGGACAACTCCAAGGTTTGTTATTACCAAGAGAGAGGGGAATAAGCGCCTCATTGGACGGAGGCTGTATTGAGTCTTTCACGCTAAAACACACCAAGAGAACACATCCTTTCCCTTTCTTTTCTTCCTTTAATCTTTTTTATACCCATCCATATGTATGCTTATCTACATATGTAGTCGCCTCATATGCCTGTAAATTGCTCACTTAACAGTCATATTTTTTTGATATATTTTACCCAATATTAGGGCTTATGAATGCCATTGATAAGCTACCTACCTGCCTCTGCTCATTGTTTATCAGTTTTGGATTGGAGGTTATTAATGTGCTAACTGCACCCATCGAGCAAAGACAGCTTCAAACCTACCTGACTCATTTTGAAAATGATTGCCAAATGATAATATAGTAATATGGCAAGTATTAGTGAAGGCTCCATGCGAATGTTTCCCACTTACTTGTATTCACACTACCTTGGGTAGATAATAATGAATAGTCACTTGTTGGACACTGTAGTACTCGAGACCTTCTTGAACTTGTGGTAAGGCACATCAGCACGGAAGAATAATTTAATGCTAGCTCACAAGAGGACCCGGGTAAATAGACATCCTGTTAGACGGGTGTATGTTGCTTGGCATACATATATCGTCGTCTCTGGAAGCTTATTTAATCAAACTTGTTTTTTGCCATGCTCTCTGTTAGTAGTTAGCAATACGAGGTGCAATAGAGGCGAAGATGAGTTCCAGGCATTGAAAAAGTGCTTTCCATTAGTAGAGGTGGGCCCAATCCTAATTCTTTGGGGCGAACCGTACCAGGCCAAGGGTCAAATGGCGCCCTAGGGAAGAGATTATCATGCCGTCTGACAATAGCGTGGGTTTTATTTGACCAATTTCAATTTTGTTGATTCCCAATCTTATTTCTATAGTGACTATTGCACAGAGCATAACAACTAGGCCCTATTCAAAGTAACCTTCGCATATTCGGTCATGCTTAGGAACGATGCCCAGTCATAGAGGGTTCACTCAAGGCTACCAAGCACACGGCACAAGAAACTTTCCTTGAATCCGCAGTAAGGTCCAGCATAGTGGATTGATTGTTTCTTACTAGCGTAAAAAGCATTAAGACGGTAGACAAAAGAGAAGCATGCATGTGTAATATGAAGAGTTTGCGTAGACTAATATACATTCAAGCGTAAATTTTCTGCATTTTATTATGTCTTTTCATTCTTTAGTGATCGAGGGCAGAACAGCGTATGCGATAATGTAAGAACTAGTAACCCAAAAAGCGGTTAAATAAGCCCAAATGCTTTCAATTTGAGTATTGACGTGCATTGAAGTGGTTTTACAGCTTGTATACTTGTAAGCAATGAATTTTATCCTCTCAGGCTGTACTTTTACTCTACAGCATGGCATTTTAACTCTTTCGCGCCTCAACAACACAGATTTTTCCACACTACTGTGAGTTATAATGAACTAGGTGAAGAGCAGAGGCTTCACAGTACAAACCACAAAGTATGACAGCAGGAAACTGAAAAAGGAGTTACTGTATCGCTGCATGGCCCTATCTCAAAGAGTGTAGGACCCAAGATGCAAATTTTGAAAATGAAACACCATGGGAACATCCACGAGATATTGAAGACGTATACAATTTTGCAAATTCGGTTGTGAATTATCGATACAAATGACATATATACTATTTGGCGGCAGTTCAATACATAACCGATTTGTCAGCTGATCTTGGAAAGGCGCAAAAAAACATAATTTCAAGAATGACATAAAGCAAGTTTTGGAAAGAAAAAACATGCTGATTTTTTAAGACAAAATAACTATTTTTTAATAAACGCACAAAAATAAAACCCCAAATTCAATTGTTTGATTTTAACTACAAACAAATGCTTAGAATATGTGAATAATAATGATGATGTATTTGGTGCCTGGAAAGGTAGGGACCCACACTTTTGGCCCAAGTGTTCAAAAATCGGTCCTTGTTAAGGATGCCAGAGAGATCCGAGCTTCAAAACTCATCTGATGCACAGTCTCTGAGTCGACTTTACAGATTTAAGCGTCTTATGGTCGAAAATCCCTTGGTCGCCATAGGTAATTCTAGGCTACTTCTCATTTCTACAAACCACAATAGGTATAATATTCACAGGCGCTGTACTCATCAATGGAGCTCGTACAATGCGTGCTTCTAGTGCTGCTTCAATGCAGAAGATGATGCGCTGGAGAATTTATGGACAAGGTGCATCTCTCGCGCTGCTTGCGTATCTTTCACTCAAGGTCAATAAGAACTATAAACGAAAGCATCCACAGCATTCGTTGGATGATTAAATAGCAGATTTTGGCCTATTGATTCACTTTTTCGCCATCCAAGTTACTTTTTCATTTTCTGATGCACCGCCATATATTTGTTTAAGGCCTATTGGCAGTCTCCCATTCATTTTCGCATCCTGTTAATTCGTACGCTTTGTTAAAAGTCATGATTACGTAAAACATTTTGCTTAACACGGTTCTGTGTCTCAGTTGGGTATGCTTATGTCCTACTGCGATTCTAAGAAGCCGGATGATGAATGAGTGTTTGCGTTTATATGTATGAGCTCGTCGTGATCCAATGCCCCCTGTACACTATTCTTGGAGCTGTGGATCTCAAGATTTGAGATGTTGCGCTCATCCAATGCCCTTGTTCTCGGTTCAAAAAATTAAGCTGAGGGGAATCGCGATAGACTAAATATTCTAAGTAAAATGAATGGTTGATATTATTTGGATGGCCACTGTTGTAAGTGGGAGCCTGTTTCTTACGTGCCCTCTCCGGGAGTTTGGGTGCCTACGCCTCTTTGTAGGTGAATTAGGCATCACGGCGGAGGGATTTAGCGTTCAACTCCTGATGACTCTGTTCCTTTTTTGAAGGGGAGCATTGTCATTTGTAATTTTTTTTTCAAGTAGGATGAATTTGTAGTTTCTTCAGTTGTGGCGTTGTAAGATCAAAGTATAACGGTTGGAAATTAAGGTGGCATGACTACATTATTGTGGCCTTGGTAGGAGTACTTTAATGCATCTCCTCATGCTTAGGTCGGGACGACGTGTTTTGTACTAAACCATTGGCACAATTCTACCTCTAAGGCAAACCAGAATATGGTGGTCTGGTAAAGGTTTGTTATTAAAATTCAAATGTAGGTGCTCATGGAAAGTCACAAAGCCCATACAACTAAGTCTCTAACTAGGGTTTATTCTCGGAGCAGTTCCTGTGGCCGTCGTCAGCTGCCTTTTTTATCAAACACGCTGTGGATTCGTGTATAGATCATGGATATCGTAGCCCTTGTAGAGCCAACATCATCGAGAATGCATTCACTTACATCATAGTACTTAAGAATGAATTATGTTCTTAGTGCATATACATTCAATGTGCCACTCACTCTCTGTAGCGACATGGGAGGGTAGATATTGTGCTATAAACCACTGCAGTCTTAGCAAGGTAGTGAGCTACTTAGAAAGCCTTACTGAAGCGTACCAATGTGTAATAACGCCTTAATAAGGCTTCCATTGCGTGTCTGTGACAATTCAACAATTAATTGCCATTGATTTCCTTGCATGATGTTTAGGCTGTCGAATTGAAATTAGCTGGCACTTCCAATATGACTTGAAAGGTTTCGCTAATTACAAGCACCCAGGCTCGCAAACGCCTTCACCCACCAAAGTACATGAGGGATGGGTGTCTGGTGGCATAAGCAACGTAAACAGAGATTTATGTTGCATGAGTTAAGGCATTTGTTGCCCAAAACCTGTGTATTTGTTTGTATTCATTGCTAACAGCGCGTGGGTGACCTTGTTTGGTTTCCCATCACCAGTTTGTAGTAAACTGGATACAAGTGTTTTTAGGCGCGCTTATGATTTCGTGATTTACTGATTGATTCAAATGCCACCTCCTCTCCACTGATGCACACTGAATATAAAGCAACTCCACTTTTTCCTGCCCCATTCCCTATCTCTCTCCACTTCCTTTCACCTTCTAATGTAGGGTAGAAGTGCAAGTAGTTAAGTGAATTAAGGTGGAAAAAGTCTTCTTACAAGCTCCACCGAAATGGAGAACGAAAAAGCACAGCATTACTTAGTCGAAACCATACTTTGAAAGGTCGTGTGGAGGAAAAAAAAGACCTTGCAAATGCCGTGTAAACACTGCAGTACGCATCCTATTGGTGGATCCACAGAAGAAACACCTTATCTGTCAGCTAAGGTAACTCGATTCTAAGTGTCATCGCACAGAGTTATGCTCTGGAGTATCTGAGTGAAGTGATTTTGCAGTGACATGATTGGCAGATGTGCGGAAGGTAAGAAGAGTGTATTAGTTGGTGTTGCCAGATAATGCCGCTTGCGACTTCACACGCCCAATATCCCCTTTAGGTAAAAAACCCGTGAATATAAGCAGTATACACACCACAAACTTATATTTGGTAAGGAAGGATGGCTGCGCATCAAATTTTCCACTTAAACAGCTAGGGAGTTTTTATGACACGAATTAAATTTTTATTATAAAACAAATAAACACAACAATGTGAGTTTGATCTTTTGCATATAAAGTGTTACTACGAAGAAAACATCTACACAGCTCATCTACAAGATGTCAAGAGTCATCCGCTTACCTGAGTCAATCAAGAACCCATTCAAGATGGGATTTGCCGTTTCATCGTTTCTGTCACCTCTCTTCCCCCTCCTGTCCTTTGTCTGGCTGTACACATTTGCAGTAGTCCCGATATCGCAACAATTTGACACCAGTCAACCTACTCAAGACTAAGGACAAATGTAATGTAGAGAGACTGACTTCGCTGAAGAAGCACAGACATTGATGACCTATTTGTTTCGTGTACAGGTGCCTCAAACACCTCACTCAGTAATGAAGGCAGACACACCGCAAAGGTGCCAAGTCCATCACCGTCCAATTCCATGACGTATTCGCAACCTCTCCACCATGAGAATGACAGACAACAAATTCAACAAACATCACCAGAGCACCAATATGAAATACGCATACTCAGCAAGAGTCAGAGATGACCACTTCGAAGGCAACTCTCTCCCCCTCATCCCCTCGTGCATTCGACCACCGCCATACTTGCACCTTTCCAGTCACTGAAGAAAGACATCAATTCAGGGAGCCACAGCCGAGCACAGACAGACAGGAGGACAGGCTACACGAACACATGACCTTCACATTTTCTAAATCGTCGTCTTTCGTATGTGGTGCCGCACTATTGAGTGGACTCAGTGTTAGGGCAGTTCACACGTTTCGTTACCTCAACAATAACAGCAGCGTGATTCAAAGATCATGGCAATGCAATGGACTGGTGCATTGATGAAGTGTGCCCCGTTGCACAGTGCCACCGACTCAACGAGACTTGTGCGCCTCCTCCGGGTTCGCTCCACCTACTATGCCAATGACATGACGTCCTGCTCGCACCACCCATTATACAGACGAAGCGCTACCCCTTCTCCTCACCCCCTAATGCTTTCTCAGATTAATGGGGTGCCACGTCGGCTACGTAAGAGGTGGTGTTTCCTCTCACCACACAAATTGTGCTCTGACAAAACCCACCGTCACCATGGTTTCAACCACCACTTTGATGTGCTGGCATTCTGTCCGCACCACTTCCACTCAAAGCAGACCAATTCTCGCCTACATTTGCACTATTTCCACTAGCTAGTCCCACGAGAGGAAATCGACACTGTCATGTACTCGAGCACCAACTCGCTGGTTGCGATGAACAGCTTACAAAGTATTTCGTTTCCAGGGCGATATGCAGCAGGGAGGTGAATACGAGAGCGTTCATGCAGGTTGTGCCGAGTTCGTTCATGCTAGCGCTGGTGCCGATGAATACGAGGCAGGGGAGGAAGAAAATCACCAGAGATTGCCACATTGCATCCAGGGTGTTGACCCAAAAGTGCCACGCCTTGTAGGTCTGAAACAAGATGCCCAAGAAGGGATGCTTACCATTCGGCGGTAGGGGGGAGATGAAGACATGCGCAAGACACCATTGTGCACCACCCAACCAAATGACACTACATCCCATGCCTCTTCTAATTCCAGTGTGACATGGGTCTCTGCTCATGCGGCATGAACCTCCAGTTCCTCCACCAGTCAGTAACACAGCCGCTTCCAGCGTGATGCGTTCCATAACCTCTTTGGGTAAGAATCTAGCATTGCTGCTCTCGTGGCAGCAATATGTGACCCCACTTCGGAGATCACCATCGCAGAGGGCGTCAGCAGCAGAGAGTAGGCATCAACTGTGAATGGTTGAATTTGCGGTGATTTTGCAACAGAAGAGCCATGGAAACCGGTTCGACTTTGTCAACTACACCACGACCGATGATGGAAAGAGATTAAAATCGAGCACATCGCATCCGATCCTGAAGAACTGCTTACTACTGATTCGCCTTCAACACGTGATGGCCCAATCACCTACACGCGTTGATAACCCATGCGGGGAACTCGAGTAGGTGGGAGAATAGACAGAAAGGGAGGAAACACGTCAGGCTCCAGGAAGCTAACATCTGCTCAACATCGACAAAGTCTTGTGCCACTCTTACTCCCATCTCATTGTAGTTGGTGGAAGAACACACAACTGTGTCTCGATGAATGAAGTAGAGAAGTAAACACAGGCAGTGTTGAGTGGCACAGTAATGCGAACGTGGTATTTGTCCATGCGGTGGGACTTGGGGTGTTCCAACTTACAGAACCTGTGATATTAGCAGATAATGGGGATGCTTTCAGATTTGCATGACTTGTGAGGTCTTCGAAGCTCACCATAGAATCGCGTCCATTGCGGTAAAGTTTAGGATTGGCCATAAGGGTTCGATCATCTAAGGAGTTGTCGAGAGCGCCCAACACGAATGATGGTCATCTTGTTAATGGCTTGTTTAAGTGCACCCCTGTTAGCCGCGGTTAACCAAGGCCAAGTCAAATTTCACTAGCTATCATCTTAGATTTTCCTAGCCTCCGGACATGCTAGGGAAAAATTATCAAGTGTAGCGTCACACCTCTTGGTTGTCCACTGCAAAACGTTTTTTGACAATAATACGAAGTTTTCGAAGAAATGAATATTTGTCACACCCCGCTATAATAAAATAAATGAATGGCACTTAGGGAGATATAATTATTTAAGGTTTTGCAAATGAGTAAGTTCTAACTAAAGGGAAATATATTTAGGTTTTATGACTTGTAGTTCTTTTCAGAACTCTTTAATGACTGCGTTTATTTTTGACTGTTTCCTTCAATGTATTGCATCTAGTAACATCGCAAGTGGTGGTATCGTCTCCACAAATATCCAACATTTGCTTTCATGATTGTGGCATTCTGCATTTTCACTATAAAAGTGCATTTCGCATTTTCAGTTTGTACTGAGTTTATAAAACAAAACAACCGGGTATATGTTTGTCTTTTGCGCATAATGGAAAAGAAGGGATTTGTGAACAATTTGTTTGGCTAAAAATTAGCAAAACTTCATTAAAATGTTTTAATTTTAGAAGTTTTTTAATGTTTAAACATTTTTTGAGTTATTTACACAATACTGATAGTAGAATTACGAAACCGTCTAATCACTTTCGTTTTAAATTGGTGTGTGCGGTCATTAATCATAGCGACGGTCCTTTGCTAGGGGTTGTTTGCCTTTGTAATTGTTGCGTTTTGCATCCCAAGTCTGTTGCCAAATTTGTGCCACGATTCCTAAGCTGGCTTGTTACTTTACTTTCTCTGCTGTAATACTTGTTGTGCTATGTTTTTTGTCTTTTCATCTTCGGTTGTGATGTTTAACGGCTTCCCCAGTCAGTCCACCAATCGGTCATTCACTCAATTTGGAATATTTTGGTTAGCGGGTGTGAATGTTGTTACCCAGGGTAGAGGTGTAGAACAGATTGAGTTTCTTTAGACGATATTGCTAGAGGGTTTAGTTAAGACATGGCATCGTTGTGGGGAGGACAGTTGTGGATACGCATGCGGAATGCGGTATTACTTGGTGGTGGGCTTACCACACCTGTAACACGCACAAGGTTACAGCAACGAAGTTATCAAGGGAACAAACCTGACAGAGCAAATTGTGTGAATGTGAGATAGCCAACCAGCAGCGCAATAGTACGGGAAGGTGCTGAGTTTATGGTTGTTATTTATAGTCACTTTGTCACTTTTCCGTCCTCGTTACTCTTTTTAGGGAAATACTGAGAAATAAATACGGAGATGGCAGACGGGCAAGTTATTTTGCGATATGAAACATTTGTAGTGTGTGGAGTGCAGTGTGGACTGTTTGGTTCGTTCTGTTGTTGGTTGACCTGTGGTAGGAAATGGCCTGAACTGTTTGGGTGGCCATGTTTCCCATCGTCCTGCTTGCGGTTAGTATAGCTTGTGGGTTCGGGCAGGTGCCTAGACGTCTGCGTTATGCATCCACATCCTGCTTTTGTTGATGTTGTGGTTGTAATACCCGAAGTTAGGAGGGTTTATAAATTGGAGGAGGAGGCGTAAGATCATGGAGTTCGGTTCATTGTATAGGAGGAAATGAGATTATTCGGCACTCGGTGTGTCCGAGTGTTTTCTCTGGAGAGTGGTAGCGGTGGTAGTAGTGGTAGTATTGGTGGTGTTACTGTTAGGAACTGTCACTGCGATGAGGTTATTTGTTATCGTGGGATGACAACCAGAGTCGGCGAAAGTGGAAGTGCTGTGAATCGCACGGAATGGACACTGCGAGTTGTGGATGGGATGGGTGCGCTAGGATGAGAGACTGGGCTTGTGTGAGATGTTGGACTGCGTTCTGGTGAGTGGTGAGTTCTTATCGGAGAAGGAGGCATCATTGTGGAGGTAGATTGATGATTGTCGGTGTAGAGGGTGGGTGAATCACCATTGCTTCCCGTCTCGGAGGAGAGGGTTGAAAAGTAAGAAGTGCGGGAGCTGTTTGCCTTGACACTGCTATTGTGTCCCCAGTCAATACGTATGATGTTGGGGACGTGCTTCCCACCCTACATTTGATGCGAGATTTTGATGGCACTTTTCTGAATAACCTGACGAGTATGGTGTAACTCCATCATTGTACTCTCGATGATTAGGTTTTTTTGGAGTGAATGTATTGCGGAGATCTGGGTTAACGTTAACTTTGTTGGTGTTTTTAGAGCAAGAATTCGTGGTAGAGGCAAAAACGCTTCGTGTAAGTTTCCGCTTGTAGAGCCTTTATGAGGATAGATGAAGGGTATGGTAGTGATAGTGATGTTTGCATTTGTACTCTCCAGATAATTTAGAGCAAGTGGAAGACACGAGTGACAGGTGAGTTTAACAGGAAGTTTTCATTGTTTAGCTAGAGATCGCGATGACGATGATTTCCAACATCAAGGTGGACGACAGTCGGCGGATTTCGAGATCCTGGAGTTCACGAACGGGTTACGTGGGGCGATGCCGTCGAGGTTTGTAGAAGTCGAGCCGGTGCATCCGGTGTATCCCGAGAATTCTATGAACATGGCTGTTCCTTCCAAGATTGTAAAGGCCTTGGTGCTGACTCTCAGCAACAGGATGGACTGGGCGGTGGCTTTTATGATCGTGGTAGCAGGGGCGGTGGTTTTAGGGATCGTGGAGCTGGAGGTGGTGATTTCCAGGGTAGTGGAGGCGCTTGGCAACTGACTTTTCCTACGCCGTCCCCCTCGTACGTAACATGTATTAGATGTCAATTTTCTAACTATTCTAAGCCTGCTTAACTACCAAGTGCTGCTAAAGTGAATTAACGGTTGTTTAGTCGGGCTTTCAGGCGTTTATATCGTACTTATTTTTCAACTTTAACGCAGATGAGACCCGTTATTCAATTTTGTTCAAATGATTTAAGGAAATTCGTGCCGCGTACTATTGCCCTTCACAAGTATCTCGTTTCATGTATTCCAGTGTTACCTCTGAATACTCTTCAGATTTGGTCTCAATGTAATTTTACTGATATTTGGTGTTTGTGAATGCGTTTAATGGAGTTTTTCGTTTCTTTTTGCTTTTACATAAGTTGGTGTTGGTAAAGAAGAATTGGTTTACTCGGTGCTCCACAAATTGTGCGGGTGTACCCGTTTTCGTTACTTTCGAGTTAGGGAAATATTGTCCATTAACCGCTGCTGTATTTCCAGAGCGAGCTCAATGTCTCTAAGCGTGGCAGGTGATGATGCATCACATCAGCAGATTGGTACTGCGTCGCCAGATGATTCTGGTGAATTAGAAAGGTGAGACGATGAAGAGTTTGAATTACAGCGTTAAAGACAAACGTATTTGAAAAAAAAGAAGACTGCAAATTTATTGTAGTGCCTCTGCTCCTGTGGTGCTGGAAGAAGCTGATTTACCAATGGCCAAATGGAGAAAGAATAAAGCTCGGTTAGCTGATTTCGTAATATTTGTGATCAGTCTCGGTTTTTCAACACTGGCTATCCACTAAAAAGCATTTTGAGCTATTTGCTTTTCTTAGTGTCAACGCCGCATTCTGCATCCTATTTAAGTGGTATTTTCGTTGTTTATTTTTAGGAAGGCCAAGAAGTCGGGAGCGGTACTGTAAGCATCTGTTCCGAACCTTATTGTTTAGGAATATCCACATTTGAGTAGAATGGGTTCTGGTGCTTTCGTCTGCTTCAAATGCTTCATCTTTCACAGGCCAGTGACATTTAAGGAGGACAAGATGCTTCCTTCGCGTCCTGGTAGAGGAACAATTGGGAGAAAAATCGTGGTGGAAGTCAATTGCTGGGATTTCGACGTATCGGATGTGTCGGTGTTGATGTACGACATAACGTTGACGAAGTTATTGTCCGCGGATGGCAAGGAGATTAAGCTGAAAGAAAAGGGCATAGGGAAGTACGTGAGGTCGATTGCAGAGAGGTGAGCTTGTTATGGCGTTGAGCAAGTCATTTTATTTCATGTGCCTGTATTGACATGTCCATTCACAAATCCACGAATGTAGTGTATTTTGGTGTATTGTGCACAGCGGTGGAATAGCTGCGGCACTAATTAGGGTAGAGTTTGAAGATGCTTCTTGATGTTGTGTGGATATTACATGGAGGGACTTTTGACGTGTGCTTGGATGTTGTTATTTAGGAAACGCGGTGACGTTTTTCACGATGGAGGTCGGATTTTGTTCTCCCTGGGACCCTTGGACGGGAAGGATGGGGAAGTGTTAAATTTTAGCGAGAAGATTGCAGATCCCCTTCAAAATGATGATTTGACGATAGAGTACGTGGCGGAAAGAGTGGGCAACATTTCCGCAAGAGAAATAAGGGAATATCTCGATAATAGCCGTTCGAAGACGTCGGACCTACCCCAGCCTGCCATTAACATGCTGGATGATTTAATCAAATGGGTCAATAGGACATCGTTGCCTTATCTTTCGAAGTCAGCCATTTTCTATGATTGGCCAGAACGGGACAACACTGGCGGTCTGTTCTGGATTTACCGTGGGTATTCGCTTAGCTTTCGCCCACAATGGAAGTGTAGGCTGAACATAGACATGGTGAGTGAGTTTGTGTATCGTGTGGGGCTGTTATGTGGACATGAGTTCATCAACAATGGTGTGTCTGTTTTTAGGCTCATAGGGCATTTTTCCCGGCTGGGAACTTGGCGGATATTATATATGCGCAGTACGGCGATGATATGTATTCTCCATCAACGTGGAAGCATGTGAAAGAGGATATACTGTCACTCCATGTTGAGGCTAGTCATTATAAGAATGAGGGTAGTTTTCTCTTGATTTGTGATATTGTTTGGGCCAAGTGTACTGTTGTGGTCATTTATTGGAACTCATGTCATGGGGCTCCTCAATGCTTCGTTTTTGCTCAACACGCTTATGTGCATTGTGCATAATCATAGTTGTTGCAATTGAAGGTGTCGTACAACTGTACAAAGCAGTGACTTGACTGTGTCTTGAGTGTAATGAGCATTTTAATGAAAGCTTCAGGTAAAACCTACAGGAAGCGTTTTGTGGTGCATGGATTGTCAAGTAATTCGGCTGACAAGGAGATGATTGCAGACATCAAGAAATCGATTGCGGAATACTTCAAGGAGCGATATGGCATAGACCTGAAATATCCCGAGCTTCCATGTGTGAAGGTGAGTGTGCATGGCTGTGCTGAACTGAACTGCTTTTACTGTGATGTGAATACCCATGCATTTTGGCATGACATTTGAGTTGTCATAGGGCGGTGACTGGCTAGTTGCACCCGTATTTTCAAGTGTTGAGGTGTTTGGATGGGTGAGTTGTGGAACCGGTTTCCACGCCGCGTTCATGTTGAGTGTTGAGTGTTGGTGTAACGTGCTTTCACAACACTTCCATTGAATGGAGGGGCTTTGGGTGGCGTCTGGATGTGATTTGGAACGCGAAGGAACCTGAAGCAGGGGTGGTTGAAGTGATCGTCTATGAGATCATGTTGAGCTGAGGCGCTTCGAATATGAGTTGTCTTGACTTTGATGTGGGTGTTGTAGACGAAGAAGGATCGAGACGAGTACATGCCCATGGAATTGTTGGAAGTTTTGCCATTTCAAAATGCCAAGGAGGATCCAGGAGTAATTGCCAGTGCTATCATTCGTTGTGCAGCCGTGAGACCAGCAGATCGTTTTGGGAATTTGCGGGAATTTGTCCGGTCCATGAATTGGTATGTTTGCCCCTGCCTTAGTGTCATTGCCTTCCCTGTGAATTGCTTTGTGCTATTTGCCTGCCAAGGCAATGTTGTTACGTGGCGCGTGATGTGGTGGACAACTAGCAGTCGTATTGTGACTAGTCAAATATCCAGGCAAAAGGGAATATTGTCTGGAGTAAGTTGTGTTTTTCAGGCTTGAGGTACGAAACCGTTAACTTATCATCTGTTGCTGGTTTGCATTAAGTAGGTTTTTAGTGGTTGTCGTCAGTTTAACAGATTATGGGAGATTGATGTCCTGTATTGTAGGAGAGCTAGTTTGATATCGAAACTGAGATTGGGACTGAGGGATATGAATCCGATTAAAGTTGAGGCCCGAGAATTGCCACAACCGAGCGCTCACTTTTCCACTGGGACGGTGGAGCTTGGGAGGGGTAGCTGGAACCAGGAACCGTTTCACCAACCCGTACCAAGGTCCCTACGATGCGTGGTCGTCACCATGGTTCCCGGATATGTAAGAATATTAGATGCCGGCTTAGTGCAGTAGGTGTTAGTGCTTGAGGCCATCTCTGAAGTTAATGCAACACACTAGCTGAGGGGATTCGTTTGTTTGTTATTCACTCATAAGATGATGGAGTTTTAATTGGGCTAATTGTGATCTTGTGTAGACCAAAAACGTTAACCTCTTAATGGACAAATTGCCGCCGGCAGCCGGAAGATTCGGAGTGCACATGGAAATGCGGAGAGAAGTTGTGAAATCAACAATTGCTAATCTACCGAAGACGTTTGAAGATTTGCAGAAGGAGGTGAGTGTTTTGTAACTGTTGCTTTGAGCTTTTCGCTGTGGTGTCAGAAGTGCTTGTAACAATGGAGTAGTAGATTTGTCCACTGAAGTGTACGTTTGATTATAACGTTTGCGATATGGCTGCATTGTGAGTGTTCATGTGGTTTTAGGGAGTGAAGCTGGTTATTTTCGTTCTAACTGGGACCAACGAATATCCCTACATTAAACGCCAAGGGGAGTTGCACAGCTCCATGTTCACTCAGTGTGTAAAGGATGGAACGATAAAGAAACCCAATATCTTGAGTAAGTTGTTTGTGGAATCATCGCCGTGGGTGTATTGCCTTGTAATTATTAACGCCACAAGTGATTGCGTGACTTGTAGAAGCGCCTTAATTTGCGCTTGGAATAATAGGGTTGGGTGATGTGTAAAAGGAGTGTAGTGTTCAACGTGTTTGACGTAGTTGTGTGTGTGTAGACTACGTGGGTAGCGGATGTGGCCATGTGTGGAAATGCTACTGAGGAGTTGTGACAGATGCAGCATCGTGGGTGGGGCAGGTGTTCACTAGGTGTCTCCACGGCGCTTGCCTCAAATGTGATGTGGGTGAGGTGGCATGCGCTGACTTGGTGTCTTGTTTGCAGATAATCTTATGCTGAAGATAAACGCCAAGTTGGGTGGCATTAATTGGGTGGTGGAGGATTTGTGCAGTCGACGGAGTGACGAATTGTTGATGGTGGTTGGTGCGGACGTCACCCACCCGGGGCCCAACAGTGCCAGGTATGGCTTTAAGAAATCGGTCGCCGCGGTCGTTACCTCGATTTCACGCGATCTCATGCGATATGTGGCCATTGTTCGACAACAGGACCAAATAAGGGAGGGCAAAAGCACTCGAGAGGATATTGATGGAATGGAGGGTATCTTCTCCGACCTCCTGAAGGTATGCTCGAGCTCTGCTATTGTTTTTAGGATTGGTTGACTTCTGAAAGTTGGTTGACTGTTTTGTGAGTAGTTGGCAGGCTGTGAGGTTATGGGTGTGATTTTGTTGTACGAGAAAATGTTGGATGTTTTGTCACCGTCCTTTGTTTCTGTATGTAGACATTTGCGAAACACAATAACGATCGTCTTCCAACGAAGGTTATTTTCTACCGAGACGGTGTTTCGGAAGGCCAATTTAACAGGATTTTGGATATTGAGCTCTCCGCCATGCAGCGAGCCTGTTCTAATCTTAGACCTGACTATGAACCGGGCATAACATTTATTGTGGTGCAGAAGCGACACCACATCAGATTTAATCCCTTGGGGAGCGAGTAAGTTACCCGTGCCTTGCAAGGGCAGTTGACGTCTGTGAATTGGGAGTTGTTTGTTTCGTGGGTGGTTTTGACTGAGCGGATGTATGTTGCATGTAAACGAAAGTGTCTTCGTTTAGAAGGAAGAATGTTCTACCGGGCACGGTGGTTGACACGGAAATAACTCATCATCGTGAATTCGACTTCTACCTTTGCTCACATGAGGGTATCCAGGTAGAGTTGGCATATGCACTGTTGGCACCTGATAAGGGTGGAAGTGGGCGGCTGCGCCCACCTCTTCTTTGAGTGCCTGTGCAAAGGAGGTGAGGATTGTTTTGACGTCGTTCGTCCTTGCTTTGTAGGGGACGTCAAAGCCTGCCCATTACCACGTTCTCTACGACGACAATGATTGGCAGTCGGATGACTTGCAACAATTCACGTATTATTTGTGCCACGCGTATATGCGGTGTTGTCGCAGTGTGTCGTACCCGGCACCAACGTACTACTCGCATTTGGCAGCCTTCCGCGCACGCAATTGGCTGAAATTTTTGGAAAATGAGACCATTATAAGAGATAACCGCTTCACAATTCATCCTGGACAACAAGACCAAATGTTCTTTTTGTAACGCCCTTCTGCTCTAATTTTCGTTGCTGTGCATTTGACAGGCTCGCGGGTCGTGAGCGCCTGTTTCTGCTTTTCGTGATGAACACACTTATGCGAACTGATGAATTGAACTGTTCATCAGTCTATTGTCTGTTATGGTTCCTTTTGAACGCGTTGGTGAGGGTGGAGAAGTGTACAGGACAACAGGACCAAGTGTTATTTTGTGATAGCTTTCTGCTCTAGTTTGTGTTCTGTTACATTTGACACACCGGGAACTGGTGTGTTTGCCCGTTACTACCTTTTGTGCACAATTATGAGAGTAAATGTGTGTTGATTTGTGATTTTGTGTTGGTCATTGTTTGACGAGGTGTTTTAAAGACGTGGATTTTGTTGGAGGACGAGAGCCTGGAGTGGAGGGCTATGCGGAATTGGTGATGTGTCCGCCAGAGATGTCTTTGCAAGGTGTGTGTGTGTGAGTCCGGTTGAGTTTGCAGTCCTCATGGAGTGGATCGTTGATGCTCAGTCAATATGGCAGCGTAAAAAAGGTGTAGTGAATACACAGACTGAGCCAAATACATTTACGCGTCCTCGAAGTTATTTTGGCGTGTCAAATGATTTCAGTACCTCGCTCCCCATTAGTGGCGGTTGTACTTGCCCCTTGTTGTGGGTGTCCATTCTGCACCCGCTGTTAGCTCTCTATTCCCTTTGTACGTTTTGACTAAGTTTGGTATATGTACAACTGAGGTATGCATTTGAAGTGATTAATGTGACAATTTGTTGAGTCACCACTTCATGAACTACAGTGATGATGGATTTCTAATGTGTGACACCTGTTTGAGTATGGCGTTATGAATTGTCAAGAGCGGGCCAACCGTGTATGCAACCGGGAAAACGCCTTTCATCACCTTAGGTAAGTGTCTCTGCCTCCCTTTTTAGCCATGGTGACTTTAATTCTACGTGTTTGATTAGGTGAACTGCGGTGGCGCTGACGTGCTGTAGGTACTTGAGTAATGAAGGTAACCCCATCAGCAAACCATCCCGTCTGCAATGCCCAAATCCACATTCAACCAATCGCGTTTCACTACAACAAAACGCAGCCATACAAAGCTACACCTTTGGATACGGAGGTAAGGTATGAAACTGAAATATGCGTACTAACTGAAGAACGCGGACTGTCGGGGACGGTGCTCACAAATACGAGGGGGCTATGCAATGCCTGTTGGTTTAAATTAACCTTTGAAGTAAAGGTTAGCAGTAGCCATTTCCGTGATGGAGCGGACACTATTGACCCCCGACGCAGAAACGAACTCTTGTCCCCTTTAGTCACCTTCACCAGTACGATCACAATATTTCGCAAATAGAAGGTACTTACCTCCAGCCAATTTGCTTATTCCAAGGCGGCGCAAGCAGAGGTGGAGTTCACCCACACATTGTGGTAGAGAAACTCCACAACAGTAACATTAACTGTCCAAAACAAGTTGTTAAGGTTTGCAATGCAGAAGGGTCGGGAGTTGGTTACAGTTTTGTACTACAACAACCGCAATTATCCACCAAATGCAGCTCTCCTATGCTGAGGCTCTTCACGATGCAACCCAAAGTTTGGTGACCCTCCCTTTTCCTATCCTATTTGTTTTCATCTAACTCTTATGCTTGCAAGCTTAGAGCAAATTGGAAAGAACTTTACAAGAATTGCTCCGAGACTCGAATTAGTCTTAACAGCGTTGTTCCGTCTGGCAGGCTACAATTAGCAGCAGAAGGGACAGACATTGCTTCATGTCAATATGGGCAAAGAAAGACGATTCACGAAATTTGTATGCTTCCGAAATTAACTTGGGATGTGATTCTTGGGGTCTTGTTTTACGTAGTACTTAAGTCGTCCTGATTTTTGAAGTATGGACCACTATATCCATCAAGTCACTAAAGTCATGATAGTTCTTTGTCACCGAAAAAGGCGTCAATGATATTTGTGATGTCCTAGTCAAAGCTGCATAAAAACCCATGAACAACTTAGTCGATCTCTTCAAGCAGATTGCTTATGTTAAGTTGGAAAGAACAGGCATTGGCGAGGCTAAACTGGTTTGACGGTCACCTGGACGCGCACCATCCCCTTCTGCCAGAGTAAAGGAAATGCCTCATTGAGATGATGATCAAAGACGAGGTTACAAAAGTCATCCAAATCGCCATAGACCTCACCGATTGTTCTGGTAAAGAAGAAGGACTCCTTTCCACCACTCCACTTCAACAAATTTGGTAAAGTATTTACACGTGTCAAATCGTTTTGCCAAGCTAGACTGTTAATGGCCTTACTAGCAAGCAGAACAGGGAGAAATAGACGGAGAGAAGGCTGCTTCTTAATTGTCAAATGTGTTTTACAAATTTCAGGCACTGCATTTCGAGCTCTGTAACGTCGCGGCCTTTTTTTATCACATGTAAACCTCTCCGATTGAACCATTCCTAAACCATTGTTTAAGATACCTAGATGACATACTTGTCTTCGGAAGAAATATTTTGGACCGCCTATGATACCCAGGTCTGACCCAGAGCCCATAGAAATGTTAATAGCTTTTACACTCGGTTAAATTTTGAGGTACTGTCTCATCAGATGGGATGGAACTTGCTGAATACCGGATGAAGAAAGTGAGGATCTGGTCAACCCCGTCCATTCCAATGCAACTTCGACTTTCTTAGGCTCAGCAAATTACTATAGGAATTTAATTAGGCTATGCTTGTGCAAATTTACAAAACTTCTGCAATAAAAGATAACCTCATCTGACCATCCTGCTCGCTCCAAGAATATGAAAGCGGGGGTGGATGAGAGAAATGCTGAAATCTTTGTAAGATTGTAAACCATCCGGTCACACATCATAATGTATGTAGACAAGGATAACATTACTCAACGACGGATTTTGCATTCTAGAGTGGATAAGAGGAATGCTGTGATCTGACATTTCGTTTATGTGTGTGTTGAACCGCGCAGGCGATTCATTCTCAATCCAGTGTTCACAGGCTCTACTTTTATTCGGGTAAGATACTCTCAGGCATTCTGTACGTTAGTAACATATGCTGTCTCAATCTCCTCTGATCTATTAAAATTTTAAGGACGCCTTGTTGCTGCGATAACACTAAGGCATTACTTTGGCAGCTTAAATCTGCGTTTGAAATCTTCGGCACTCAAGGCTCTGCGGATTGTAATTTCGCTTGACGGCATAGTCTACAGATCATGGCGGCGGTCTTCCACCTCGTTTGTATTAGCACTACACTTTGTGCTATACTACTGTAATATAATGCGATAGTTGTTTATTTTTCGATATTGGCGAGGAGTCACTTTTGACTTGGCGAATCAGCATTCCCGAAAATACATTCGCCCCTAAACGCAAACTTGGCATGAAATTTCAATTTTTAAGCACCGCTTCACAAAAGTGAAACATCTAAACCAGCTACAGAACAACTCAAAAGGTACATTCTATTATTAAGTTCAAATAAGCTCTTACTGACTTGTCCTTATTAGGAGAAGTGTTCAAAAGGTTATTTAGACATTACAAGATTATAAGAATTTCCAAAAAAACATTTTGCACAAATGCCAATTAACATTTAGGGTAAAAAATATACTTTTACAATTGAATAACACATTTCGTTTGCAAAAAATAAGCACTGATATGAGATAGATCATTAGATCATTAAGCGTCCTTGAAGTGACCAATAAGGCAAAAAGCGCCATTTAAGCTTATCTCAGGTTGCGTGGACGTGCACTTCTTAATCCACCAGCCTATTTTCTGTGTAGTGGTGCTGTGGTCGATGTTTTACAATGAGCTATAAGAAACGAGGAAAGGTGAAAAGATGTGATACTAGTGGTGGGGAGTCGCAACCGTCACCCTTTGAATTGGAAGTCTGCAAGTATTTGTACAGGAGCTTGCCTTCAAGCGAGGGTCGCCTCGGTGGATGCTGCGTTAACTACTTTTATGCCAGTAACGCAGTGGAATGCCTTTTACAGTCAAAGTGGGCTGACCCTCTAGCAAAGGTGAAGCACCCTGGCTCTGTACATTTTTCCAACTCGGACGTTGTCGTTCGGTTCATGGGAAAACTTTTGGAGAAGAAATTGATTGGAAGGTATGGGGCTTAAAAATACTTTTTATTGGATCGATCAGAGCAATTAAGGTGAAAAGAAAGGGGTCTGGTAAACGCAAAGATGATGATAAGAAGTCAAAGGCACACAAAGGTGCAGAAGCAAGGAACTCAAGCAAAAATGAAACGATTTTGGTTGGTTTATGTACACTTGATTTTATGACAGATTTTGCGGTTGTTTATTTTTGATACTATTTTCGGCTTTCCTCTCGATAGGGTAGCATCAATACCTCAACGTCGCCAAAGAAGTGTTTGGAGACGACTCGCTCAATCGCGACAAAAAACCCGAAGTCTTCTGTCGCAAAAGAGATCTCGTTTATGTCGTACTTTGTTTCCTCCTCTTCTTCGTGTGTTGCGGGAAAGCGCAAGAAGCCCGCTCGGCTGGAGTATACGGTGGATCAGGTTTTTGTTTTGGACGATGAGGGTGAGGATGAGGTGGTGTATGTGTGGATCTACGAGGCGCCCCCCAGCCTCATAACGTGGCTCCTTGGTTTAGCAATGATTGCCGGCGTCATCGCGTGCTGTGCCTTCCCGATGTGGCCCTGGCAGGCTCAGCAAGGTGCATACTATGCCACTTTGGTCGCATTCACACTCCTTGGCTTTCTTCTCTTCCTGGCCACACTGCGCGCCTTGATTTACACCCTTCTCCTACTCCTCTCTCTTGGGCGTCTACGCCTTTGGCTCTTCCCCAACCTCTTTGCTGACTGTGGCTTCTTTGAGTCATTCCAGCCTCTCTACACTCTCGACCGAGTGACTGTCCCTACTCCCAATTTTGTCACTGACAACGCGGGAGAGAAGGAATGATGCGTGATGCGGATCTCACCATCCTCTACCTCTTCCTTTATTTCCTTTCTTATCCTTTCCATGTGCGGAAATGTGTGTGTGCGTGTGTGTGTGTGTGTGTGCGTGTGTGTGTGCACAGAGCGGATGTCGTTGCACCGGAAGGATGTTTGATGGTTACTTTTGGCTTGCCTGGGACGGTTTCTTCTGTCCTCGTTGGTTTTGATCGTCAAGTCCTGGTGGTGTGGCGCTGTGCCTTTAACAGCTTTTCAGCCTTTCTGTACATGAGTGTTGAAGTGCAGTCCTGACTGGAACATACAACTCAGTAGGTCTTTGTGGAGGTTTTGAGCTTCACTTTTGTGAGAACGGTGTGCAAATTGGAATGGAATGGACGACGCACTCGACCGAATGGATACAAAACTAGGGCATCACGTAACGAGGGGACCATTTGCTGTTCATGTTTGAGTCTGCAGATTCAATTGACTTGCCATCAGATCCGTCGGTGCTTTTGGTGCTCAGTCAGATTTTGCATTTTGCAATGAGGCAGTCAACAAATGTGATGGCATTGCCTCAGAGCAATTTGAGACGGACTGGTGTTTATGTGGATGAGCATGAAATGTCTGAAGGGAGCCTCCACTTCCATCATGTTACTTGTGCCTGAATGAAGTGCGGAGTGGTTACGTGGCAGCAGGAAGACAAAAGTACCGAGGTGGATGGAGCAAACGAAGTGTTGGTTCCGTGTGGATGCTTACGCGCCTAAGTAGGTGGTTCTGTTAATTGGTGAATGGGCTTATGGTTGGCGGCTAGCCTACGAATCCATTAGTTTCCCACATTGCATTTGAAAAGGGAATCCGATTGAGGGGAGGCTGTAATCTCCGTAATTAACAAGGGGGGAAGTTTTTGTGTCGACTTGGGAATTAGCGGAATGGTCTTTGCTTCTGGTTCCTGAATGGGTTTTTAGCGCCACGACCACGGTGAGAACTGAGAAAGATCGCTGTCGACGTAATTTGCGCAACTACGACATTTGCTTAATTTGCTGCAGCTTGCACGGGCTCTTTAGTCTACATGGGTTTACTTAATGCCTTTCTATCCACATTCTAATTCGCTTGCGAATTTGTGGTTGAGTTCCATGCAGGTATTGCCTCACATTACACTGCCATAAAGAACACCCTTACCAAGCCCACCTGGAGCAAAAACTCACTAGATTTGTTAGTTTGATATTTAGATTTGTTACATTTGTTTATTCTACCTGTTGCTCATAGCGACAGCGTTGTCGTCTTCAAAGAAGGCCGCTGAAAGAGCAAGGAGTGTGGCATAAGATAAGTCGCTTCTCAACTTATTGTTGGCATCATTCGACTACGGCTCTCCTCAAGGACTCTCGACATCCGACTTACACATTGATGAAAGTGAGCCCTCCCCACCATTGCTGCGACTACTACAATGATGTTTTGAATGCTCAAATGAACAGGGAAAAATTCGTTTTCCTCAATTTATTAATGCATTCACACCTAACAGACGAAAGGGATTTGGTGTGGATGCCTAAATCATCGCCGACCCACCCTAGTCCTCAGTTTTGCCAAGTGGTGAGCAGGGAATAGAAGACAAAATCGACCCGGCAGCAAATGTCACCGAAATAACTCAATGAAATGCGTTCATGAAGGTGGCTATATAAGAAGATAAAAAGAATAAATCATGTGGGATGAAGGACAAAATTCAAAGGGCAAGAATGGATACTGGATACTATATAAAGTTGACTGATAAATTTTCCATTGCATCCAAGGATTACACCTTTTTGGAATGGTCATCCGCGCTGGTACTGCACTCAGTACAAGGCATCAATTGGTCTACAGCCAGAAACGCATTGAAGTGCCACCCTCAATACTGATGGATTTTGCCCCTTGTCAGCTTGGTTCTGGGCTCCATGCTAAGAACAAGACGTTTCGCCTGTGTCTTTTCTACTAAGAACTCAGTAGTCATTACCAACACTTGTAACACTTCCATTCAAACTGCGGTACCTAATGCGGTCTTAGGAATGAGAACATTGCTACAGTGTATTCAATGAGAGCTTCTGTGATATTTACAGATTTTGAGTTGGATTGGAAAGGCACAACAAGCAGGTTTAATTCACACGCAGTGAGGGACCTCTAAAGCATGGCTGGGAGGCTATTTGCTTCAAATAACTAAGACATTTTCCAGAAAATTAAATTGAGACATTGTGTTTAGCCAGAGACAGTTAGGAGTGTTATTGCAGGTTTACAATCGGAGACTACGTGGTTTATCTGAAAATTTCGTCTAGTTTATAATCTTAAGATGGTATCGTGGGCACAGAAAAAAGCTTTTGGTTGTCCAAATTTCTTGGACTTTTTGTTTTAAGTAGTCAAAGGCGGTCATTCATTGTGGTGAATAACTTGTCGAGTTTGGGTGAGCGGCATCTTTGCCTTAATATCTTACGACATTCAAATTTCGTTGTCAAATTAGTGCGCTGACTTCTAAACCAGTTAGTTAGCTAGTTTGTTTCCCTTTTGCTAAACTATTTGTTGCAGTTGGTGTTTTTCGTCTTTTTAACTTAGGGAGTGATATTTAAGGCCTTCCCCAATCAGCCAACCAATCGGTCGTTTACTCATTTGGGAATATTTTGCTTAGCGTGTGTGAATGTTGTTATCCAGGGTAGAGGTGTAGAACAGATTGAGTTTCTTTAGACGATATTGCTAGAGGGTTTAGTTAAGACATGGCATCGTTGTGGGGAGGACAGTTGTGGATACGCATGCGGAATGCGGTATTACTTGGTGGTGGGCTTACCACACCTGTAACACGCACAAGGTTACAGCAACGAAGTTATCAAGGGAACAAACCTGACAGAGCAAATTGTGTGATTGTATGATATCTAAATAGCAACCTAATAGTAAGGAAAGGTGTTCAATTTGTAGGTTTAATATATTTATGATTATTTTGCTACTTCTATCCTTGTTGCTCTTTTTAGGGAAATACTGAGAAATAAATACGGAGATGGCAGACGGGCAAGTTATTTTGCGATATGAAACATTTGTAGTGTGTGGAGTGCAGTGTGGACTGTTTGGTTCGTTCTGTTGTTGGTTGACCTGTGGTAGGAAATGGCCTGAACTGTTTGGGTGGCCATGTTTCCCATCGTCCTGCTTGCGGTTAGTATAGCTTGTGGGTTCGGGCAGGTGCCTAGACGTCTGCGTTATGCATCCACATCCTGCTTTTGTTGATGTTGTGGTTGTAATACCCGAAGTTAGGAGGGTTTATAAATTGGAGGAGGAGGCGTAAGATCATGGAGTTCGGTTCATTGTATAGGAGGAAATGAGATTATTCGGCACTCGGTGTGTCCGAGTGTTTTCTCTGGAGAGTGGTAGCGGTGGTAGTAGTGGTAGTATTGGTGGTGTTACTGTTAGGAACTGTCACTGCGATGAGGTTATTTGTTATCGTGGGATGACAACCAGAGTCGGCGAAAGTGGAAGTGCTGTGAATCGCACGGAATGGACACTGCGAGTTGTGGATGGGATGGGTGCGCTAGGATGAGAGACTGGGCTTGTGTGAGATGTTGGACTGCGTTCTGGTGAGTGGTGAGTTCTTATCGGAGAAGGAGGCATCATTGTGGAGGTAGATTGATGATTGTCGGTGTAGAGGGTGGGTGAATCACCATTGCTTCCCGTCTCGGAGGAGAGGGTTGAAAAGTAAGAAGTGCGGGAGCTGTTTGCCTTGACACTGCTATTGTGTCCCCAGTCAATACGTATGATGTTGGGGACGTGCTTCCCACCCTACATTTGATGCGAGATTTTGATGGCACTTTTCTGAATAACCTGACGAGTATGGTGTAACTCCATCATTGTACTCTCGATGATTAGGTTTTTTTGGAGTGAATGTATTGCGGAGATCTGGGTTAACGTTAACTTTGTTGGTGTTTTTAGAGCAAGAATTCGTGGTAGAGGCAAAAACGCTTCGTGTAAGTTTCCGCTTGTAGAGCCTTTATGAGGATAAATGAAGGGTATGGTAGTGATAGTGATGTTTGCATTTGTACTCTCAAGATAATTTAGAGCAAGTGGAAGATACGAGTGAGAGGTGAGTTTAACAGGAAGTTTTCAATGTTTAGCTAGATATCGCGATGAAGATCGAGGTGACAGTAGAGGTAGAGGCAGTGGCTTTTACGAACGTCGTAGCGGTGGTGCTGGATTTCCAGATCGAGGAGGACGAGGTGGTGGTTTTCAGGGTAGTAGAGGCACTTGGCAAATGATTCCGCCTGCGCTGTCCCACTGGTGCGTTCCATATATTAGATTTCGGTTTATTTTAAGGATTTTAAGCCATTTATACTCATCTAGTGGTACTGAAGTGACTTAACGTGTTGTTAGTTGAGTTTTTAGGCAGTTGTACCCCAATGCCTTATTTTTTACACTTATTGTTTTATCCTAAAAAAAACCTGGTAGACAGCTGTGTTTGGATAAAGTGAAGGAATTTGGAAATGCACATAATTGCTCTTCACAACTTTCCCATTTTATTGAGATTTTTCAGCATTACTTCGAAATATTTTTTTAGAATTTGTCTCAATGTAAGTAATTTCACTGGTACTTTGTGTTTGTAAATGTGTTCATTAAAGTTTTCTGATTGCACTGGTTGATTGCATAGTTTGGCCTCGATGAAGATTAGCTCGTTTACTTAGTGTTCCGCAAAGTGTGGGTGTGTGGATGGGTGTACTCGTTTTATTGGTTGGCTTGTAGCATCACCTTACAATGAGGAGGATCTTATTAACCTTTGGCCGGTGTTGTACTTTAGGGAGAGACCAATGTCTCAGAGCAGGGGTGATGTTGATGTGGCAGATCAACAGCTCACCACTACGCCACCAGCTGTTACTGGCGTCTGGAGAACAACTCCTGGGCCGAGGTGAGATCTTAACGGATTTTGGGTTATCGCATTAAAATCAGTTAAGGGATTTGGAACAACAAGTAAATGGATTATAGCACCTCCGCTCCTGGGCGTTGGAAGGAGGTGGTTTTCCTACACTCAAAGGGTAGGAAAGGGCTCAGTTATCTGTTTTCCTTCTCACTGTCGCGAACGGTGCTGACCATTCAGTACTGCGGCTATCCATTAAAAGTGACGCGGACACCCCTAGTTCCCTAGTGTCAATATACGCAAGAGCTGTTTTGTTTCAATTGTAGGAGGTTGAATAGACCGCAAGCGGCATCGTGAGTGCCCGTTCAGCACGCTTAACTTCAATCTTTAAGATTACTCATATTTGCGTAGAGTGGGTCCTGATGGATTCGCCTGATTCAAATGTTGTTGCTTTTGTAGATCAAGTAAAACGAGAGAGGAGAGGAGGTTCCCCTCCCGTCCTGGTAGGGGAACAGCTGGAAAAAGAGTCTCGGTTGAAGTCAATTGCTGGGATTTTGATGTATCAGACGTGTCGGTGTTACAGTACACCATTACGCCGACGAAATTATTAAACGTTGAGGGAAAAGTGCTCATCAACGAAGAAAAGGGCCTGTGGAAGTTTGTAAAAGATGCTATGAAGGGGTGAGTGTTTCGTGGTTGAGGAAACTACTTTAATTTATGCCTCTTTTTTGACATGCGCATTGACAAACTCATGAGCACGTTCTCATAAAGAAATTAACAAATATAGCACATGGCCTGGCAGTGAAATAGCTACGACACAAATTGCTCCAGAATTTGATGCCGCTTTTTTGATACTGTGTAGATGTAACATTGAGGCACTTCTAACGTGTGAATGTACCCCGTTATTTAGGATAAGAGATGACGTGTTTTACGACGGTGGTCAGCATTTGTACTCTCTGAAACCCTTAGACGGGGAGGAGGGAGGACAAGCAACTTGTAGTGCGAAGGTTTCAAGGCATCCTCAAAATGATGATTTGACGATAGAGTACACGGTGAGAAGAGTGAACAGTGTTTCTATCGGACATATCAGTGAATATCTCGCAAACAGACATTCAAAGACTTCAGAACTACCACAATCTGCCATTAATATACTGAACAACCTAATCAAGTGGCTTAATAGAGACTCGTTCCCTAACCTTTTAAAGTCAGCAATTTTCCGCAATGCTGAACTAAAGAGGTACACCGAAAGTCTGTTCTGGATTTACCGTGGGTATTCGCTTAGCTTTCGCCCGCAATGGAAGTGCCGGCTGAACATAGACATGGTGAGTGGAATTGCACATTGCGTGGAGGCTGTTGTGTGGACATAAGTTTATTAATAATGGTGTGTCTGTTTTTAGGCCCATAGGGCTTTTTTCCCGGCTGGAAACTTGGCGGATATTTTACATGCGAAGTACGGCAGTGTTTTGCGTTCTAAACCAACGTGGAAGCATGTGAAAGAGGAAATAAAGTCACTCTATGTTGAGGCCGGCCATTATAGGAATAAGGGTAATTTTCTCTTAATTTGTGACATTGTTTGGGCCAAGTGTGCCGTTGTGGTCATTTATTGGAACTCATGTCATGGGGCTCCTCAATGCTTCTTTTTGTGCTCAACGTATTCATTTGCACTGTGCATAATCATAGTTGTTGCAATTGAAAGTGTCCTACAACTGCACCTAACGGTGTTTCTGATGGCTCTTGATTGTGGTTCGAATTTTGATGCAGTTTCAGGCAAAACCTACAGGAAACGTCTTGTGGTGCACGGGTTGTCGAATAATTCGGCTGACAGGGAAATGATCTCAGACATCAACAAATCGATTGTGGAATACTTCAAGGAGCGATATGACATAGACCTGAAACATCCCGAGCTTCCATGTGTGAAGGTGAGTGTGCATGGCTGTGCTGAACTGAACTGCTTTTACTGTGATGTGAATACCCATGCATTTTGGCATGACATTTGAGTTGTCATAGGGCGGTGACTGGCTAGTTGCACCCGTATTTTCAAGTGTTGAGGTGTTTGGATGGGTGAGTTGTGGAACCGGTTTCCACGCCGCGTTCATGTTGAGTGTTGAGTGTTGGTGTAACGTGCTTTCACAACACTTCCATTGAATGGAGGGGCTTTGGGTGGCGTCTGGATGTGATTTGGAACGCGAAGGAACCTGAAGCAGGGGTGGTTGAAGTGATCGTCTATGAGATCATGTTGAGCTGAGGCGCTTCGAATATGAGTTGTCTTGACTTTGATGTGGGTGTTGTAGACGAAGAAGGATCGAGACGAGTACATGCCCATGGAATTGTTGGAAGTTTTGCCATTTCAAAATACCAAGGCGGATCCAGGAGTAATTGCCAGTTCTGCTGTTCATTGTGCAGCGGTCGGACCAAGGAGCCGTTTTGGGAATTTGCGGGAATTTGTCCGGTCCATGAATTGGTATGTTTGCTCCTGTTTTAGTGTCATTGCCTTTCCTTTTAAGTGTTTTTTAGTACTTTTCTCATGCTGTTGCTGCTGTCATGTGGCAGGTGATTGTGTAGACAACTGACAATTGCTTTGTAGCTCGTCAATTGTCCAAGTATTAGAGAATAGTTAGCTTTAATCAACCTTCTGATACTGATTTAAAATTGACAGGATTTTCATAATTGTTGCTGCCAGTTCCGATTAACTCCTTTAACAGCGTAGTGAAACCGTTATGCTCTTTTGTAGGAGCAATAGTTTGGCATCGAAATTCGGATTGGGAATGAGAAATTTGAATCCGATTAAAGTTGGGGCTCGAGTATTGCCACAACCGAGTGCATGCTTTGACGGTTGGTCAAAGAAACTTGATAGGGGGAGCTGGTACCAGGAGCCATTTCACAAACCCGTACCTTTTTTGAAATGCGCAGTCGTCGTCATGGTACCCGGTGATGAAGTAAGACTTTTAGATGTTCGCTTATTGCAGTAGGTCTGAGTGCTTGAGGTCATCTCTGAAGTTAGTATCTGTTTTGTTTGATATTTGTTCTAGAGATTGCATTTTTAATTTGGCTAATTGTGATTTTAATAGACCACAAATGCTAATAAATTATTGAAGGCATTACCGCAGGCAGCCGGAAGATTCGGAGTGCACATGGAAATGCGGAGAGAAGTTGTGAAATCAACAATTGCTAATCTACCGAAGACGTTTGAAGATTTGCAGAAGGAGGTGAGTGTTTTGTAACTGTTGCTTTGAGCTTTTCGCTGTGGTGTCAGAAGTGCTTGTAACAATGGAGTAGTAGATTTGTCCACTGAAGTGTACGTTTGATTATAACGTTTGCGATATGGCTGCATTGTGAGTGTTCATGTGGTTTTAGGGAGTGAAGCTGGTTATTTTCGTTCTAACTGGGACCAACGAATATCCCTACATTAAACGCCAAGGGGAGTTGCACAGCTCCATGTTCACTCAGTGTGTGAAGGAAGGAACGATAAGGACACTAAATGTCTGCAGTAAGTTGTTTGTGGAATCATCGCCGTGGGTGTATTGCCTTGTAATTATTAACGCCACAAGTGATTGCGTGACTTGTAGAAGCGCCTTAATTTGCGCTTGGAATAATAGGGTTGGGTGATGTGTAAAAGGAGTGTAGTGTTCAACGTGTTTGACGTAGTTGTGTGTGTGTAGACTACGTGGGTAGCGGATGTGGCCATGTGTGGAAATGCTACTGAGGAGTTGTGACAGATGCAGCATCGTGGGTGGGGCAGGTGTTCACTAGGTGTCTCCACGGCGCTTGCCTCAAATGTGATGTGGGTGAGGTGGCATGCGCTGACTTGGTGTCTTGTTTGCAGATAATCTTATGCTGAAGATAAACGCCAAGTTGGGTGGCATTAATTGGGTGGTGGAGGATTTGTGCAGTCGACGGAGTGACGAATTGTTGATGGTGGTTGGTGCGGACGTCACCCACCCGGGGCCCAACAGTGCCAGGTATGGCTTTAAGAAATCGGTCGCCGCGGTCGTTACCTCGATTTCACGCGATCTCATGCGATATGTGGCCATTGTTCGACAACAGGACCAAATAAGGGAGGGCAAAAGCACTCGAGAGGATATTGATGGAATGGAGGGTATCTTCTCCGACCTCCTGAAGGTATGCTCGAGCTCTGCTATTGTTTTTAGGATTGGTTGACTTCTGAAAGTTGGTTGACTGTTTTGTGAGTAGTTGGCAGGCTGTGAGGTTATGGGTGTGATTTTGTTGTACGAGAAAATGTTGGATGTTTTGTCACCGTCCTTTGTTTCTGTATGTAGACATTTGCGAAACACAATAACGATCGTCTTCCAACGAAGGTTATTTTCTACCGAGACGGTGTTTCGGAAGGCCAATTTAACAGGATTTTGGATATTGAGCTCTCCGCCATGCAGCGAGCCTGTTCTAATCTTAGACCTGACTATGAACCGGGCATAACATTTATTGTGGTGCAGAAGCGACACCACATCAGATTTAATCCCTTGGGGAGCGAGTAAGTTACCCGTGCCTTGCAAGGGCAGTTGACGTCTGTGAATTGGGAGTTGTTTGTTTCGTGGGTGGTTTTGACTGAGCGGATGTATGTTGCATGTAAACGAAAGTGTCTTCGTTTAGAAGGAAGAATGTTCTACCGGGCACGGTGGTTGACACGGAAATAACTCATCATCGTGAATTCGACTTCTACCTTTGCTCACATGAGGGTATCCAGGTAGAGTTGGCATATGCACTGTTGGCACCTGATAAGGGTGGAAGTGGGCGGCTGCGCCCACCTCTTCTTTGAGTGCCTGTGCAAAGGAGGTGAGGATTGTTTTGACGTCGTTCGTCCTTGCTTTGTAGGGGACGTCAAAGCCTGCCCATTACCACGTTCTCTACGACGACAATGATTGGCAGTCGGATGACTTGCAACAATTCACGTATTATTTGTGCCACGCGTATATGCGGTGTTGTCGCAGTGTGTCGTACCCGGCACCAACGTACTACTCGCATTTGGCAGCCTTCCGCGCACGCAATTGGCTGAAATTTTTGGAAAATGAGACCATTATAAGAGATAACCGCTTCACAATTCATCCTGGACAACAAGACCAAATGTTCTTTTTGTAACGCCCTTCTGCTCTAATTTTCGTTGCTGTGCATTTGACAGGCTCGCGGGTCGTGAGCGCCTGTTTCTGCTTTTCGTGATGAACACACTTATGCGAACTGATGAATTGAACTGTTCATCAGTCTATTGTCTGTTATGGTTCCTTTTGAACGCGTTGGTGAGGGTGGAGAAGTGTACAGGACAACAGGACCAAGTGTTATTTTGTGATAGCTTTCTGCTCTAGTTTGTGTTCTGTTACATTTGACACACCGGGAACTGGTGTGTTTGCCCGTTACTACCTTTTGTGCACAATTATGAGAGTAAATGTGTGTTGATTTGTGATTTTGTGTTGGTCATTGTTTGACGAGGTGTTTTAAAGACGTGGATTTTGTTGGAGGACGAGAGCCTGGAGTGGAGGGCTATGCGGAATTGGTGATGTGTCCGCCAGAGATGTCTTTGCAAGGTGTGTGTGTGTGAGTCCGGTTGAGTTTGCAGTCCTC
Source organism: Echinococcus multilocularis (assembly GCA_000469725.3). Taxonomy (NCBI): domain Eukaryota; kingdom Metazoa; phylum Platyhelminthes; class Cestoda; order Cyclophyllidea; family Taeniidae; genus Echinococcus; species Echinococcus multilocularis. The sequence continues at coordinate 876,291 of LN902842.1, read as the reverse complement.
ATGGAGTGGATCGTTGATGCTCAGTCAGTATGGTAGCATGAAAATGGGTTCAGGCTTGCATTCATGCAAAGGCAAACTGTTTGGGTGAAATGGATTCACGGTTTTACGAGGAGGTAAATCGAGGTTTCTGGAACGGTCCTGGTGATTGGAAACGCTTGCTCTGTCTGCACCTTGATTGTGGGTCACAGAGGTAAGTGAAGGAAGAGTGGAATGGAATTTGCGGAGCCTTTCACAGTCACTCCTCTGCTTTGGTGGGTAGGAACTACGTCGTGAGTCTCACACCTCTTGATCATGCTGAAGTTGTGTAAGGTTAATGAAACGTGTGAATTGCCCTACCACATAACATACAAAATGAGATGCTAGTAAATGAATGAAGGTCGTGTGTGCGTGTATCCTGCACTTCTATCTGTGTTCTACTGCGTCTCCCCTACTTGATGCCTTTCAGGGACTGAGAAGGTGCAACTACGGCGGTCGTCAAATACACGTCAGGTGGTCGTGCGTTTCATTTTGGCGTTCTGGTTGTGTGTGCGTGCGCGTGCGTGTGTTGAATAAGCTGTCCGTCATTCTTGTGATGGAGATGTTGCGAATGCGCCATGAAATTGGACGGTGCTGGGCTTGGCACCTTCACGGTGTGGCTGTTTTCATTACTAAGCGAGGTGTCAGAGGTACCCGTATGCGAAACAAAGAGGTCATCAGTGTCTGTTCTTCTGCAGTGAAGTCAGTCTATGTCCCCGCTACAGTTGTCCGACACAGGTCTATCCTGTGCCTCCCCAGTCTTGAGTAGGTTGACTGGTGTCAAAGTGTTGCGACTAAACACTGCCTAGATGGGGAGTCCGCAGCATTGTCTTTCCGTGTGAAGAGAGAGGAGGGGGAGGAGGGGAGACGGGATTGGTAAGACAACCAGCCCCAGGTTGCATGCGCGCTCAATGACTCAACCAAGGGAATGATGTTTGCCGACTTGTAGATGCACGATTGTGGGACAAGGAAAGCTGAAAGTCCTCCAGTTGGTAGAACGTCAAATGTACGAACAGTGTGGGCGTTTCCATCTGACTGAAGCTGCGTGCAAGTGAATAAACTCGCATTGTTAACTGCGCCTTTTTCACTTGAGGCCAGTCATTCCATTTGTGGCCTGAAGCCCATGCGATCAATTCACTGGAATATTCGATACGCATGCAGCATTCTTTACGAAAAACAACAATGGGATCTGTATGCTACTTGGGTTCACAAATTTTCATCCAACCTGGTGAGCAGGTGTACAAAGCTACAAGTAGCTTTACCTGCCAGCATCACGTAATGCATAACTGTCACCCCCGGATAGAGATCAAATTCATAAAATATTTCTTCAGCCTTCTATTTAGATGCACAACTCATGAGGTGGATTGACACAAAAATCTTGTATGAGTTTCCCCACTTTACCCCAACACAGATCGCCAGCCCCATGATAGAGAGGGCTAGTCTTTTGTGTATGCGTCGAATCACTTACTAATATCCTGCGCATGAGACGAGCAGTCAGGGTAAAGTTTTTATTCAAGGCCGTTTCGATCTATCCTCGGCCACGGCGCCGGCCACCTCCGACGACGTTGATCGATAGTGGTGCCTGCGTGACCTGCGGTGGCCTAGTGCAAGGCCGACCTTCCGCCCCCTTTCTTAAACTCAATCACCTGGAAATCGCCCTGACCTAATTCGCTTCTTCCTGCGACATGGTGTGAAACCAAATATTTCTTGCTTACATCATCCTACAAAACTTGACAGTTAACTAGGGTGTATACACCCACCGTCCCTTATTAGTTCTTTTTGTGATATCTGTGAAGGTCGCAAATACCAGCGGGAGTGGTTTGCTATCGTCCCTTGATCTTGAGTAAACCATCGCCTTAAAATAAGCGTTCGCGCTTCCGACTTCTACGCAGTAGTCAAGATTATTGCTCCTACTCACCTTTTCAGAGCTCTTGCTTAACGACTAATCGCTAAATATACCAGTATAGTCGTGTTTATGCTCAGTAGCGACCGATTAGCGCATATCAGACAGAAATGTGATCCGTGTGCATTGACAACCGTTCGAAGGCCAAATCGAGCGTAACTGAAGTCGCGGACACGTAGGATACCGTTGGAAAGAAGATTCGCAGGTTAAATGTTACTCAGGTAGGCGCAGAGAGAGCACACGTTGATTACAAATTGGGTCCCATGAGGAGGTGATGCAATGGATTAGCGAGAATCCGAAGAAGGGAAGAGCAAAACGAAACGAAATAAAAAGGTGAAGGAGGCGTGAGAAAATGGTAGAGTGAATCAGAAGTAAAACAAAGAGGATAAGCAAAAGCGGGAGTGGGGAGAAAAAGGTGAAATGAGTGCAATGTCAATGAGCGGGCAGGCTAATATGTGGGCTTCGATATTGCAAGTCCAATGAGTGAATGTGCAAATTGTTTTGTCAATAACAAAACAAGTATGGGATAACATGTGCCAGCGTCACTTCCTCTATGCCTCTACTAGCCTAGTGTTACCCCAATTGATACCCCAAGTAATGGGTGCATGCGTGCATTTGGTTAATATGCAGCCCCCAGTGCTCATGGCATGGTAGTTTGATAGCTCCCTGACTCCGGTTGGTTTTATAAGATTTTCACTAGGTTGATATGTCAAATGTTACTACCACTCATTGTGTGCATTTGGTGCAGTTCTATTCTAAATGCTGCATTCAATAATAGCCCCTCAGCGTTGGGACTGCACACTGCACACTCGGTTACACTAGCAACCAGTCGGTTGTTCTTCTGTTCAGGTGGGTGAGTAGCTTACGTGCCTCATAATCTTAAGAAAATGCTCTTAAAGTGAGGGAGCACTTGTCAAAATTTTGTGTATTTGAGAGATTTCACTTTAGTCGTGCGTTGTTAAAATTGCGCTCTAATTTGCCTGCTTTGAGGCTTTGCAAATTACCCAAACCCTTGTAAAAATTGTTGCCTTAGGCTGATTACATCATCACACAAAAAGAAATATTGTGATCATGCCAATATTTTTTACTCCACTTTGTTTTAAGCTGTTGCAGGCGGTCAATCGGTGTGGCAGTTTGACGTTGGAGGGTGGGCTCCTGTGCGGTCGCAGTATCGCAGTGTCAGTACGTTTTGTGCCTTGACTTGCAGCGTAGTTTGCTAGTTTATTTTTGTTTTGTTGAAGTATTTGTTGCAGCAGTGTTTGCTGGTTTCCTCACTCAGTCCATCAATCTACCAGGCAATGATTTGACACTGCCTCAATTATCAGATGTAAGCGTATTTACATGCGGTGGCGATGTATGTTAGGTTAATTTTCTTTGGACAGTATTGCTGGAGGGCTTAGTTGGGGTGTGGTGTTGTCGAGGGAAGGGTAGTTGTGGTATGCACGTGGACGGTGGTGCCTCATAGAGGTGAGCCCTATTGTCTGTGTAACGCACAAAGCTACGACAACAAGGTTATCGTGGAATGAAATCTGACGGAATACAAGTTGATTGGCAGTCGTGATTGTACTGCATGACACCCAGCTAGTAATATGCTGTCATGGCGAGACGCTGGATGTGCTTGTATAAGTTATGCTTGTTTTACTCTAACATCTCAGCTTTGTTACTCTTTTAGAGGGAGATTGGACTGTAAATAAGGCAATGGCAGATCGGTAAGTTACCTGTGCAGCACAAACGTTTGGTGGTGTGTGAAAATGCATTGCAGGTCTTGCGGACCGTTAAATTGCTTGTGGTGAAGTCAAAAATGTCTTGATATGTTTGGATGGACTTGTTAGTTATCTTTGGTTTTGCGATTGCTTTAACTCGTTCAGTCGTGTTGTGGTGGCGCATGCGCGTACTCCTGCGCGTAAGCACGCACGTACTGGTTTCGTCGACTGCCATTAAAATATACAGTGGGAAAGATTTGTGAGTTGGAAGAGAGGGTAGGTGATGACCGACTGTCGCTCCGCAGCCCCTGGAGTCATGTCTATTTGATAATTTGTTAATCTGAAAGTAGAATAATCGGAACTTGAGTAGTGAGTCGGTTGTTTAGTTTGACACCAAAGTTGTGTACCTACTGACTGCGTTTGGCGGGAAGGACCCTCTTTCCACCTATTTTTGGTGCAGAAATCTGTTTTGACTAGCCTCACTGGTGGGGAGTAGCTCCGTCATTTATTGTATTTACTATAATTAGGTTGTTTTAGGGTAAGCGAATTGTGGTGATTTTGGTTTATGACCATTTTGGTATTTTTTTTTAGAGCTAGAGGCCGTGGTAGAGGTGAAAATGCCCCGGGTAAGACTCCACTTGCAGAACCTTCATAAGAATCAATTAAGCATGTGGTAATGCTATTGTTGTTTGCGTTTGTACTTCCAAAATGACTGAATAAGAATGGAAGAGACAGAATGATGGGTAGAGTAATATGGAAGTCTAAATGTGTAGTTCGGTCTCGCGGTGGCAACCGAGGAGGTGGTGGCTTCCAGGATCGTGGAGGCAGAGGTGGGGGCTTCCAAGAACGGGGTGGACGAGGCGGTGGCTTTCAGGATCGTGGAGGTAGAGGTGGTGGATTTGAAGATCGGGGTGGACGCGGCAGTGGATTTCATGGTCGCGGGGGCAGAGGTGCCGGCTTTCATGAGCGGGGTGGCCGAAGGGGTGGATTCCAGGATCGTAGTGGTAGCAGAGGCAGTGGCTTCCAAGGCCGAGGAGGTGGAGGTGCTTGGCAATCGAGTTTTTCCACACCGTCTCCGTCGTACGCTTCATGTATTCGATGCCTATTTGTTTTAAAAATTCTAAATCTGCTTATCTATGAGGCATTGCTGAGGTGAGTTTAAGAATGGCTGGTTGGGATTGTAGGCAGTTGTATCTAGGTACTCTATTTTCCACACTTATTGTTTTAATGCAAATTGAATCCTGCAACGAGTTGTTGAACCGATGGGAGGGCAGGTGGAAATGTATATTATTAGTATTGCGACTGTCGTTTTAGCGAAACTTTTCAGTGTTTCCTTCAAATATTTTGCAGGATTGGCTTCAGTGTAAGTAATTTCACAGGCACTTAGTGTTTGTGAAGTTTATTGTTTTTGCCAGTTGTCTGTATAAATTGGGCTTGATGGAGATGAGGTCGTTTATTTGCTGTTCCACGTGCGTTTGTGTGTGTGTTTGTACACCCTTTATTAACTGGTTTATCATCACTTTCGAGCTAGGGAATTATTGCCTGTTACTTGCCGTTATATTTCAGAGAGAGTTTAAGATCTCTGAGCGTGGCGGGTGATGATACACCGGATCAACAGATTGTCACTACGTCGCCAGGTGATACTGTCGGACTGGAAATAGCCGCCAAGCCAAGGTGAGACGATGAAGTTTGAATTGCAGTGTTGAAGACAAGCGGAATTGGGAAATCAAGTAAGAAGGCTTTGTAAATTTCTTGTAGTGCCTCTGCTCCTGTGGTGTTGGAAGAAGCTAGTTTACCAACGGCCAAAGGGAAGAAGACCAAAGCTCGGTTAGCCGTTCTAGTATTTACGGATAGTGCTCATTAGTTAATACTGTGGCCTTCCATTGGGAAGTGGTTTGGCCAGCCCTAGTTCCTTAATGTCAGCGTTCTTAACAGCTATCTTCATTGCATTTATAGGGGGTCCAAAAAGCCGCCGACATTGTAAGTGTCTGTTCAGTCCTCTACTTCAGTGTTTGGGAGTATGCATATTTGAGTAGAATGGGTTCTGGTGCTTTCGTCTGCTTCAAATGCTTCATCTTTCACAGGCCAGTGACATTTAAGGAGGACAAGATGCTTCCTTCGCGTCCTGGTAGAGGAACAATTGGGAGAAAAATCGTGGTGGAAGTCAATTGCTGGGATTTCGACGTATCGGATGTGTTGGTGTTGATGTACGACATAACGTTGACGAAGTTATTGTCCGCGGATGGCAAGGAGATTAAGCTGAAAGAAAAGGGCATAGGGAAGTACGTGAGGTCGATTGCAGAGAGGTGAGCTTGTTATGGCGTTGAGCAAGTCATTTTATTTCATGTGCCTGTATTGACATGTCCATTCACAAATCCACGAATGTAGTGTATTTTGGTGTATTGTGCACAGCGGTGGAATAGCTGCGGCACTAATTAGGGTAGAGTTTGAAGATGCTTCTTGATGTTGTGTGGATATTACATGGAGGGACTTTTGACGTGTGCTTGGATGTTGTTATTTAGGAAACGCGGTGACGTTTTTCACGATGGAGGTCGGATTTTGTTCTCCCTGGGACCCTTGGACGGGAAGGATGGGGAAGTGTTAAATTTTAGCGAGAAGATTGCAGATCCCCTTCAAAATGATGATTTGACGATAGAGTACGTGGCGAAAAGAGTGGGCAACATTTCCGCAAGAGAAATAAGGGAATATCTCGATAATAGCCGTTCGAAGACGTCGGACCTACCCCAGCCTGCCATTAACATGCTGGATGATTTAATCAAATGGGTCAATAGGACATCGTTGCCTTATCTTTCGAAGTCAGCCATTTTCTATGATTGGCCAGAACGGGACAACACTGGCGGTCTGTTCTGGATTTACCGTGGGTATTCGCTTAGCTTTCGCCCACAATGGAAGTGTAGGCTGAACATAGACATGGTGAGTGAGTTTGTGTATCGTGTGGGGCTGTTATGTGGACATGAGTTCATCAACAATGGTGTGTCTGTTTTTAGGCTCATAGGGCATTTTTCCCGGCTGGGAACTTGGCGGATATTATATATGCGCAGTACGGCGATGATATGTACTCTCCATCAACGTGGAAGCATGTGAAAGAGGATATACTGTCACTCCATGTTGAGGCTAGTCATTATAAGAATGAGGGTAGTTTTCTCTTGATTTGTGATATTGTTTGGGCCAAGTGTACTGTTGTGGTCATTTATTGGAACTCATGTCATGGGGCTCCTCAATGCTTCGTTTTTGCTCAACACGCTTATGTGCATTGTGCATAATCATAGTTGTTGCAATTGAAGGTGTCGTACAACTGTACAAAGCAGTGACTTGACTGTGTCTTGAGTGTAATGAGCATTTTAATGAAAGCTTCAGGTAAAACCTACAGGAAGCGTTTTGTGGTGCATGGATTGTCAAGTAATTCGGCTGACAAGGAGATGATTGCAGACATCAAGAAATCGATTGCGGAATACTTCAAGGAGCGATATGGCATAGACCTGAAATATCCCGAGCTTCCATGTGTGAAGGTGAGTGTGCATGGCTGTGCTGAACTGAACTGCTTTTACTGTGATGTGAATACCCATGCATTTTGGCATGACATTTGAGTTGTCATAGGGCGGTGACTGGCTAGTTGCACCCGTATTTTCAAGTGTTGAGGTGTTTGGATGGGTGAGTTGTGGAACCGGTTTCCACGCCGCGTTCATGTTGAGTGTTGAGTGTTGGTGTAACGTGCTTTCACAACACTTCCATTGAATGGAGGGGCTTTGGGTGGCGTCTGGATGTGATTTGGAACGCGAAGGAACCTGAAGCAGGGGTGGTTGAAGTGATCGTCTATGAGATCATGTTGAGCTGAGGCGCTTCGAATATGAGTTGTCTTGACTTTGATGTGGGTGTTGTAGACGAAGAAGGATCGAGACGAGTACATGCCCATGGAATTGTTGGAAGTTTTGCCATTTCAAAATGCCAAGGAGGATCCAGGAGTAATTGCCAGTGCTATCATTCGTTGTGCAGCCGTGAGACCAGCAGATCGTTTTGGGAATTTGCGGGAATTTGTCCGGTCCATGAATTGGTATGTTTGCCCCTGCCTTAGTGTCATTGCCTTCCCTGTGAATTGCTTTGTGCTATTTGCCTGCCAAGGCAATGTTGTTACGTGGCGCGTGATGTGGTGGACAACTAGCAGTCGTATTGTGACTAGTCAAATATCCAGGCAAAAGGGAATATTGTCTGGAGTAAGTTGTGTTTTTCAGGCTTGAGGTACGAAACCGTTAACTTATCATCTGTTGCTGGTTTGCATTAAGTAGGTTTTTAGTGGTTGTCGTCAGTTTAACAGATTATGGGAGATTGATGTCCTGTATTGTAGGAGAGCTAGTTTGATATCGAAACTGAGATTGGGACTGAGGGATATGAATCCGATTAAAGTTGAGGCCCGAGAATTGCCACAACCGAGCGCTCACTTTTCCACTGGGACGGTGGAGCTTGGGAGGGGTAGCTGGAACCAGGAACCGTTTCACCAACCCGTACCAAGGTCCCTACGATGCGTGGTCGTCACCATGGTTCCCGGATATGTAAGAATATTAGATGCCGGCTTAGTGCAGTAGGTGTTAGTGCTTGAGGCCATCTCTGAAGTTAATGCAACACACTAGCTGAGAGTCATGCTTGTAATAATGTTTAAGGGGCATAATTGAGTACTTTTGTGTTTGTTATTCCATCGCCTGATAGTAGAGTTTTAGCCGAATTGTTTCTGTTTTTGTGTAGGCGAGAAATGCTCCCCTCGTTGTTCAGAGGCTGCCGCAGGCAGCGCAAAGATTCGGTGTACGAATGGAAGTGCGGGGAGACATTTTACGGAAAACGGTCGCTGATTTGCCACAGCTGTTTACTGATTTTCGTGCAAAGGTGAGGGATTCTTTACCTTTACTTGACTCGCCTCGTTGTGGCGTCGAAAATGCTGGCACAGCGAAAATGTGATTATGTTGAGTTTTGTGTGCTTGTAGGGAGTGGACCTGGCAATTTTTGTTTTGACTGGAGCAAGAGAGTATCCCTTTATTAAGCGCCAAGGGGACCTTCATAATTTCATGTTTACGCAGTGCATAAAGGATGGCACGATAGGAAAACCAAATGTCTTCAGTAAGTCGTTTGTCTAGTCATTGCTGTGGTCGCGTTTCCCCTTTATTTATTTATGTTGGCATAGCTTATGGAAGCATCATATTTGCATTTGGAACAGCATGGTTGGGTAAAATGGAAAGACAATTTCAAAGTACTTGACACAGTTGTATTCGTATAGCATGCACAATGGTTCGTGACAGGTGCAGCATTGTGCGTGGAGCAGGTAGTTGTCACTCGGAATTCACTAGCTCTATCCTTGACACTTACATATCCAGTGCTTTTGCCTCGAATGTCATGTGGGTAGGGTAATGTGCGTTAACCTGGTGTCTTATTTACAGACAATCTTATGCTGAAGATAAACGCCAAGTTGGGTGGCATCAATTGGTTGGTAACTGGTTTGTCTGGAAGGTGGAATGACGAATTGTTAATGGTGGTGGGTGCGGATGTCACCCATCCCACCGGTGGCGGTCGGGTTTTGAACAAATCGGTCGCTGCGGTCATCGGCTCAATTTCACGCGATCTCATGCGGTATGTGGCCATCGTTCGCCAACAGGATAGAAAAAGGGAGGGGAAGACCATTCGAGAATATATTGATGGAATGGAGGACATATTTTCCGACCTCTTGAAGGTATGCAGGAGCTCTGCTATTACTATTGAATTGAATGCTACCTTAAAGTTGGGTGACGGTGAGCGTGAGTAGTGGGGAGACTGTGTAAAGTTGTGTGCAATTTTGTTGGATGAGTAATTCCTGGGCATTTTACCATCCTCTTTTTTCTTTTTGCAGATATTTGCGAAACACAATAACGATCGTCTTCCAACGAAGGTTATTTTCTACCGAGACGGCGTTTCGGAAGGTCAATTTGATCCTGTCTTGAGAATTGAGCTCTCCGCCATGCAGCGAGCCTGTTCTAATCTTAGACCTGACTATGAACCGGGCATAACATTTATTGTGGTGCAGAAGCGACACCACATCAGATTTAATCCCTTGGGGAGCGAGTAAGTTACCCGTGCCTTGCAAGGGCAGTTGACGTCTGTGAATTGGGAGTTGTTTGTTTCGTGGGTGGTTTTGACTGAGCGGATGTATGTTGCATGTAAACGAAAGTGTCTTCGTTTAGAAGGAAGAATGTTCTACCGGGCACGGTGGTTGACACGGAAATAACTCATCATCGTGAATTCGACTTCTACCTTTGCTCACATGAGGGTATCCAGGTAGAGTTGGCATATGCACTGTTGGCACCTGATAAGGGTGGAAGTGGGCGGCTGCGCCCACCTCTTCTTTGAGTGCCTGTGCAAAGGAGGTGAGGATTGTTTTGACGTCGTTCGTCCTTGCTTTGTAGGGGACGTCAAAGCCTGCCCATTACCACGTTCTCTACGACGACAATGATTGGCAGTCGGATGACTTGCAACAATTCACGTATTATTTGTGCCACGCGTATATGCGGTGTTGTCGCAGTGTGTCGTACCCGGCACCAACGTACTACTCGCATTTGGCAGCCTTCCGTGGACGTGATTGGCTGAAATTTTTGGAAAATGAGACCATTATAAGAGATAACCGCTTCACAATTCATCCTGGACAACAAGACCAAATGTTCTTTTTGTAATGCCCTTCTGCTATATTTTGTATACTGGTGTATTTGGCACCATAAACTATTCTGTTTGTACGTTACTACCTTTCGTGTTTTACGCACTTGCACCATCTCAAATGAAGAAGGTGAAGAGCAGCTACAGGCAATGCAGAGTAAACCAAAGGATTCACTAGTGCAGATCTTCCAGGATCTGAAAATTGCATACTAGTCCATAAAGGGTTAGCAATTAGATTCGGATAACTTGCGAGGTCTTACAAGCTAAGCGCGAAGTGGCGTTTATTGGGCACATGTTTACAAATAGCCATGGGAGTTCGACCGTCCAAGGTGTTGTGCAGTGTGCGTTCTGTCGGGTTGATTCTTCTGACAACTTTGTCTTAACATCGAATAACAGTCAACGTATGCAGCAGCATAGGAGGGTCAACATCTTATAATTAGACAATGTCATCAACTGCTGTGTTCACAGCAAGTTGGTATACCATTCAGCCCCATTACTCATCACCTTCAATAGACACACATAAACCCCATTCCCCCAATGGGCAACACGCTGATTGGTAAGGAAAATTAACGACGCACAGGCTGCGAAACCACCGCAGTAAACACCTCATTGGTGGAGCCACAAAGCAGCACCTCATCTGGCAGCTACAAGTGCCATTTCATCGAGTTATGTTCTCCATCGTCTCCGTGACGTGGTTTCGCAGTGAAGTGATTGACTGAGGAGTGGTGGGTGAGCATTGTGCATGAAGAGGCTCTGGCAAAATAATGTCACATGCTTCTTTGCACACCCACTTACTTGCTTGAAGAAAAGCCTGGAAACACAAGTGGTATGCGGACCCCAATTCTGTACTTTGGGACTGAACCCAATTGCACATCCACAAGTTGGCAAATGGCCTGCGTGCAACATGATATTCGCCGTTTCGTCATGCTTGTCTCCCGTCTCTCATCTCCTTGAAGGGAAGACAGCTAATCTGTTATTAATGACAAACCATAGGGATGTGTCGACTACCATTTACCAATCAGGGTAGTTGTACTTTTGGAAGGGTGGCTGGTTGTCGCACTTGGACACTAATCAGCTTGTTGCCCATTGGGGGGATGGGGGTTATATGTGTGTCTATTGAAGGTGATGGGTAATGGGACTGAATGGTATACCAACTTGCTGTGAACACAGCAGTTGATGACATTGTCTAATTATGGGATGTTGACCCTCCTATGCTGCTGCATACGTTGACCGCTATTCGGAATTGTGGATGTACAACTGGGTTCAGTCCCAAAGTACAGAATTGGGGTCCGCATACCACTTGTGTTTCCAGGCTTTTCTTCAAGCAAGTAAGTGGGTGTGCAAAGAAGCATGTGACATTATTTTGCCAGAGCCTCTTCATGCACAATGCTCACCCACCACTCCTCAGTCAATCACTTCACTGCGAAACCACGTCACGGAGACGATGGAGAACATAACTCGATGAAATGGCACTTGTAGCTGCCAGATGAGGTGCTGCTTTGTGGCTCCACCAATGAGGTGTTTACTGCGGTGGTTTCGCAGCCTGTGCGTCGTTAATTTTCCTTACCATCTTAATTCACTCACTCACAGGGACGATTGATGCTTTCGATGAAGTGTCATTGCCAAACATCTTGCAATGTTTCGCCAGCCATCCGACTGGTATTTACAAATAGCCTGCTATCCACCTATTGGTTTAGGGAATTGAGAAGGAAGTAAACGAAAAGGGAAAAGATGAGGGTTGGGAGAGATTGGGAGCAGGTGAGAGTGGAATGGAGTAGTATTGCGAATTAATTAAACTGTTTTAATGGGCGAGAAGTGGTTTTTGAATGTGGAGAAAGAGGAATTGGTGTGTTAATTATGACGTCATAGGCATACTCAATGACCCTTGCATCTTATTCACCACGAATAGGCGGTGATACTGCCTAATCCACGGCCTTGGATGTACGATTATCCTTTGATGGAATGCGTGGGTGGATGTTTGGATGAATTAGCTGCCGGAATGAAATAACCACTGTTTCGATCGTGCTGTTGTCCAGACTATGCTGCTGAAGTGTAATTAGTTTTGGTCTTCTTTTCTGTAGTCTGCGAATTTCCTTGCATTGCCTATGCTACTAAGCAGCAGGTCCTCCTCTACTAGGGTGGGTTCACCTGCCTCCGAGTCAGGGTGCTTGCACCACTTGAAAACTTGGACGTTACATTTGAGATGTCAACTAATTCCTCAATGGAAGCTGACTTGTAAGCTACGAAATGATGAAAGGGAGGCAATTGCTGTCCACTGTAGCATATGTGCAGACTCACAGCGCAAAGGCTGTTGAGACGGTCTTATCATGTGGCACACTTCTGGAGGCTTTTTCCAATTGCCTACCACTTCGCTGTTAACCCAGCGCTTTAAAGCAGCACTTGAAGACATGATGTCGACCCTCCCTTATTGCAACACAATTTGACTGTCGTACGAAATGGACACTCAGTAGAATCACCATCCACCCTTAAGCAAAGTGATGTTGGTGAATGCTTATTAAAAATTCCAAACGCATCTTTATTCAATAAACTTTTTTTAAATTCGATTATTTACTGTTGACTGTGGAAATCCTCACCAAAGCACAATGAATTAAGGTTTGTAGCTTGCGGAGTCTTGCCTGAAACTAAAAGTCATACTAGTGTTGCAGAACACGTACTGCCGACGTGCTGAAGGGTTGTATGGTGACTGATATGGACATCGGGTGCTGATGGAAGAATCTGTGCGAACCCCGAACAGCGGGGATGAAGGCGATGTTTACTGTTGGCAATTATTTGAATTTCACTTTCCGTAGGAATGCGATTAACAACTAATGCGACACCAGTCGTGGCCGTTTGTCGCAAATCTGTCTTCCGTGCCTACATGAGGATGTCAAATGACTGAACATGCTGTATCTCCTCCACCTTTCCACTGGCTGAAAGGAGCCCTAATGGATAAATGGCTAGACAGTACTAAAGTGGAAACAACGAATTAGCGGGCAAAAACACGAAGTATCGTTTTTACTACTCTATTCAAACACCACTATTTTTCCAGTAAGCCTTCTTTTGGGCCAATGTATTTAGATCGGTAAGAGATAGGTATGAAGGTCTCGATGTAGAGCGTCTTGAATTCGCAGCAATAAAAACAGTGCACTCGTCCTTCCTCAAAACAGTACCAAAATTAAATGATATTTCTGATCCAGCGGAAGTATCAAGTGGCACCAGAGACGATGGAACCAAATAACTTCTCAGTTGCACCCACATACGTCGACAGGCACGGATGATACGCGTGTGTTTTGTACAGCATCGACTCCGTTGCGACGGCCAACGCGAGTGACTGACCAAATGGACTGTGAAGACGGCTTGGCAGATTGTTTACCTGTCCGTTTGTTTACTCGGGCATCTAAATCTGAGCAGATTTAAATATTGCCCAATGCAATGAACACGATGCCATTCAGGTAAACACAGCTCTTTATACGTCAGTAAGATATCTTCTGCCCTAATAACGCTACTTTGTATTATTCCAGAGAAGACTCGGGGCACTACAGGGAATCTTCTCTGTTATGTTTTCAACGTTCTCGTATACGCTAGTAACCAGTACTTTTTTGATTTAGAAAGTCATTTCTGGTAGTTAGATTATGCACCTAGATATAGGTCTCCATAACAAGACAACAATTTATCGCACTTTACGACTGAGACATTTATCTGGAATAAAATGGAAATGGGGTGTTTTGTTTTGCCATACGAGATTAAAGTTTTATGTAACGATGCTGCTTTAGGATATTTTAAATTGCAAAACAGTAACGCATGTTGGTAAAATCTTTCATAATATATGTATGTTTTGAATGTCCTGCCACGTCCGTTTTTCCGCATCCTTTGTTCTAAATTACTGCGGGCTTTCAGTACGTGATGAAACAAGTTTGCCGCGCCAAGGTAGGTGTCAGTGTGGACGCGCTGTGTACTCATTCCCTGGTGTCAAATTTGTGCCATGATTACTAGGCTGACTTGTTAGTCTATTTTCTTTTGCTAGAATTTTTGTTATACTCGGTATCTGTCATCCTTTCAATTCCGGGAGTGATGTTTACTGGTTCCTTCATTTGGCCAATCATTCAGTGAATCATTTGGCAGTACCCTGGATAGTAGCTGTCAGAGAAGCTGTGTGGGGTGACGACACAGGAAGGGTTGGGTTTCTCTGGACGACATTGGCAGAGGGTTTGATTGGTATGTGGTGCTGCTGAGGGGAGGATAGTTTTGATGGGGGTGTACAGGGCAGTATCTTCTAAAGGTGAGGTTTTTCGGTCATATAACACCCACAGTGTTAAGACAATAAAGTTGTCGGAAGAATCAACCTGACAGGACGCAAATCGGATGATTGTCGTATCTGGACTGCATGATACCTAGTTGATTACATACTATTATGCTAAGACGTTGGATGTGTTAGTGTACGCCAAGCCCTGCCTGTATAACTCTTTTTGGGAAAAGACTAAAGCATAAATAAGGGGATGGCGGACAGGCAAGTTGTTTGCGCAATGCAAACTTTTAATTATGTGTAGAGTACAGCGTAGATTTTTCGGTTTGGTCCAGTTCTTTTCGTCAGGGCCAGAAGCATTTTGGACTGTTGAGCTAATCTTATTTTCTGTGAAATGATATGCTTGCTTTACGTGATTTAGTCAGGTTGTGTTGGAGCCCGCGCAAGTTTTGCTTGACCCATAAGTTGATGATTTTGGCTCAAATGTCATGTAGCAGGTGTTGACTTGGTGTCTTGTTTGCAGATAACCTTATGCTGAAGATGAATGCCAAGTTGGGTGGCATCAATTGGTTGGTAAATGGTTTGTCCGGAAGGTGGAATGACTAGTTGTTAATGCTGGTGATTGCGGACGTCACTCATGCGACTCGCCAAAAAGGTGTCAGTGAAGACTTGAAGAAATCGGTCGCCGCGATCGTTGCTTCAGTTTCATACGATATGTGGCCATTGTTCGACAACAGGACCAAATAAGGGAGGGCAAAAGCACTCGAGAGGATATTGATGGAATGGAGGGTATCTTCTCCGACCTCCTGAAGGTATGCTCGAGCTCTGCTATTGTTTTTAGGATTGGTTGACTTCTGAAAGTTGGTTGACTGTTTTGTGAGTAGTCGCAGGCTGTGAGGTATGGGTGTGATTTGTTGTACGAGAAAATGTTGGATGTTTTGTCACCGTCCTTGGTTCCTGTATGTAGACATTTGCGAAACACAATAACGATCGTCTCCAACGAAGGTTATTTTCTACCGAGACGGTGTTTCGGAAGGCCAATTTAACAGGATTTTGGATATGGAGCTCTCCGCCATGCAGCGAGCCTGTTCTAATCTTAGACCTGACTATGAACCGGGCATAACATTTATTGTGGTGCAGAAGCGACACCACATCAGATTTAATCCCTTGGGGAGCGAGTAAGTTACCCGTGCCTTGCAAGGGCAGTTGACGTCTGTGAATTGGGAGTTGTTTGTTTCGTGGGTGGTTTTGACTGAGCGGATGTATGTTGCATGTAAACGAAAGTGTCTTCGTTTAGAAGGAAGAATGTTCTACCGGGCACGGTGGTTGACACGGAAATAACTCATCATCGTGAATTCGACTTCTACCTTTGCTCACATGAGGGTATCCAGGTAGAGTTGGCATATGCACTGTTGGCACCTGATAAGGGTGGAAGTGGGCGGCTGCGCCCACCTCTTCTTTGAGTGCCTGTGCAAAGGAGGTGAGGATTGTTTTGACGTCGTTCGTCCTTGCTTTGTAGGGGACGTCAAAGCCTGCCCATTACCACGTTCTCTACGACGACAATGATTGGCAGTCGGATGACTTGCAACAATTCACGTATTATTTGTGCCACGCGTATATGCGGTGTTGTCGCAGTGTGTCGTACCCGGCACCAACGTACTACTCGCATTTGGCAGCCTTCCGTGGACGTGATTGGCTGAAATTTTTGGAAAATGAGACCATTATAAGAGATAACCGCTTCACAATTCATCCTGGACAACAAGACCAAATGTTCTTTTTGTAATGCCCTTCTGCTCTGGTTTGCATGCTGGTGTATTTGAAGACATGGAACTAGTGAGTTCGTCTGTTCCTACGTTTATTAGCGTACGCACTTTTGCGAAGTGTTATTGAATTGTTTATTATTGTCCTTTTGTACACGCTGGGAAGACCGCGAAGTATACAATGAAGGCAAGTGATTGAGTTGATAATTTTGACAATTTACCAGGCCACCTCGTTAGGAATTTTTTGAGATAATGAGTGTTGGGTGCGTGACGTCCCGATTTTCTCATCTGGTGCCAAGAGGAGACTAGTGGGATTTGAAACAGTATAAGTGTGAGATGTTCCCACTTTGATGTTTGTTGCTTTCTGAAAATTCAAAGAAGTTGTCAATTTTTGAAGGGCATCATTGGCCACCTGGGACTTGTCAGAAGAATAAAGCATTAGGAAGTAATGCGTGGTAATTAGTATTAGAACTCTTGTAGTGGATGTGGAAGCATCGGTTTTGATGAAGGAGCGTGGTTGGATTCAGCTACAGTGAATGATGTCATTGAAATGCCTTTTGTCACCTCACCTAAGCTTCACACCGGCGGGTGGACTTGGATGTACATTTTAAGTCATGGTACCTCCAATTCTGCTCACATGACAAAAGCCATGACGGGTGGAGGTATTGTTCAAAGTAAATTCAGCGCTTCTATTTCACTTTCACCGCAGTGAATCGAACTTCCTTAGGATTCAATGAAAGACGGTGACATGTCATTGCCTGGCTGTGCGTTGAATTGTGCGAGCGACTTAGGGTCAATGCAGAACTCGCAGCTTGTACTCCTACTCAGTAGCTTGGCCTTTGGATCATTGCAGAAATCCCTTGGATCCTCTATAAGCTAGCAATGTGTGTTGATCCAAACCGCTTTGATTTATTATTGCTTTTGGAGAGACTCGGTGCGACGTCGGCAATGTTAGTTAGTTAGCCTTCTAACCATGCCAATGGTCTTTTGGTCCTTCTTTATGTTAGTTATGTCTTCTGCCTTATAACGAATTCAGGGGGAACAAAAGTATCACACCGATACAACAATGAAATGCAGTTTAAGTGGCATGAAGCATAATTGTGGCACACTGACCCTTCGTTGAACTCGCCATTTTGGTTATGTGGGACTGAAAGACCTACGACTGTACTTCTGTTATGGCATTGCTACATGAAGGTTTTGCTTGGATCTCTCTGAACTTTATGCTCATGGAACAAGTGGGCTGACCATGTAATGGCGTTTTTATTGGTAATCTTTAGATCATATAACAACGGTCAGTGTTATGAACGTTCATATCACTATTTCTGTGTCTGGAAAGTCTGATACCTTTTACGCTGCGGCATTCCTGCTTACTGAACGCTTCTTACCATAAAGGTGCGTTCAAATGTACAAGCATTACTGTACTACTTACGCTGTTAAAGTGTTCCTTGAAGAGAGGAAGCTGGTAGTCGAGTGGAGCCTCGTGATTGAGGGGAGGTCAATATCTTCCAAGACAGAGAGGGGCCTCGTGTCCAAATCTCCCTAAACTTGTATCTGTCCTCATTTACGTTAAGCAAGAAAATGTGTCCAAATCCAATCCGCCTCAATGTTATAAGGGTATGAAGGACAGGAAGGAGATAAATGAGTCTTGTGCAACATTATAAATGCGATTTGCACATTCAGTGAAGTACAGCTCAAATGGCATGAAGCATAATAGTAGCAGCAAATGAAGTATTAGCAAGTGCACAAAACTAGACGGATTTTTTGCCTCTGTAGGCATTTTCATAGAATACATTATGTTTTGTGAAACTTACACTACGCAGTTTTTCCAGAAATGTCCTAAATTCTGGTTATAGTGGGCTCTTAAATCAATTTGCATCATGTGTTTGCAGTTTATACAAGTATACCTATTAGTATGTGGATACCAAGTCTGTCTTCATGAAAGTGAATCCTCATAAATAGCAATTTTTTACTAACAATTATCAAATTAAAAGGAAGCAATGGTTGTTTTTGTTATGCATCTTATTTTTAGGTAAATGCCTATGTAATACAGATTAAGTCCTTTGTTGATAAATCACAAATTCGTCCTTGAAGTGACCAATAAGGCAAAAAGCGCCATTTAAGCTTATCTCAGGTTGCGTGGACGTGCACTTCTTAATCCACCAGCCTATTTTCTGTGTAGTGGTGCTGTGGTCGATGTTTTACAATGAGCTATAAGAAACGAGGAAAGGTGAAAAGATGTGATACTAGTGGTGGGGAGTCGCAACCGTCACCCTTTGAATTGGAAGTCTGCAAGTATTTGTACAGGAGCTTGCCTTCAAGCGAGGGTCGCCTCGGTGGATGCTGCGTTAACTACTTTTATGCCAGTAACGCAGTGGAATGCCTTTTACAGTCAAAGTGGGCTGACCCTCTAGCAAAGGTGAAGCACCCTGGCTCTGTACATTTTTCCAACTCGGACGTTGTCGTTCGGTTCATGGGAAAACTTTTGGAGAAGAAATTGATTGGAAGGTATGGGGCTTAAAAATACTTTTTATTGGATCGATCAGAGCAATTAAGGTGAAAAGAAAGGGGTCTGGTAAACGCAAAGATGATGATAAGAAGTCAAAGGCACACAAAGGTGCAGAAGCAAGGAACTCAAGCAAAAATGAAACGATTTTGGTTGGTTTATGTACACTTGATTTTATGACAGATTTTGCGGTTGTTTATTTTTGATACTATTTTCGGCTTTCCTCTCGATAGGGTAGCATCAATACCTCAACGTCGCCAAAGAAGTGTTTGGAGACGACTCGCTCAATCGCGACAAAAAACCCGAAGTCTTCTGTCGCAAAAGAGATCTCGTTTATGTCGTACTTTGTTTCCTCCTCTTCTTCGTGTGTTGCGGGAAAGCGCAAGAAGCCCGCTCGGCTGGAGTATACGGTGGATCAGGTTTTTGTTTTGGACGATGAGGGTGAGGATGAGGTGGTGTATGTGTGGATCTACGAGGCGCCCCCCAGCCTCATAACGTGGCTCCTTGGTTTAGCAATGATTGCCGGCGTCATCGCGTGCTGTGCCTTCCCGATGTGGCCCTGGCAGGCTCAGCAAGGTGCATACTATGCCACTTTGGTCGCATTCACACTCCTTGGCTTTCTTCTCTTCCTGGCCACACTGCGCGCCTTGATTTACACCCTTCTCCTACTCCTCTCTCTTGGGCGTCTACGCCTTTGGCTCTTCCCCAACCTCTTTGCTGACTGTGGCTTCTTTGAGTCATTCCAGCCTCTCTACACTCTCGACCGAGTGACTGTCCCTACTCCCAATTTTGTCACTGACAACGCGGGAGAGAAGGAATGATGCGTGATGCGGATCTCACCATCCTCTACCTCTTCCTTTATTTCCTTTCTTATCCTTTCCATGTGCGGAAATGTGTGTGTGCGTGTGTGTGTGTGTGTGTGCGTGTGTGTGTGCACAGAGCGGATGTCGTTGCACCGGAAGGATGTTTGATGGTTACTTTTGGCTTGCCTGGGACGGTTTCTTCTGTCCTCGTTGGTTTTGATCGTCAAGTCCTGGTGGTGTGGCGCTGTGCCTTTAACAGCTTTTCAGCCTTTCTGTACATGAGTGTTGAAGTGCAGTCCTGACTGGAACATACAACTCAGTAGGTCTTTGTGGAGGTTTTGAGCTTCACTTTTGTGAGAACGGTGTGCAAATTGGAATGGAATGGACGACGCACTCGACCGAATGGATACAAAACTAGGGCATCACGTAACGAGGGGACCATTTGCTGTTCATGTTTGAGTCTGCAGATTCAATTGACTTGCCATCAGATCCGTCGGTGCTTTTGGTGCTCAGTCAGATTTTGCATTTTGCAATGAGGCAGTCAACAAATGTGATGGCATTGCCTCAGAGCAATTTGAGACGGACTGGTGTTTATGTGGATGAGCATGAAATGTCTGAAGGGAGCCTCCACTTCCATCATGTTACTTGTGCCTGAATGAAGTGCGGAGTGGTTACGTGGCAGCAGGAAGACAAAAGTACCGAGGTGGATGGAGCAAACGAAGTGTTGGTTCCGTGTGGATGCTTACGCGCCTAAGTAGGTGGTTCTGTTAATTGGTGAATGGGCTTATGGTTGGCGGCTAGCCTACAAAAAAGGAGTCGACGAATTCCATATTGACGTGCAGTCTTGGAAAATGATTTCCGTTTTCGTCACTACCCACTTCAGTTTTTAAGGCATAACCATGAGGAGATGTGTAAATGAAGACAAATGCCATCTTTCCAATATGTTCGTGACGGAGACATAACTAGGATCAAAATACTTATACTTACACTAGTCTGATGATCCAGTGCCATCAAGAACGCCCCTACCACACTCACTCGGAGCAGTAACCCAGTACATTCGTTAGTTTACTATTCCAATTTGTAAAAGTTGTTCCTCTCTTAGCCCGCCACCCATACATCCAGCACAAGTTTAAAAGAGAGCTTACGCAATTTTACTCAGAATTGGGCATGAATACGGGGGCACAAGATGATAGTATTGTGATGTGCTTCGCCTTCAAGTGGCGCGCATCTTCTCAGCATTCTGCCGTTCGGAATAACCCTGTGGACGGTGATTCCGAGACGCCTACTTCCGTTTCAGTAGAAAAGGATGCAAAGGCCTTTCGGGGTGCCACTTCCCGAATTGATCTTGTGTTTCCTACAAGGAGAGACACTGTTTCCTCAATGTCGATGGCTAGTCGTGCTAATACATTGTTCCCCATGTAAACTTGAAAGTAAAACAATCATTTTTCCATTTGTGCGTTGACAGTGGTCATTTGAGTCGAAATGGGACCGTAATCCCACAGTCCGACAGTAGCCACGACACGTGCAGTGCCTCAACTTAGTCACATCTGATCAAATTGCACAGCGACAGCAGCTGTGAATGTATGCACGGATGCCTTGCAGCGGTAGAAATGACCTTGTGAATGTAAACGTGGCAGGGTGGTCAGGCACTTGACCATTCAGAGGTGGGATATGTACAACATTCGCATTTCAAGGGCAGACACACGTCTGTCAATGCGACTTTATGACCACGCCAGTTTTGTTGCTGGCTCACGACGCAAGCGTCATTTCTGTGAGTATTCAATGCGATGTGTGGAGGGGTAGATCGAGCTCATCTGATTGCATCGTCACTCCTCGAGGCGATGTCGCGCAATCGAGAGGTCATCTCACCGGGAAACATCCGTCTTACGAGCATCTGCGAATTCAACAGGTTAGCACAACTGCGCTTGTTGCTACAAGGCCAGCCTTCCACCTCCAACCAGCACAGAAGACCTGCAGATGTGTTTCGGTATGGAAGACTGCAACCTTCCGCATGGCAGCATTATCTGATATGCAACAAGGCATGAGGGCAGCATTTCACATTGGAAGCAAAGTGGACATTGGAACAACAAGAAGATGTGAGGGATTTCACCAATCTAGCAAGATTGTTCTGGCTTGAAATCAAAGGAGACGGTGTGACCTGACCTCACCTTTGCCAAAGGTGACAGAAGAGTTCAACGTACCGACATCCACGTGGAAGTGCAATGTCCTGGCGGTTGAGGCTGACATCCGAGGACCTCCGATCCCGTTGGTGTGCCCGACTGCCAAATTGGAGTCAGACTATTCTTCCATGCAGCGAAATCAGCCAGCAGTTTCTCCTTCGCAGCCTCAACACGACCGTCCCAATCGCGCTGCTGCGCCACCAACATTCGCTCGGCTTCGCGTTCCCTCTCTCGGCTTTTGCGTGTCTCATCCTCCCTCGCCTCGATTTGATCCTACCTCCAGTGACGGAAGAAGACGCTACCAAGAACTCGAAATACAAAGCTCCACTCTGCCACCGATGTTTGCTCAGACGGCGTGGTGTTATTGTGGGGCAAAGCATGATGGCCGCGTGTGCATGTGGTTGACACCACCTGATAGACAAGTAATAACTTATGAGGTCGGTAGCCAAATAAGTTGCAGTAATTTTACCATGGACGTCAATGTCCATCTGATATATTTGCTCGACAGGAAACAGACACGCCAAGTTCCACCTCAACAGAGAGCTTAGTCTCTGAAGGCGAAAATTGAACCTCGACTCATTTACCTCCGTCCAGTATCTACGCTGGATTGTCCATTCCCCATGTGATTGTGTGGATGTGTGATGCTAATGCCAAGAAAGGGCAGTCACAAGCGGGAGTTTGAAGGAATGCGGAGAAAATGCGATGGAAGTGGCTGCAAGAGAGAGTAGGGCAGTAGCCCTCTCCCACACACGCCATAGTGCAGCCCTTGCAAGGGACGAGCACTTCCCTCTCTCCCACTGATTCACCGGCTCACCGTCTCTCAAGTCATGACTGCGCCTTTCCAAATGGCATTTCCTTGTCCGCTGCACCATTCCGTTGTATCAGAAGCATAGGTTTCAAGGGCAACCAGTGGGTCTTCGACAGGTGAATAGGTACTGCTGAACCAACACGTCTGAAGTCCACTTCAAACACACACACACACACACACACACACACACAGAAATAAAGTGCAGCAGTCCGTTGGGCATGAAATGGCGCGCGAATTGGAAGTGTGCGGTGGGCAGTGGATGGATTGTTTGTGCATAATCAAATAGGAACATGCACATTTGCCTAACGAGGGGTGGAACGCAAAGGTACAGGCGCCATTTCCTATCACAACTCAGTCAAACAAACCTGTCTGTCTACCAACCAACACGCAGCCTAACCAATGACATCCCATAACATGGTCAGGCAATGGGAGGGAAGAACAGCAAAACCACCAACCCTCTACTCTCTCGCCATCCCTCCATGCACGGCACGTGGACGGAATGCACTCGCTCCGGTCAGCCTCCTGCCATCCACCATTTCCCTCCATCCATTCCTACTTGACAAGAGTCAATCGAATCACCCCACCTTGATTCACATCAACACTTTCAAATGAAGTATCCTCACACCGTTATCCCACTCTTCTCCAAACACCCCCAACAACTGGCCCTGCATTAGCACTTCAGATGAAGGCGCTTCCTCTACATGGTGCACCTACCTGTGAGTGTATCAGCAGCAGAATCACGTCATTTCTTCCCACCACTTCTGGGTGCGACGTCGACGTCTGGCCATTGCATCTAACGCCTTTATCGAATACTACACAAGTTGGACGAGATGCATCGGCACCGATGCAACCGACTTTACCTCGATTCATTCATCATGCAAGTTGGAGCCACAGTAGTGAGATTCTTTCAGGGGGAAATCATTGCATAAACGAGTGTGCTGAGAGTGAGGTGAGGGTGGTAGAGAGTACAAGGAGGGGTACTGTGGTGGTAAACAAATAAATATCTTTGTCTAGGCTTTATATGGCGTACCAATAGGCATTTTCATGCAATACAATATATCAATGCATAGTGTCCTACCGGAAGCTTCTTAATACTTTGTTTTATTTTCGCTTTGATCCTATAAGCAAAATTATTGTTATTAATTGCTAACACTTGTTCCTGGGAGACAATGAAACAGAATGTTGTTAAATTTAGAATTAAATATAGAGTAAAAATGTTTTTATTTAAGCCTAAAATTAGTGGCAACTAAAGCGCCAAAAGTAATGTCACGTGCAAATATTGATTATAGATTTTTCTACTAACCAATCACTTGCGCCGCAGGTGGCGTTGCGCATTTGGCGGTAGTCATGTTTGCGTTGAATACTCCGGATTTAAGGGCACAAATTCTGCGGCATCGAGTAGGTTTTATGTAAAATGTTGATCCGATCTCACCAAATCTGTTGCACTAGGCTCTTCACCCGGATCGTTTCAGGAAGTGCAGGAAAGCTGAGGCTGGTCGCGCACAAAAAATTAAGGAGTTGAGCCAACTTAACAATGTCATTCGTACGGCCGGTAAAGCCACTGTTGATTCACGAACTCAGGTGCTGAAACACATGCTTGAAGCTCGTGATCAGGAATGCAGATTTTTGGATGAAATAAAGCAGGTAGTAACATCACATATTTACGTTCCTACAATTAGTGGAGACATTGAATCCTTAAGGACTTGTTTTGAATGACATTATGCCCCTATTCCAGAAGTGAACATTCTGGTTTTTTTATTGCCAGAAAGAAGTAGCTTCAGCTCAAATGTGCTCTCCGGTTGACGAAAAATTAGCACAATTTGTTGACAAAGAGTACTCAATTAACGCAACTTGTGCTGATCCGACAATCGCACTCCTAGATGACGAGTAAGTGTCTAAAATTTGTACTTCTTGCTTAAATTATCACTTACTCGATAAAATGAGATGGAATTGTAAGAGTGGATCGAAGCCAATCGCAACACCTTCTAACCCTGATTCCCCTGTTTGAAGCCCCCGATTGAAGGAATTTGCTAGACGTATTCGTTCCAAGGCAATGAGCTTAATCCAGCGCGCTCAGATTATTGAAAACCAGCAAAGGCGCGAAAACCAGGCCGTAAGTTTATCATAGTTACACCTTAATAATTGTCATGACTACATTTTGCTATAAAGCATGCTAGGGGACAATAACTCCTAGTCAGAGTATCCACATAATGATGTCTTACATTCAGATGGAGATTAAGGAACAAGAGAAGTGTTGGTTAGAGGAGTACACAGCCAAAAATTGTGAGATGGAACTAAAAGAACGTTTGAAGGAGATCAACAAGAAGAAGGACTTCAGAGAGGGTATTATAAAGCAGGTTAGATTTTAAAGTATTTTCAATTTCGAAAAGTCATTAGTCAATTAAAGTATGCCCCAAGTATTGACACCACAGCAATGACCCGGCGATTGGAAAGTTTGATTAGTTAAGTGTCCTCATCAGTTTAATTCGGCTAAATAGAATGTCAAAAACACTTATCTCCATGGGAACATTGCATTTACTTCACAGTGGAACATTTCAAGTTTTCATTAAATAAATAATTACTTAGGGCAAACATGGACGAGATAATTATCATAGTGGGAGCCTCAGAAGATTCACCTACTCGCTGTAGGCAAGGTAAACTATTGCGGGACTTTTGAGATTGACATTCAGGCCGGAATTCCCGACCGCCGTCATTGATGCACCACTTAATAACTCCCCCAGGATGGAGAAAATATTACAACAGCTGCGTAAAAGATGCAAAGACCATTCACTGGTCTGTTGCATTTTAGATTTCCACACATCCGTCCAAGGATTGCACAAATTTTGAAGCTGAGAAGAAACGCTGTGAGGAGGTTTTAGCAAAGGAGTTAGCTGAAATTAAAGCGTAAGTTTTACTTCAATAACATTGACACTTCGAAGTTTCCCATTATACTTTTTAAATAAATTGCTTAAAAAATGTCTATATTTTGTATTCCTATCTGTTAAATAATGTTTAAT
This sequence comes from Echinococcus multilocularis, assembly GCA_000469725.3. Classification (NCBI taxonomy): domain Eukaryota; kingdom Metazoa; phylum Platyhelminthes; class Cestoda; order Cyclophyllidea; family Taeniidae; genus Echinococcus; species Echinococcus multilocularis. The sequence goes on along the minus strand of LN902842.1, from coordinate 850,669 downwards.
ATCCCGTGGCACTGGCTCCAGGGCAATGTTTTCCAACGTTTAAACTAAAGCTTACACAGAACCAAATTCCGAGAACTAGGGAGAAGTGGGGGTGAGGAGTGAGGCAGAACACCTTGTAAGATTATACCAAAATTGTCTTGTATGTTAAGGGAAAAAGAGGCCACATTTCATCAGAAGGAGGCGCTAAAAAGGAGCACCCTGGAGGAGTTATCCCGACGTAAGAAGGAGCTGTCGGATCGTAAACAGGACGAACTTGAATTCGAGATGAAGAAGCTGTTAGAACAGGAGGCGCTGAACGTTGCTATTGACGCAGGTCGAGATACATGGTCAAAAAACGTGGAGGCCAATCGCAGAAGGCAGGCAAGTGCCATCTTGCCTTCCTTTTCTTCTTCCTTTCTTCAAGTTCCAGACCAATTCCTTTTTTTACAGGAGTTAGCGGCTTTAAAACTGGTGGAGATGCAGCATGCTGCCGAAAGTAGCCTCTCAAAACAGGCTGCCAAAGCTTCTAGTGAAATAGAAATAGGTCGTGCAATCTTGGTTTCAGCTCAAGAAGCCGACGAGGTGCTTAACGAAACCAAGCAACGCGCCAAACAACAACGTGACTATTGCAACGAGCTTGATCGTGTTCTTGAATTAAAAAAGATGGCAATTAAGGTAGACTGTTATAATTGAGATGCCAGTTCTTCTTAAAAGATCGTACAGCCATATTGGTTATACATTTGCTTTAACTTAACCCAGGAGGAAAAAGACCGTGAAAAGGAGTTAGATCGGATTTATCTGGAGGCCTGCAAACAAGAGGAGACAAAATTGAAAAATGAAGATAAATTTCAACGAACTGTGGGTCTTCAAATGGGCAAATGTTTGAGGGTGGGCAAATTTATTTTATTCATCTATTTATGGTGTAGCAAATCCTTTTATACTTTGAAATGTTTATGTTGACTTAGTCCACGTACAGCAAAGAAGCCTAAAGCTTAAAAAACAATTTGGGAAAAAATTGTTTAGTCTAGCAGAATTTTAGGTAGCTGTCGAGTACTTGCATTAGTTTTGCGTTGTTACGTTCTTCGATAAGTGCGCTAGACGAAGGGTTATAATTTTCCAGTTATCAGGAAAGTTTGTGAGGCTTTCGGTAGGGTTTTGAACAATGGTATCATGCAATTTGAAGAGACATGTAAAGTGTATATAAAAAACTATCTGTCGGTAGGTCATATAAAGCCTAGACAAAGATATTTATTTGTTTACCACCACAGTACCCCTCCTTGTACTCTCTACCACCCTCACCTCACTCTCAGCACACTCGTTTATGCAATGATTTCCCCCTGAAAGAATCTCACTACTGTGGCTCCAACTTGCATGATGAATGAATCGAGGTAAAGTCGGTTGCATCGGTGCCGATGCATCTCGTCCAACTTGTGTAGTATTCGATAAAGGCGTTAGATGCAATGGCCAGACGTCGACGTCGCACCCAGAAGTGGTGGGAAGAAATGACGTGATTCTGCTGCTGATACACTCACAGGTAGGTGCACCATGTAGAGGAAGCGCCTTCATCTGAAGTGCTAATGCAGGGCCAGTTGTTGGGGGTGTTTGGAGAAGAGTGGGATAACGGTGTGAGGATACTTCATTTGAAAGTGTTGATGTGAATCAAGGTGGGGTGATTCGATTGACTCTTGTCAAGTAGGAATGGATGGAGGGAAATGGTGGATGGCAGGAGGCTGACCGGAGCGAGTGCATTCCGTCCACGTGCCGTGCATGGAGGGATGGCGAGAGAGTAGAGGGTTGGTGGTTTTGCTGTTCTTCCCTCCCATTGCCTGACCATGTTATGGGATGTCATTGGTTAGGCTGCGTGTTGGTTGGTAGACAGACAGGTTTGTTTGACTGAGTTGTGATAGGAAATGGCGCCTGTACCTTTGCGTTCCACCCCTCGTTAGGCAAATGTGCATGTTCCTATTTGATTATGCACAAACAATCCATCCACTGCCCACCGCACACTTCCAATTCGCGCGCCATTTCATGCCCAACGGACTGCTGCACTTTATTTCTGTGTGTGTGTGTGTGTGTGTGTGTGTGTGTTTGAAGTGGACTTCAGACGTGTTGGTTCAGCAGTACCTATTCACCTGTCGAAGACCCACTGGTTGCCCTTGAAACCTATGCTTCTGATACAACGGAATGGTGCAGCGGACAAGGAAATGCCATTTGGAAAGGCGCAGTCATGACTTGAGAGACGGTGAGCCGGTGAATCAGTGGGAGAGAGGGAAGTGCTCGTCCCTTGCAAGGGCTGCACTATGGCGTGTGTGGGAGAGGGCTACTGCCCTACTCTCTCTTGCAGCCACTTCCATCGCATTTTCTCCGCATTCCTTCAAACTCCCGCTTGTGACTGCCCTTTCTTGGCATTAGCATCACACATCCACACAATCACATGGGGAATGGACAATCCAGCGTAGATACTGGACGGAGGTAAATGAGTCGAGGTTCAATTTTCGCCTTCAGAGACTAAGCTCTCTGTTGAGGTGGAACTTGGCGTGTCTGTTTCCTGTCGAGCAAATATATCAGATGGACATTGACGTCCATGGTAAAATTACTGCAACTTATTTGGCTACCGACCTCATAAGTTATTACTTGTCTATCAGGTGGTGTCAACCACATGCACACGCGGCCATCATGCTTTGCCCCACAATAACACCACGCCGTCTGAGCAAACATCGGTGGCAGAGTGGAGCTTTGTATTTCGAGTTCTTGGTAGCGTCTTCTTCCGTCACTGGAGGTAGGATCAAATCGAGGCGAGGGAGGATGAGACACGCAAAAGCCGAGAGAGGGAACGCGAAGCCGAGCGAATGTTGGTGGCGCAGCAGCGCGATTGGGACGGTCGTGTTGAGGCTGCGAAGGAGAAACTGCTGGCTGATTTCGCTGCATGGAAGAATAGTCTGACTCCAATTTGGCAGTCGGGCACACCAACGGGATCGGAGGTCCTCGGATGTCAGCCTCAACCGCCAGGACATTGCACTTCCACGTGGATGTCGGTACGTTGAACTCTTCTGTCACCTTTGGCAAAGGTGAGGTCAGGTCACACCGTCTCCTTTGATTTCAAGCCAGAACAATCTTGCTAGATTGGTGAAATCCCTCACATCTTCTTGTTGTTCCAATGTCCACTTTGCTTCCAATGTGAAATGCTGCCCTCATGCCTTGTTGCATATCAGATAATGCTGCCATGCGGAAGGTTGCAGTCTTCCATACCGAAACACATCTGCAGGTCTTCTGTGCTGGTTGGAGGTGGAAGGCTGGCCTTGTAGCAACAAGCGCAGTTGTGCTAACCTGTTGAATTCGCAGATGCTCGTAAGACGGATGTTTCCCGGTGAGATGACCTCTCGATTGCGCGACATCGCCTCGAGGAGTGACGATGCAATCAGATGAGCTCGATCTACCCCTCCACACATCGCATTGAATACTCACAGAAATGACGCTTGCGTCGTGAGCCAGCAACAAAACTGGCGTGGTCATAAAGTCGCATTGACAGACGTGTGTCTGCCCTTGAAATGCGAATGTTGTACATATCCCACCTCTGAATGGTCAAGTGCCTGACCACCCTGCCACGTTTACATTCACAAGGTCATTTCTACCGCTGCAAGGCATCCGTGCATACATTCACAGCTGCTGTCGCTGTGCAATTTGATCAGATGTGACTAAGTTGAGGCACTGCACGTGTCGTGGCTACTGTCGGACTGTGGGATTACGGTCCCATTTCGACTCAAATGACCACTGTCAACGCACAAATGGAAAAATGATTGTTTTACTTTCAAGTTTACATGGGGAACAATGTATTAGCACGACTAGCCATCGACATTGAGGAAACAGTGTCTCTCCTTGTAGGAAACACAAGATCAATTCGGGAAGTGGCACCCCGAAAGGCCTTTGCATCCTTTTCTACTGAAACGGAAGTAGGCGTCTCGGAATCACCGTCCACAGGGTTATTCCGAACGGCAGAATGCTGAGAAGATGCGCGCCACTTGAAGGCGAAGCACATCACAATACTATCATCTTGTGCCCCCGTATTCATGCCCAATTCTGAGTAAAATTGCGTAAGCTCTCTTTTAAACTTGTGCTGGATGTATGGGTGGCGGGCTAAGAGAGGAACAACTTTTACAAATTGGAATAGTAAACTAACGAATGTACTGGGTTACTGCTCCGAGTGAGTGTGGTAGGGGCGTTCTTGATGGCACTGGAATGCCTGATAATATATGAATAAAACCCTGTCACAAATTCCCAGGAGGTTTAGAACGTGAATAGAAGGTTGTGAAACAAATCCGTGTAGGCTGAAGAGCCTGTACACACTGCCACAATTTTCGAAGTCCTAATCTCTCCGAACATTTCTCTCATCTTCCCTCATGGTCACGCCTCCATAATCGAAATTGGAGCTCTAAAATGCATCCAGTTGTGGACAACAAAGACCATACGTCGATTTCCCCAGTCGGTTTGATGGTTTGTCTCGAAGACCACAACTCCTTATAATCCGTTTGCTTAACTGACCAGTTACCCGAGCATAATGCTTTGTAGCTGACCTCCCTATACCACGTTGAACCAACACTCATGAACTGCATGTACAGAACATCGCGAAATGGCACAATGTACAATCAACAAAAAAAGTAAAATTGGCAAGAAGTAGAGAGAGGGAAAAGAATACGAACAAGGAGGCCAAGAACGAACACCACCCACCATAAAAGCCAGGCTGCCACACCGAAAGACAATACCTCATGGCAACCATCGCCGAGATTAATGCACTGTTCTGTTGGTATTGCAAAGAACTCGAAACTGTGCGGCTTTAGCGCACTGGCGGTGGTTCATAATGCGTACGCTAAGTGATACTGATAAAATAGTCATTAGACTGAACATTGTCAGGGAAGATGGGATGAGCGCGTGATGGGGAGAGGAGGAGGGGTTTTTAGTTGTTGGTGCTGTGACTATTGACACGGTATGGATGGCCAGGGCTAGCTGACTTGGGCAAGAGACAACGACACGACGGACTACCGCATTGATGAGGGGAATTGGTATCGCACCACGCAACTGCGTCGTCTTCTTCAAAGGAGGGCGCTGAAATAGCCAAAGAGTGTGATTTAAGCCAACTTGCTTCTTTGTTAATTACCAAGGATGATGCAAAGAATTAAACTCCTTTAAACTACAAGAAAAGACGATCTGCGAGAAAAATGTGCTCATGGAATATCATTGTCTAGTCCTTAAAAATAGGTAGAAGGAAGTACAAGCCCACATTGCGGTTCGCATCGTCTGAAGTAGAAGAGTGACCACAAAAAGTACCAAGAATTCCGTTCCCTATACGCTTATAATAAAGCTACTTCCAGACCCATACTCCAAGTTATAACATCTATTGGTGCCTAAAGGAAGCCACGTTTTAGATAGTGGAGCCATTTTACCCTATTTTGTAAGAAGTAGTGCAAGAGACATCCAGACTAACCCTCGAACTAATGTTAATGTAGGTGGGATGAGTCACCAGCATACGACAAAAACATCACAGCATTGAAGTGACAATATACAGAACGCACAAAAGCGCAGGATCCTACGGGAGACATTCAAGTCAAACCAGGATCTTTACATCCACAGCCATGCTATAAAAGGTGCATTAATGAGGTAGCACTACATCTAGAAGTAAGCACTAAGTGTTCCCCACTACAAATTGTCGGCGCACGTGTAGAGGAGACAAGCAACAATGAAATAACACTGAACACAAGGCAATCATTCTGGGTTACAACAATTTGAAAATACAAAAAAGTTGCCACAGCCGCACCGCCTACCACGACATCAGCACAAAAGAGTTGAAGGATTGTTTTGACAAGGCAGACTAAAACCTTCCAATCGCCCCACTAGTATGATATGTGATAAAGCAGGACCGCATAATTCCACTTTGGAATCAAAGTGGACATAAGAACATATGGATGATTTGCCCAATCTTGCCTTCTAGTATGAAATCAAAGGTGTTGATTTGACATGGACGCTTCTCGTAAATCGCCAACAACAATAATGATGATAGGTTGGAAGTAAGAATGCAGCAGTGTGAACAGAGGACCCATATCTATCCACCTACCTGAATGGAAGAACTTTTCGTCGGGAAGCGACTCAGAGTGCACCAGGGTTAAACTGGAGAGCATTTCAGAGGACAACTCAGGATCCGGTTGGTTAACCATAGCTTCCACTAATTCTTCACGGTGGCAGTTGCAAGGACAACATGAGCCACTGGAGGAGATGAAGGACGCGTCCATGGGGGAGTTACGATGGGTAAAAACGCTGCAGCTACCACCACTGCTCCACGAGTTCTCCATCACCGAAACAGAGGTAGAGGTTGCGGGAGCGCCTGTACACTCGTCCTTATTGTTCCACACAAAACTTAAACTATCATTTACTCGATCCAACTCAATTCGATTGGCGTGCACCCGATTAATTAACTCCTGACATCCCGATTCGAGCTGTAGCAGGTCGTCTGAAATGCTGTTAGTCAAGGCGACAAGATCAGAGAGGCCTTCGCCGTAATGCACACCCGCTCTGTGGGTTTCGCGAGGCTCAGTGGAGCCGCCTTCGCACTCTTCTTCGTCTTGATCAGTATATTCTTCAAAACGGACGTCAGTGAGATTGTGGAGATCAAAAGTAAAGTAGACACCCTCGTCATCCAGCTCCAGACCTTCAGATTCCGGATGATCGCCTTCTTCGAGGTCGTCTTCAACAAGTGGTGAGGTTGCAGCTTCTCGAGTCTCGCGGCGCGCATCAACACCGCAGTCACGTCGGACGACTGGGATAGAGGGGGAGAGAATGGGTTGGGGACGTGGATGAAAATAGCACCGTTTCACAGAGGTGGCAGCGGCCAGGTTCATAGCACGGGCTTCTTCGGTATAGAAAACGTCTTCAAATTCCTGGTCCATCTCCTGAAGGGTGGCGAACAGACTTGTACGTGGAACAGTTTTCCAAAACTCCAGGGCGCATAGCGGGACCTTAGAGGATGAAGGCGATCGAACCGATGGTGACGATGGCGATGATGCAGCCGCAATGCTTGTGCTAGTAGGCGCTACACAGGCAACCAACTTTGGTGAGCGATGGAAGAGTGGTGTTAATGACGACGAACTGTCTTCAGTATGCAATTCTGCAACAAGAAAACGTTCGCTTTATTAATTTCCATTCACCACTTTAGTGCCATTGTACTACGGTAGTGATATTTCTTCCAACATCTTATCAACCCTTTTGCTCAATGCGGTCAAAATTATTATAGTGTCTTTGGCTACCAAAGTCACATTCACGTTTGACATGCACTTTCTCTTGCATTACAATCAATAAACAAAGTAGCGCTAGAGAGAAACGGTTCAAAAACGTCTCTTCTGAACCTGCATACCATATCCTTATAAAAATTTGGGTTAAATGAACTAATAATTCTACCCTGATCACCCCCAGTACTCCGATACAAGCTAAACGGACGACCAAACGACATGGAAATAAGGACAAATTGACAAGAAGATGTGAATGTTGAATATCAGCGCTGTGAAGTTACCTCAACTTGGGTCTTACTACATGATTCTTCTTTAAAACAAATTATCTTTCTAATAGTAACTGAGGCAAGAAGCACTGGTTGTAGGGCGTCGACCAGCCTCGAGCATCGCCCCATTACAATTTACAAGGGGGACGTAATTGTTGACCCATCGAAACCTGTGACGTGCATTACTGACATAGAAAACAAGTGCCCTCTCAATGTAACGGGAAGTCGACACAGAGCCAATATATGAATTGTGCCTAATAAACACGTTTTGAAAGCAATCTCATAAATCAAATTGCAAGACGCATTAAAAGGAGACCTTGGCTTGCACACCGATCAATCCTTGATAGACACAAAAGCCATCAAGTTTTCAAAATCCTGTTTGCCACGGTGCCGTAACTCTAGAAGCCTCAATACTGAATGGAGACAGCACTGACGTCGGAATGAAATGTCATATCATCTTGAGGGCTGTTCTACCTTTTAATGATCCATTTAAGTTACTGTGGCTTATAACGTTCAAGTGATCATGGATATAGACAACTGTTTCAGCTCCAGCTTGTCTATACGACTTCTTCAGCCACCACCTTGGTATTACTATGGGACTTCTGCTTGCATTTCACCAACCCTTTTAAGCATTTACAAAAAATTCTAGTTAGATTCACATTTTTTTAGCTACAGGTGGGTCGCAGATGTTAAGAAGCTTTCTAGCATAAACAAAATCAAATAAACAAACATATCGAGAATCTTGATGCGAAATATGAACTGTGTAAAGGTAATTATATTTCCGGCCCATTTGTTTGCACAATCTAACTGGGGTTTCGCTAGCGAAACATTTGACGCGTACTCTAAACTTTCAGTACAGACTTGTTCATTTATTTCAATATGCTTCATTTCCTTGCTCATTTGAGGATTTGAGAAAAGCATTTCCAACAAGTGCCTGACGGTAGTCTTGCTCCAAACTAACTTCATATTTTAACAAATAAACACTACTTATATCCTAGGTTTTGATTATACAATATTAACTAACGAGGCACTATAGTCCCTCATGGCTCAGCCTTCACGTCAGCCACTTTAATAGTCTCTAAGCTCTTCCGTGTGATTTTCGTAAGACTAGTTCCAGGCGTGGATACTTTAAACGCCCTCAGTGATAGCTTGAAGGTAGTATCATGATGAAAACGGTTTTATGTATAAATTTGCATTCATAAGTTGACATGGGATGGAAGTTGCGCAACAGTTCAACTTCTCGACACAGAAACAAATAATACAGTGAGTGTATGTGTGCATGTATGTATAATATATTGAGAGCGATGTCGGATTTAGCGTGGGCGACTATTACGTAACCGCAGAGGCGATGAGCATTTCACTAGCTGTACAAGTAAACAAAAAAGATGGCGCAATAGTTGTGCGCATATGAATGGACGGGCGGATGAAGTAGACTGCAATCCGAGAGGAGAGAGGGACCAGAAAACATTCAATGAAATGGCAACACGCCGCATCAAGCAAAATGGCGCAGTGATACAGTTCGACCTTTTGTAAACAATGTAATCAACATATTACTTATAGTAATAGACGATCCGTTTGTACATACATGCTGTTAGCCAACAGCTAAATGGGTTGAATTCCACCCAGCTAAAAATTTATTTGGAACAGGGCACCTAATGTGAATGGCTAAGTCCAACAAAAAAGTGATTGGTAAAAGCATTTCAACACAATAATGGTTATTGATGAAGCGAGTGGGGTACGAAGCGGTTTACGCGGTTCAAAAAAAACACGGAAAGGGAGACAACGAAGTTGGCATCAGGTGTAAAAAGGAAGTATGAGCTCAACACAACCGTAAAAGCATCTGGGTTGATATCATTGCATCTGAATACCACTATAAAGGCCTTAGAAAAAGATGGAGCAATCTGTCTAACATGACAGACTAGCAACGAAGTTCAGTACCTACCCTTTATTTGGAATGAAACTAAGACCATCACAGAAAGACAGGTGCAAAACCGAGAAGTGGGATACCAACGTAGTCATAGAGTAAATTTCCTTTTGGGCTGGTTCTTATTAGAATCCTTTTCTCTAAAGGGACCTCGACTAACAACAAGCACGCTATAGAATGAGATATAACAGCAGCATAAGATTTAATAACCATTTTGGTGCCTCAACGTTTTCGCAATGTTTGCAGCCTCTCCAACGTTAATGATGAACGCTATTATGTACCAATGTGCTCTGTTAGGACTTCAGCGAATACTCGAAGTGTCATATCAGTGACAGCGGCGAGCCACTGAACCTAGCCCAACGCAGATTTCACTGGTTAGATACGAAATCCATACGTCAAAGAAGAGAAGTGGTACTCAGCAGATGACAAAATGTGCAAACTCAACAAAAAAGACTATCAAAGCTACGTCCACTTTTGACCAGCACTCCCTCCCCTCGCATTGTAAATCAACAACCAGAGTAGCACCTGCATACTATATTCCCATAAAAATTTTGGTTAAACGAACTAATGATACCTCTACTCTGATCCCCCTAGTACTCCGATACAAGCTAAACAGGCGATCAAACATGGAAATAAGGACAATCTGATAGGGATATGCGAATATTGAATGTCAGTGCTGTAAAGTTACCTCAACTTGGGTTTTACCACATGAGCTTTCTTTAAAGCAAATTATCTTGCCATTAGTGACTGAGGCAAGAAACGCTGGCTGTGGGGCGTCGACTCGTCTCGAGCATTGCACAGTCAGGGTTGTTGCCGCATTACAGTTTACAAGGAGGACGCAAACTTTGACCCTCAGAATCCTATGTGAGGCATTACTGATATCTAACTCAAATATCTTCTTTTCTTGATGTTTCGTTGGTGACTCTTTTAAAGCATCCACAAAGGTAATGGTGATCAATGCAGAAGAATGAAAACGTTTAAAACTGGAAGGGATCACAACTTACTTCGTGGTGTCACAGAATCAGCTGATAGACGCCAGAGACGACTGGCTCCATTCTTTACGTCAGAAGCAATGTGAAGGCCAGATTTGTTGGTAAAAGGTGAATGGTGCCCCGAGCACATCTCAACGGAGAGGCAGAGGGAGGAGGCATTGGAGATAACTTGAGCGCGGCAAATACCTGCGTTTGGACGCGAGGGCTTTAACCACCTGACGGAAGGTGTATTAACCGTAGATTCACTGTGACAACGCTGGCGGCCCAGATCCAGGTTCGGATAGAAATACTCTTCAGAGTTGCGCATCAGACACAGGAGACATTGCGCCGACGTCGCAGTGGCAAGTTTGCACGTATGAAAACACATTCCTGGACTGGAAGGCATCTTTAGAGCTTCTATAGACGACGTAGTGGTCGGCGTTATGGGATAGAGGGGCTGCTGTTGGTGAGATTGTGGCGTTGACGTTTTGGACAGAGGAACAGGAACAGAGGGATGAGTAACGCACTGGGTGTAGCGAAAAGCAGCTGCCCGCAGAATCTCCGAGATTAGTGCCGACTTAGTCCTCAACTCCTGCAGACGGGCCGTCACAGGAGTGTCGGAGTCCTGTGCAAATTAAGAGACAGGCTAAAGTTTAAAGTCTACGTGAGGCCTTCCCTGGCCGACTGAAAAAACGTGCATGCTTGCACTCGAATTTTACTTTAAGAATCTCGGTTTCCCCTTCACCAAACCTTTGAAAATTGTAAATAATTTCGTCGATTAGTTCAGTTTAAGCACCCATTTTAATTTGGCAGTTAATGCTGTAGGTTTCAATACCATAAGGTGAAGGTGAATGCAAAATTACCTAACCTTAAGCCATAAATGGGTTGGCGCCCTCGGATTCGAAAGTAGTGAAAAACCCCCCCAAAATTTCCCTAACAATGGACACGTGACTGCCTAGCAAATGCTCTCTGGTTCACAAAAATAGACCTTAAGCTTGTACGTGCCTGTAAATGTTTGGAAAGGCATGCAATTGTGTTCAGCCGAATCTACCGGCCAATTGTTAGAGAGGAAAATGGGCAACCTTTACCAGTCGTGCAGTAATCCGAAGTAGCTTTTCATGACTACCCCAAAAATACACGCAAACACAAATGCGCAACATGGATCATGCATCAACAACCATCGTAAAGGAGAAGAAATCGGTGTTGAAAACGAGTCACGTGAGAGAGGAATAAAATAACACAACGATTGTCAGACGCGCATGCACACTAACTCGGATCACGCATGCAATAATTCCGCAGACAACTACCCCCTCGAGCATAACAAGTGGAAACACCATATCTTCTCCAAGGCCTACTTATTGCTCTCAAAAACGCGCACGTTAAACTACCCAGATGACAGTTTCAAGGCACAAAAGTCCCAAAAGCAGACAAACTCCTCCATTTGTCAAAGTTCTTTGCAGTTGCCACCACAATAGGTTTTTTAATTCAATAAAGGAAACTTCGCTCCGTGTACACAGAAATGATGAATCACCCAAAAGAGATGGGGTTAGCCTTGAGGGTTTTAAAGGAATCAAAATTTTAGTCTGCAAATAGGGCTTTATCTTGAATGGAAAAGGCAGGCTGCATGGGCAATTCAGTAGGTTTCTTGATAGAAAATTCGTTAAAAGTTTAAGAATTCTTTCCCACCATCTCTACCGTTGGATGTGACTTTCTCCTGTTACGTGATCTTCCTGCTTTACACACTGCAGCAGTTGGGAAGATGAGCATATAGAATTAGCCTAAAATCGTTTCGGGCACAAAGTGTCCATTTAAGCCTCAAGGTTATCCGAGTGGACTCTTCAGTTGCCACGATTTTGGTCTACTAACTAAACAGTATGAGGTTCCGCTCATATTCTTTCTGTTAACTTCAGTACCTTCGTGATAGCTTTATCCAGAAGCGTACGTTTTATAAGGACTTCAGTGATAATCCGGCTGCCACATTAATGGCATCGGCGGACTAATCCGATCAAAACAAAAAACAATCCCCACATCACCGTGGATCGTTGAGAGCGCGGACACACACTAAGAGGATTATCAAGACTACTAGCTTTTATTAATCACCATAGTCTCGTTTTGGTAAAAAGGTTAACAGCAGGATTAACATCAGACCTGTACGATTGCATAACACTCAACATTTATGTAAAAATGAACGCTACTTGGATAAATGACATCTCCAATATGATATGAGGAGCCGAATTGAATCCAGATAGATGAGTGAGCAGCTTTGACATAAAAAGAGGCAAATAGGGCAAAATAATTATATAAATCAACTTTAAATGACACTTTAGTAAAAGACCAAACTTTAGCCAAGTGCTTCTACGAAAGGAAGGTGGCATAAAGACATGCTTGTTGTAGAACAATGAAACTCCCCTAAGCGGTGCCAAATCAAGAATCCTTACTGATAATGGGATCAGATATCTTCTCGATTTGATGGAAAATCAATACATGCTCCTTATTCCTAACCCCAGAGTGCTCTTTTAGGGCACAAAAGGGTGACTGGAAGAAGCGCCAAGGATGGTACTTCAAAAGAGGGGAGCTATGCGGCTGAAGAATACTTGCTTAATCCCACATTGAAATGTTCGGGTTCCACGTTCTCTGTGGTTTCGATTCTCGTCTTGTCATTACAATATCCCGTTCATGTTGTTTTGGTTAACACTCTGGCAGACCTTCTCAACACCTAATAATAAAGTTTGGTCTGCAACTGTGCACATTCAGCGAAAATTCGAATGCACCAAAATAGACTCTCAGCACAACAATACTAATGCAGGAATTTTTTAAAAAAAAGGAAGAATAGGCATTTGGGCAAATTGCATGGCTTAAACCAATACCATAGATGATAGTTAGAAAGGGTCGCTGAATTTGAAAGCCGTATGCCTGTGAAACCTATTCAAGACCATCAAACAAGACGTCGATTGCAAGGCAACGGCTAACGAAATTAGACGCAGCTAAGCACTTTCCATTCATTAGGAAATCAAATTAATAACTCTGTAGCAATGGTCATTGGTTCCGCCATATCAGTTATCAATAAAGGTGGCATTCAAGCAGTCACTGGGTTCAAGAGGGAGAACCGATGGGAGGTACGCGACAGTGGAGAGACCTTTAGAAGCAGTCAAAGTTTCCCACATTCAACATGAAATAAAATCAAACGGTATTTAGAAGGCTAAAGCACCAAAATAAATGAGAAACCTTTTCAATATCAACTAACGACACTCACCACCATCAGCCACTCAAGTAGTTTGTGGAGTTTTAGGATGCTCAACGCGGCAAGACTGAGTGCGAGGGAGACCAGATAGATGAGAAACCGCATACCCGGGTCGGAGACTGGAGAAGGGAGTTTTTAAAATGGTAAAGAAACACGATATGATCCTGATCTTTTGAAGTAAACTCCAAGACTGATACACACTGTACGAAAACTTTAGCGCAAGTGAGTGCCTTTATGTGGTCATTTATTATTAGTCAAATATTTAAAGGCTTGACTTTATGCAAGACGAGTAGAACTATCGTATGGGAAGATTGTATCAAGGCACCAAAAAAGCAGGAAAGTGACGCGATGGCATGTAGGTGAAGTTGCGCCACGTACACTTATTATTATTCAAATATTCCAATTTTCAGAACAAATTAACACTGAAAAAGGTGCTGTGATTTTTGAAGAAAAAAAATTGCAATTGTAGCTGGAGAAGGAAAGGTATTGATCATAAAATACCCAAAGGCAAAAAATGCAGTTATCGAACAACAGAACCTTCTGAGCGAGGAGCATTAAAATAGTACTTTACGCACACGGTGTGCCTAAATTTCTGCACAAAAAAGATGCTCCCACGGTGCAAAAAAGAGCGATTGCACATACTACCACGCAAACGTCATCCAAGCATTTGAAAAAAAGGAGTTTCACATTTCTACTACCTACCTCCAGCATGAATCATTTTCACCTTTCCTTTGGTGCATTTGGAACCCACTTTATGGGAATCGATGATGAGAGCTAGCTCACCATCATCGCTCGAGGCCATTTGTTTTATGGAGGACTCCAATGGGGCCCGAATGTGGCGATGTCTTGAGAGCAAACGTGGTTTTAATTTGAAGGCAGTGGAAGCAGCGACGAAGGAGGAAGTCGAGATGGTCTGTTCGTCAATCCCAGCACCCAGTAGAAAGGAAGGGATTTTAAGCCTCCGCATGGAGAGCCCCCATGTCAACCGAGCAGTTTTTGTCATTGAGACTAAAGTTTGTAGCCGGGAGTTTATTAAATGTAAAGAGTATTACAATTTACAAAGTTCTCAAGCTCGAAAAATTTACTGAAATACAACACCATCTAGGAGGTTAATTGACATACAGAGGAAGTGAAATGTCAGTATTCTGCATCGATAAAGTTTAAATGACGGACCAAAATAAAACAAAATACGGGCATAATACGAATCAGTCCCCACGTATACATTAATACAAGCATGATTCAGATTGACAAAATGTATCCAAACGATAAAATAAGCGTACAAGAAGCCCGTATGAAAAACATGCAAGAGGTTCCATAGCAAACAGTCGGTTAAAAGTTGTTGCATGTATCGAAGTCATTAAGCGGGTTATTTACCTGCAGACAACAAAACTGCATTACGTTGGCACTAGCCAGCAGAGGAGCTGACTGTTATAAGCTCGACTAACCAAACACCGGTGCAAGCAGGCGGAAAGCGCTGAAACAATAGTACGAAATTTACACCGAAAAGGGCATTCGAGGTCAAAAAAAGTGACAATAAAAATGGATTAAACAACTTGTAAGCTGTTCAAAACAAACTAAATCACTCTGTATTTTCTGCATTTTCATAAATTTTAAAGGCTCAAAACCTGTGGGAAAGCAAGACAGGTAGCTTTTTTTGCAGAAGCGAAAAATGAATTCATTATTTACACCACGGATGTATTTTGCTATGGTAAATGCACGGATAAGGAAAGCCTTAAGTCAAAAAATTTGTATAAGGCCTGGTACAAAAGAATATTTGTTTGTAGTTAGTGTTGGGAATTCTTATGCCCTAGAGCCAGATAATATGCTCAAAAGCTTCGTGAAAAAACAATACATTTCAAAGAGTTTGAACTAAATAAAAGCAACACCACGCTTTCTTTTTCGCATGCTCTAAAATGGCTTTATTACAAACTTGTTATGTTTTTACAACTCCTTTGATGAAGTCGATCCACGAAAGTAATGTTATTCGTGTCATTAGTGGCTGGGTTGAGATCAATTAGTTTATGGCTTCATTTTATCTTCCTTTACTTGCTGCCAAATTACAACACCTTTGTGGAGAAATGCTTTTCACAAAGTCCAATGCCTTTATTTTCACTGTTTTTTAAAAAATTCACCAATAGCAATAAAAAATGTGGTTTTTCAATTGACACAACTGAATTTTTCTGTCTGTTACTAACGTAGGCAGTTAGACCTTACTCTTTATGTACCGAAATGTAAGGTTATTAACAAGTGCAAATAAAAGTAATTATTTTTGCACGTTAATCTTGTAAAAATGCCATGATTGAACAATTTTTGGGCTATTCATGAAAGTGCGAATTTCGATGAATATATGCAAGGTATGAGCATTCTCCCTGATAGTAAGTACTGTGCTTTTAGTGTCTGTTGACAATTGGGTTCATCCTAACTGGTGGACCATGGCTGCAAGCATGAATCGGTGGTTTACTCGAATGGGAAAGCTAGGTGTAGGCTTGGTTGCAGCTGGCAGTATCTTACCTCTTGTCCTTTATAACGGTAGCAAATGATTTTGTCTGAGATTATGTGGTATTAGTTGATGGAGGTCAGCGTGCTGTCATTTTTGACCGCTTCAAAGGCGTTCGCCAAACAGTTGTCGGGGAGGGCACCCATTTTATTATTCCGTGGGTTCAAAAGCCTATAATTTATGATATCCGGTCTAAGCCTCGTAATGTTCCTGTTATGACAGGGTCAAAGGGTATGTTCTACGGGTCACCTGGTGATAATACATTTGTTGCGACGGTGTATACCTCCCTTTTTTCTTGCAGATCTTCAGACAGTCAACATCACTCTTCGCATACTCTACAGGCCACAGGCTGATTTGCTGCCCAAAATTTACTCTAACCTTGGCTTCGATTATGAGGAACGTGTCCTTCCCTCCATCACCACAGAAGTCCTCAAAGCCGTTGTTGCTCAGTTTGATGCTAGTGAACTTATCACCCAGCGAGAGCTCGTTAGCCAGCGTGTCAATGATTCCCTCACGGAGCGTGCTGCTTCTTTTGGCATTCTTCTTGATGATATTGCTCTAGTACGCCTAACTGAATGTGTTCAGTTGCCTAATGATCTCGGGTCTTTAATTTCGCTCTTTTAGGTAGTTACAGATGGAACAACGAGGTAGTAGCTGGATTTGTCTTTTCTTTTAGACGCAAATATCCTTCACGTCGGAGTTCTCGGCAGCTGTTGAGGCTAAGCAGGTGGCACAACAGGAAGCGGAACGTGCGCGTTTCCTCGTTGAAAAGGCGGAGCAGCAAAAGATGGCGGCGGTGATAAGTGCGGAGGGTGACTCAGAAGCGGCAAAGATGCTGGCCAAGTCTTTCGGCTCCTCGGGTGATGGTTTGATTGAATTGCGACGTATTGAAGCGGCAGAGGATATCGCCTACCAATTGGGCAAAAATCGCAATGTTTCCTATCTTCCTGATGGTGTTAATGCTCTTCTCAATCTTCCAAATATGGGGTAATTTTTATCCCTTCATTCTTGCCCAAATCAATCGCCATCATTGATGTAAATCATGGAGCTGCTATTTGATACAGTCCCATTTTTCGTCCTGAATCTTTGTGCCTCTGTCGTGGTTAGCTGTGGTGATGCCTGGACACTTCGTCCATGGGGTAATAGTAATAGTTTTGCTGTCCACACCTCTTTTAGGGGTATCGATGCCCTTGGTAGCCTAGGCTTGTCCTGCAGGTTTCGATACTAGTACTCCCTTTTGGGGTCATGTGGCACATTCATTGAGGTCATGACCCCGGAGTGGATGCAGTTCCTCGAGGCAACTTGGTTCCGAAAACTTTAAACGGGCGTGATACGATGCCTCCAAACAGTACTACACCCGAGATAATTTTTCCACTCAATGGGGGAGAGGATTCTTAAGATCTCCGGGCTGTGTGATTGGCGTCAGCCGTAACACCGTGACTGGAGTGCCTCGTTAAATCTTATTCTTTAGAGCTTGCTGTCGTTTGGTGCCGACTATTTCGTCTTGGATGGTACTAACGTTAGTGCTAAGTACTAAGTTGAACGTAAATTAAGGTAGTAAGCGCTGTCACTGAAACCCTCGAACAACTTTGGGTCTTTACTCAGATGCTCGTTACAACAGAATCGCGAGGTGCCTCAACATGCGCACTTCCTGCTTACGTGGAGTAGGTTGTTCTTTCGGTGGAAGCGGGAAGGCAACGTTTAAAATAAATTTGTAGCCGCCTGCGAAAAGGACAGCTCGAGACACCGAAATGGGAAAATTACTCTAAGAATACTGCAACTGCGGGTAAGCACTTGGAGGCAAGAAATACCGGCAAACGTTGGCCGTACATGTTAACTTCGGTGAGTGATCTCTAGAACGCTATAGCATGGGTAAGATACCAATGTCAATCATCGGCCTGTCAGCCCAAGACATGAGAAAAAACTGCACACTGGACTGCATCAACAAAGGACAAAATCGCAATTCCCAAATTTAACGACACAGAACCGCCTGTTTGCTATTTTGGGCAACCCTAGCCACGACACACCGCAAAGCCTCCAAAAACAACGTACATTCACACTGCCAAGGCAATGAAAAAACGCGCGTCAACCGATAAAACCTTCAAAACCGCAACAAAATAACAACCATAAGTAGGGCTTTTGAGATGCTATCGCACATCATAGAAGAATGTTGACCCCAAAACAACGTATCGCACATCAGCAAACACAATGGTCTAGAGGGCCACAAAGAGCCCCCCAGTTAAGGCTCCAACAGCAAGGAAAGGGAGTCGACCGTAAGACATTTGAAAGACGTTTATTGTCAAATACAGAGAAACGCATATCTTGACCATTAAATCAGAGAGCACCTAAAACAGCAAAGAAAAGATAAGCAGAGAATCAGTAGATCAAAATTAATCATGCTTCATGCAAGAGGTGTCATATCATCACATGCAACAGGTGCGCAACTTACCTGTACTGACAAGTCACATTTACAACCTGAAATACAAACCAGCAGTGATAAACAAAGCTCACAGTTAATCAGATAGTAGTTGTAATCAAATTCACTCATTTGAACTATGCGAAACATCATGAAATTGTTCACAACGCACACGCGTTTACAGTTGTGACGTCCACCCAATTTTGCCCTGCAAGGACCATCGCGTCAGATGTTGCCTACAGTGAAATGACACACATGAAACCACTCGCGCGATCCACTGTATCAGATAGGGGCGAGATTTACGATCTCACGGGGACTCATGGCATCTCTATCATCACTCACCTAATTGATCAGTCTTTCGCGCGCCCTCCACTGCAAATGAAAAGTCCTTGCAAACGTTATGAGCTAACTTCAGTGGCAGAAAATGTTATCATTAATCTCAACAGCAGAACTGGCCAAATATCATCATTTACTTACCACGGGATCACGCTGAAACCTGGAACAGGAGAGTGGATCGTTAGGAAGTCAGCCGAACGAGAGAGCCCTCAGGCAATCGGACATACTAATATACATCACAAAGGTGGGACAACCCGCTTACCGCAGCAAACACGCGAAAGCAACTGAACGTATGCGTGCTTGTGCGTACACGTGCTCTGAATTTATCATATGGATACAAACAAACATCCAGGGTAAGATGTGGACGCATGATTTAAAAGTCCGTGATATACACCTTTTTAGCTTTTACATCTTACACTTGCTGTTAAATTTGATGTATCTTAAAAAAAAAGGCAACTGATTTCTTTTGTTTGTTACACAAATGTTGCGGAAGATGAAATATTACGTCACCACCATTGAACGATCTAAATATGCATTTGTAATGCGATAGTGGGTTAATCCTTGGTTTTGGTGAGGTGCCATTTTTGTGCTTGGAATTAACCCCCTTGTACCTCTCTGGGTGGGCTGGCCTTTTGGGCCATGCCAATAGCCCAGACACCTTCTCCGTGCTGAATATATTCTGCCCGCGTATTGTCTTCTTTCGCCTTCAGGGAGTTTCAGGACGCTACATTGGTGGCAGTGGAAAGCGAACCCGATCTTAAAGGACATGTATCCTGATTCTCCACTTCTGCGTGATAAGCCTTAATGGAGCGGAAGAGCTACATATGCTACAGACGGGAGAATTGTGATGGCCCCTAATAGAAGGGTTGGTATTTACATCTACCTTTGGCATCTCTCCCAGTCCCGTGTTCTGCAGAAAAGCTATTAACAACCGAAGCGACACTAGCCGTGAACCATCTGGAAGTTTTGTTACGTATTTCCCCTACCGTCCCTCATAGACCTATTTTAAATCATGCACTTCTTTACTCAAATCTGCTTTTAGGCCAGTGTTCCTGCAATTATCTATGGACACGCATGACGGCCGGCGCAGTTCCCCGTCCTGAATTAAATCCCTAAACCGGACGAAACCCCAGATTCAGTCGAGCCGCCAAGAGGGATCAGTGATGTTGAGGTCAAGTATCCCCTAAGTTGCGCACTAATTTGGTGATTGGCACGGTCAGCTCGTCGGTGTTTCGTTACTGCACCGACTATTTTATAATGGCCGACGAGGGAGGTTGACCTGTGGGAGCGCCGAGGACGACGCTCAAAAGAGGAGGGAGGCTATGTAATACGATAGTGGTTTATCCCTCGGTTCTGATGAGGCGCCACTTTTGTACTTTGAATTAGCTCCCTTGTACCTCGCTGGGTGAGCTGGCCTGTTAAGCCATGCCAGTAGCCCAGACACCTTCTCAGTGCTGAATATATATATTCTGCTCGAGTATTGTCTTTTTTGGTCTTAAGGGAGTCTTGGGACGCTACACATTCTTAGACTAAGCATTAAAAAGAACATGTTACATTTAGATATATTTAGGAGATTTGCGTACTCTTACATAGCAGATATAGCAAGTGGTCTTATTAGAACTCTTGATGGTATATCTATTTTAAGCGCACAAAAATAACCAAAAAGCAACTTCTTTAAAAAAGTAAACTTAGTTGTTTTTTGGTTTTTTCAGATTCAAACTTTTAAAAACACTTTTTGGAGTGTACCTAGTCCCGAAATATTCTGCTATCTTGGCTAAGAGCTCAATACATACTGACTGCCATTTGTGATTTTTGGTTGTTTATAAAAGTGATTCAAGCTGAGAGCGGGCAGTT
This sequence comes from Echinococcus multilocularis, assembly GCA_000469725.3. Classification (NCBI taxonomy): domain Eukaryota; kingdom Metazoa; phylum Platyhelminthes; class Cestoda; order Cyclophyllidea; family Taeniidae; genus Echinococcus; species Echinococcus multilocularis. The sequence continues at coordinate 829,911 of LN902842.1, read as the reverse complement.
CTCATTTCGCACATGGTAGTCTTTCTCCTTGGACTGTCGGCTTGCAGTGGTTGCTTCTTTCCCCATTAAGCTCGGATTAGTTGTAGGAGTTCGCATCACCATGACACATTATGTTTTCCACTGGTCCGGTTTTTCGGTCTAGTAATTTTGATCTCTCTTGCTCCTCTGTGGTTGTGACCAATTATATCGATTAGGTCGGTTTGAGTGGGCGCCACGTGTTGCGGCAGTGTGGTATTGTATACACAGTTACTGTTTTATCGGGAGCCGTAGTTTATCTTCTTATGGATTGACAGCGTTTTCATTTTTGCGTGTAATCGCACGAATTCACTGCCCACGGTTTGGCCCCGCATACGTTCAGTTGTATATTAGTATGTCCGATTGCCTGAGGGCTCTCTCGTTCGGCTGACTTCCTAACGATCCACTCTCCTGTTCCAGGTTTCAGCGTGATCCCGTGGTAAGTAAATGATGATATTTGGCCAGTTCTGCTGTTGAGATTAATGATAACATTTTCTGCCACTGAAGTTAGCTCATAACGTTTGCAAGGACTTTTCATTTGCAGTGGAGGGCGCGCGAAAGACTGATCAATTAGGTGAGTGATGATAGAGATGCCATGAGTCCCCGTGAGATCGTAAATCTCGCCCCTATCTGATACAGTGGATCGCGCGAGTGGTTTCATGTGTGTCATTTCACTGTAGGCAACATCTGACGCGATGGTCCTTGCAGGGCAAAATTGGGTGGACGTCACAACTGTAAACGCGTGTGCGTTGTGAACAATTTCATGATGTTTCGCATAGTTCAAATGAGTGAATTTGATTACAACTACTATCTGATTAACTGTGAGCTTTGTTTATCACTGCTGGTTTGTATTTCAGGTTGTAAATGTGACTTGTCAGTACAGGTAAGTTGCGCACCTGTTGCATGTGATGATACGACACCTCTAATGAATTTTGATTCGAATCTCTTGTTTCTGATGATTTATTTATTCGTTCTTTTTTTGTAGACATTCCCGGATTTGTTAAGCGTTTTTTGCTCATTCTTTTAGATATTAAATTGTTTCCCATGTTCGCATGACTTGTTTTTTTTGGGTTCCGTCGTTGCTGGAATAATTGCGTTTTCCGCATTGGCTGGGGTGTGTTGCATTTTTTGCCTTTTGGTTCAGTGGTTTTTGGTGACATTCAGGTTCGGTTTTGATGTCTTTCCGGCTCTGTGGAAGTTCATTCTCGTAGTTGTTTGCTTTGCACTAGTAGCTTAGTGCGCATTCGTGCACTTTCATTTCTAGATCGCATCCGCACAGCTCGACAATGGATTTTGCTTTGGGGTTGAGACGTCTGGTCTATTTTATCGGTTGGAGCGGGATTGCTCAGTCCCTGACACGTTTTGGTGCGTTTAGGTTTCTTAGCCTGTCAATTACCCTGTGGCTGTGGCGTCGGCCTGTCACGGGTGACGCCGGTGCTGGGCGCCCTAGGGCGGTCGACTCATGGATGATCGTCATTGTTTTTTGGGAAAATCGACAAGTCGTGGATGGCGCACGCTCGAAGTGTTTCCCGGTAAATAATTTCTGTTATATCAAGAGTTCGAGGGCTCACTCACTGCCAGATTGGCTTACCCGCTGATGCCATACTGGGGTGTGGGGTGGGCTACGTTTTCGTCGTACCAATTTGAATTACATGGGGAACGGCCCGCCTTCGGGTCAGCTCTGCTAGGACCTGCAAAACGCTTTTGCAGCGTTGGTTAAATACGTCCCAAACACGTAACATTCGTATGTGTTGACTAGTTGCACCGGTCCTAGTCACAAAGGAATTAGTTGTCTAAAGCGATTTGGATGTGGTGTGGAAGTAATTGCACTTCCGTACTTGCGCTGTGGAACTTCAGATGGTACATATTTCGTGGGTCGTGGTGAATAGCTTCCCCCCTACAACTCTATTGACGAACATGTAAACTGATATGGAGCCTCTCGAGACCGCCCAATTGCACCTAGAGAACCTTTGCAAGCTTATCATAATCAGTGCAAATTATTCTCCGGCAAATGTGGCATAGTATAGAGCTATCACGATTTAAGTACAACGGGGGGGGGAGGGGCTAGATTTCCTTTGGGGCACAAGAAAGTTATCTGCTATCTTTCCCCATCTACCCCACTGTGGCGCGAACGGTGGGAATTGGGGAGGCAGAGATATGCGCCGGCGCAAGTGAAAAGGGCGTCCACCCACACCCTCATGGCCTCAGGCGAGGGCGCAGCCAATGATAGGATTCGCGTCCGTGTTGGCTGCGGGCGACTCTGAGGCGAGGCTAGAGACGGAGGAGGGGGACATGAGGCCACCAGAAGGAGGCAGAAACTCGTGTTATTGCTCTTCCGTGCCCGTTGATCAGGGTAGACGTCGATTATGTCTGTGAAACTGATCACGTCTACAAAACAAATAGGCTGTACAGTCTTTGGAAATGAATCCGCGCTGGTAGTAGCGTTTACAAAACCAATTTTTCGAGTTACAGGTTGACTCGATAATTTCAAAGTTCCACGCATGGAAATGCATGCTACTATGACGTCTGCTACACACTACTGAAGTATTCCCCATATTGGAGTCAGTTTGGTAGAGATATCACTTATCAAGGTAGCAGACAACAGTAAAAGCGCGAACAGGCAAAAGTGTGGTGTAAATGGAAAACTTGAAACCGTGGACATTTATTCGCGTCTATGGATGACTTCAACAAAGGTTTACTTTGTAATGCGACACCCGCTTGTTAAGTAATAAGAAGCCTTTCAAAGCTGGCCAAAATCACATCTCTCATTCTCTACCCACGAGATAATAGTTATTCAACGCTGTAAGCGATCCACGCATCAAAGGCATGAGCCTAGACACCTTATCGACATACGAGAAAAAGGCACCTAGCAATTGCAATTCCCAAAAAAATCGTGTGCATTTAGTACTAGATGCTGAGACAGCTTCCTGCTCTGCATAAGTACCCATTACGAATGACTCAGATGTTCAGACAAATTGCGCCAGGCCGAAGCTGTTTTACAGCTACTACATAAATGTTAGAACACGTTTACAAATACTGATGCTGCCAGCAGTCGACAGAATTTCTATTCTCATTCGTCTACTCTTTAAAAATCTCGGTATAACTTGGCCGGTCCAGTATCAAAAAATCACTTAAGTCAACTTTTGGCGAGACATAAAACAGGATTTAGTAAAAGGGTGCTGATTGCCTGTGAAAGCATCTAACCTGATAGAATTTGCTTTCAGACAAATAAATGCCACTGGGAAAAATACCATTAGGAAGAAGATTTAAAGGACGGGACTAATTTAGTATCTTCCTACCCTTATTCTATTAAAACTGAAGTGGGAGTAAGTTTTGGGAGTCAGTGGAGAAGGAGCAACAGAGTTTGGAGTTTTCTAGTATCAATAGGACTTCTCTTCCACTAATTCACCAGTCATGGCACTTTCTCGACGAAAAATCTTTTTGAGTACCCTCAAGTTGAATGCAGATGGACCTAAGCAATTCATCACTCCCACACACAAGGCATGGAAAGCCTTGTAGGGGTGGAGGGGTAAATGCCTTAGACAGTGGGTGGGTTGTTTGGGATTAACGCTGCAGTACAAAAACTCAAAGCCCTTCCTCATCATAATTCAGTAGGTCGGTCCATCAGCACACGTTACATTCAAAACGGTGCGACTTTATGGCGCACGCGAAAGAAGTGCAGAACAGATCAACACACTAAAGCTCACTGTCATTTGTTAATGCATGATTGTTGGATTAGTTTCACGGTTCTCACTTGCCGGTTGGTACAGATGCAGTTTACAGGTTTAGCTTGATTAAAGCATCACAGAAAGTTGGTTTTCAACATTTCATCGAAGAAAATGAAATCTTCTTCATCATTCTCCAGGTTCATCAATGGAACCATTGATTTGGAACCACTCAAATACGGGCGGTACGCTGTTCTGCTACCGCATCTTGATGAGACTTTTCTGCGGTTTTGTAGCCTAGTTAAACTTGTCTGTCAACTATACAAGCATCAAATCATAATAGGTCCTTTGAGCTGACATTTTATGAGGTTGAGGACAGATAGCTCAATAAAGAGCACCACGACAAGAATGACACATATCTACGCTTAATAGTGCAGTCAAATAGACAACCACATCAACTTTAAAATAATGTAAAATGACAATATGGTAACGTATAAGCGTACCTTTAGGCTTCATGAGAGACGCCGCATTAGAAGACTTGGAGGTATGACTGGAGTAGTAGATCAGTAGTCGACGCCTACGATCAAGGACGAACCAGCGTCGCTTACCACGCCGACTGCGATGGAAGAGCGCCGCCATAAAACCACCACTTGGCGACGTGACACGCGGGGCCCTTTGTCTTGCCCTTCTTGTAGCCGGTGAGAAGAAGGTAGAAGAGGAGACAGTGCTGATATCAGAAGGCAATCCCTCAAGCAATGAGTTGTCAGCGGAGGTGACACGAGAATCGACTTTGTACAGGTAGCCAGCACAGGTGGTTGCATCGACATGTAAATGGGGCATCAGAAGGGGCGAACAGAGGATGTGACCGCAGGTCACTTCAAGGTGGTGTCGAAGGTCAAAGGAGATGTCATCGGGCACCGGCAAGTAACGAGTCAACGGACGTGCCTAAAGCCACACATCACTGGATGTTAAGTTGCATACGACATGCCCTTATCTGGGCACTGCATGTTCAGGTGGCTGGCCACTAGATATATTCAGTAGATCTTAATCATTCCCTTAACCCAATTGTCTTTTTGATATAGCATAAGTGCAGCCATGAGTGACCTTGACAAGCTTTTCGGTGGCTAATGATTGCTGAAATGATTAGCTATAATGAAAAAACCGCTTAACTAAAATTATGCTATTCCATCTTGGATGATCAAGCAAAGAGAAGCTTTAAAATGCTTCGTAAATATAAAGAGCAAACCCAAGCATTCGCAAGAAGTAGGTACTCCCTACAGTCACAGCTTTGAGTAACCAAAGACATCCCAAACATTGATAAAATATCAATTTCGAGGAGCTATTGCTGTTCAGTGCGGACCATACCATTTCCTATACAAATATCTCTCAACCTCCATCACCTGCTGCCAGATTCACTCGTACTGGTTATCAATACCTACTGCTGGTAGCCGGGTTCATGAACATTCACCACATGGAGCTGGTAACGTTGTCGCCAATTCCTAAGTTCCCATTTTCGAGTCCTGCGTGGTTAAGTTGCGATGGGCTTAAATCAGTGTAGATAAAGAGTTGAATGACAGTGATTGACGTTGTAGCTTAAGGAATTGTTACCTCACTTACAGTATTGCTTCTAGATAGATGCTACGAAATAATACAGCTGGGGCACGGAACTTGTTCTCTGTGGAACAGCGTGCTGGCTCTAGTTCCACTTACAAAGGGGAGACCTCCTCGATGCAGCTCACTCTGTATAAAGCATGATATTCACTAATCTCAAAGCATAAAGTGCTCTTAACGAAATAGATACCAGCTACTATATAAAGTAGGTCCGATATATTAGCTACGCAACGACTCATAGTAGTAAAAACTGGAGAACACCAAGAATCACATTTAAAAAGATGAGGTTCATATGTATTCTTTTGTGTCTTGCTCATGCCTATGGGTAATAACAAGCCTTTTTCTAAGCAGGCGGGATTTCAACCTCCTCAGGGATAACTCAGAGGAACAACGCTGCTTAAAAGGTGTCCAGATATTTAACAATATTTTAAATTAATGAGCATGATTTCATTGAGCAGCTAATCGTACAGCATTTTAAAAATATCTCCTTGTTATAAGAAGGGAATACAACTCCCTCAAATAGCACATGTTGCGGCCATCCTTACCCCAAAAGCCGCAGATGTTCAGTGGGCTCTGACTAGGTTTTTATCTGTAACAATGTGAGGGAGCGAAAAGTACTCTTAGCAGAGTGAAAAAATGCGGAATTCCAACATTACCTCACCATCCTGCCATATTTTTCGTGTAGCCACAGAAGAGGTCCTTTGACGATGTCGAATGTAGACCTCGTCAGAGCAATGAATTGGTAGCGATTCCTCACGAATCCACTGTCGTTGATCTCCCCTTAGATTTGTGGAGGGAAATAGAGGTGGAACGGCGTGAAAGATATTGTTGGAAGAGGAAGTGCATGAAGATTGATGGAGTTCATTCCCAATAGGAAGAAGGGAGGAATTGGAAGAAGTTGCCGCTACGTGGGGATTCAAACCTCCTGGCAACGAGGAACTTGTGTGCGGAGAACCGGTAAAATTTTCTCTTTCGGAGAAATGCTGCAAGTTGTGCAAAACTGATTTATTAATCTTTTGGCAGTGCTCTTTTACCGGATCACAAAGATTGTAGCTATGCTTGACATTTCATACGGTAAGAGCGACTTCTGCTTGCAAGTAAAAGTGCCACGAAAATATAAGAATAACACTGAAACCTCGGTGGCATTGCGTCCCTTCTCTATGCACGGTAACACAGTCCTTTTGTACGCTAATAATAAAACACCGTCCACCAGAGTATGGCCTTATTAAGTCTGCTTAGCGAGACCATTTGCTACACTGGTGATGACGGTAGACAAATCTGTCCTAACTCAACCATCAAACTTAAGTGTCAAAGGAGGGGAGAGTACGCCTTAAACATCTGTTCGCTGAATAAGTGGAATTCGGACAGGCAACCGACCCACTCTAATGTGCAAGAGAGAAGGGAACTTTAAGCTCCCGCTGTGCGACATCATCCTCCTTTTGGCAAGTGCTCCTTTGGATAGAGTTTCGTAAATAAATGTACACTTTACGCAACCTCGAAGAATGAGGAAAACTGAGCAACAAAATGATGTTTATGTAAGGCACGCGTTGATTAACTCGGGTTTCTCGACCAGCGCCTTATAACTAGGGCTCCCATTATGTCTTACCTGTTCACAGAATACCGGTCTTTCTGTGCCGGAAATGCCAAGAAATTGCCTCCTTCTCCGTTTGACCCAGATTTACAATAACAACCCTTAATGGGCAGTCACTGACCTCGGCCAAACAAGTTTTGCATTGCCTAGGCAACTTTTTAATGCAATGATACAATTTGTTTAGATTAAATCTGTAGCTGCTGAAGCATCTTTGAATGGTTTCGAAGAGTGAAAACTGTTTTTTTTACCAGTTTGGAGGGGGGAAAATTTGAGAGAACAGCTGAACCCCTTAGTTCAAATCACTTCACTTCGTTGTCAGTGCTGAAATACTGATCTCTTGGAAGCAATATTGAGGAGTCGTGCAAGTGTAAGTCAAGTAAAGTTAGGTCAAAGATCCTGTCTAATCTTTCGCCCGTGCGTTACCATTGTCTGGTACACACAAACCTTTCAAAGTTGTATGTTTTGGCAAATGAATTGCATTTTATTATAATTGTAAGAAGATTTTCATTGCTTTTTTGCAATTTTACCACTGACTATGCTGGCTAAAAGCCTGAAGAAGGGCTAGGAACAGCATATCTTACTTAAAGTCAACCGTCGATATGAGTACCCGCCCTCGGGTTCTACTTTTACGCCTCTGTTCCGGTTGAAAAGGTACCTGTCGTCACCCAGTATCAGGATTGGATTACCAGGACTGATTGCTTCTGCGAAAAACTGTGTCTGGACGCGATATTTGTTGGTTATTGGTATGAGAGGATTTACATGATGGGGGTTTAACTTGAACGTCTCTTTACCTTTTATAGTGAAGCAGTTTGAGAAATTGTATCACATGTCTGTGTCAGGTGCTATGGCTGCCTTAAATGGGGATGTAACTTCCTTAAACTTACAGTCTCGTCAAAACTACGGCCATTTTGCTGGTGAAAGACAGGAGCTGTATTGGTTGGGAGAGAGATTTTGTAATCTATCACCGCCAGATCGCCTCGAGGATGTTGCATGGGTGAGCCGGTAGAGATGAGGGAAGGTGGGAAGTGGGCAAAATCATCGTCCCTGCTGCAGTTGGTGATTCGAGAATCAGGTTCAGCCACACGATTTGAATCTTCTTCCAGGGGAGGTGGGACACCGTTCATCACTGATTTGCCGAGAAGAAAAGGAAGATAGCTCAATTACTAAGTGGGAAACCGGATGCTTACATCCACTTAAAGACTTCTCTTTATCCTCTCGCTCTGATTTACAATTTACCCTCACGGAGGAAACGTCGAGGCTGACTTTTTGGTGAGTAAGACTTTTAACAAAATGTGGCAACAGACCAATGCCCCATTCAGAAGCAATATTTCAGAAACCGCATCTCTTAGGTACACACACCAGCTTCAAGCCCCAAGACTTGCCCTCGAGGAAGTAAGGGAGATTCAACTCCTCCCCACGTTTTCATTCCCTCTGCATTCCTCAAATCGGAGTGCCCAAGTTCCAAGTGTTACCTTCCACTGGTTCTTGGCATTGGTATCGGACTATCACGTCATCAAAGTAGACATTTTGGAGATAAAAGGGAAGGTAACTGGAGACAGCTTCCTTTTGAAGTTGATGGACACCTCGTTCAATCTACTTGTAATCCTTAACCGTTTTTTGCCTTGCTAAGCCCTAACAAAAGCTATCCCATTTACATCAGATTTTACCATTTAGTTATCTTTTAATTTATTTTATGATTTGATAGTGAAATTTCGTTTTCTTCTTCGTCTTCTCCCTCGTAACCTAATATATGGAAACCCGACAACTTTGCAAAATTCACCCGCCATCCACCCTCCCCCCAAAAAATTAACATCAGTACAGAAGCAAAGCGGATAGAGATTTTGTCGCAAAAAGTTAACAACAGGGACTAATTCGCCCCTTAATACCAATTTTTGCTCTCTAGCATTCCCTTTTCTACCCAGCGGGACAGATGGAACTAAGGCGAAGCTAATACATTCATGTCCGGAAAGGTGCACAACACGAGCGGAAAAGTATCCTCCGAACGATAGAGGGTGAATTGAAAGGGTTCAACCAAACTACATCGTTTCTTTCCTACCCTATAAATAATCCCCAACTCGAGGGAAGGCGATAAAAAACGAAATCTGACTTTGGACACGATGATCGAATGCTGCCTGTTTATAGCTGACGGGTTCTCTAGACAAGGGTCTGCAATAAATTTTACAACTAGAAATGCAAGTTGGCTGTATGTGGAAACGGTAGGGTTAAAAATTTATTATCGGGTTTGATATTTTGCATATATTTTAAAGAGAAGGATCCACTAATCGTCTGGCGATCAACCTAATCCGACTATTTTGTTGCACAGTTTTTTCATAGGGAAAATCCGATTGGTCACTTCCATCATCCCATTGAATACTGAAGAATGATTTCCCCCTATTTATGGAGTAAAAAGTGGCGCCGATGTGTGTATGCCTTTTAAGCTCTGAGTGTTTGCTTTCATTGTTCCTCAATCAGACGTCCCATGCAAAGGCTGAAATTTCACAGGATTGAATGCCTGTCGAGGTGTTGGGAGTGATAACAGTACCAACAGAGTCTGAAAAATCTCTACAAAGTGCAAAATCAACTGCCTCTGGAGCATTTGTACCATGCATTCAAATGTTTTTTGTCTGAGAGACCGAGCATTTAAGGGACCTAACTCACTAGCAGTGCTGCCTGCTTTCGCCCTGATTGACGACAACTGGACTTAACCGGCTCTAACAAGAAAGGTGAGTTGGTTATTGGTGAAAGGAAACGCCACCAACTGTTGCTTATAGTGCCACTACAATATCATCCTTTTATAATCTTCTGAAGTGAACCTCCCCCTGGCCTAGATTGAATTTTCTACGTCGGTTGCGGCGAGAGGAAAAGGTGAAATAGCTAAACAATCGTAGGCTTAAAATTGGCAGTTTTGAGTAGGCTCAGAAATCATTGTATTTATCTATCTTTTCTAAAAAGCAAAAAAAGGATCCTAGGAAGTTTTGCCCTTTTTATAAAACTTACAATTGGATGAATTGACGTTGTCGACAAAGAAGTGATGCCCTCGATGGTCGTTCTAAAATTAAAAAGAAAAAAAGGAAGTCAAGTGCAAATTTTTTTATGGATAATCAGCATCTTAACAGATCTGACAGAATTGACAACGGACACAAGTACAAAGAATGTTGTAGTAAATTTGTTTTGGGGACTTTCGATTGTTCACAATTGTAAAGAGATGCAACTTTGAAGGTACCACACGTAGAAGTCAACGACAAATGCTTGTGTGCATTAATCCATTTCTATTGTACATGTCACGACATTGAGAAGGGTGAATGAATGGATAACTTTCTTGTCAACGAGGTCATCAAGCCCTAACTTCTAATTATCTACGCATCATTCGTGCGCAGGAAGTTGCAAAGCTTAAATGCTTAGCCGCTCAGAAGTGCGACCATTCAATGGTGATTCGTAGGCGATAAGGAATCCGTTGGTTACCATTCCACCTTCCGCCTATGACTAGCACAGATGACCAAAGAATAACACTGTCCTATGGTTATTCAGACTCACCAACATCTTTTTGGGTTAACTTGGACAGAAAAAATGCGACCCTTATTGAGACAATCCCTTCATTCTCTTGCCCATGTTCCCATCTGATGTAAGGGTACTTACGTTCATCGGATCTAGTGATCCACCACAGAAATGCACAGGAGAGTCCTTGGCAGGGGAGGAGTATATTGGTGAACTAGTTGGTAGAGGCCGGTTGGAAGGAAATGCTGCAGTCGGATAGGTATAGGCGTCCTCGGGACTTTTTTCCCTCAAAATAGTAGATTTTGCCTTTTCGGGGGTGGTGATTACTGGAGAGCCTTCGGTGGGCGTCTCCTCCTGTAATTTCAATTGAGCCATCAAACTCTCCTTCTCCTCCTCGTACTTGGTTTTGTCCTGGTAGATACAGAAAGTCCACATTTAACTGTAATGATAAGATATTTTATTAGGCGTCTTCTTTATTATGGTCATCATTTTAGTGTCATGTCCTTCAGTCTGTGGCTGTGCCCTTTCAGCCTTCCCTTGCGCTGAAGAACCCCCGTGAACCTAAAAAATCCTTTTTTACATGCTAATTTAGAGGGGCAATTTGATAGCAGAGGTGCCTGCTAGAATTGCCAGCTCTAAATGATCATTTACAGCCTAGTCGTTGAGTGTTGCTACATCAGGCGCCTTCCTTCTATGACTCTATAACAGATGGCAAACTATTAATGCGGGTGGCAAGAGTAAACCTTCATGCAAACAGCACGGAGGCCGAATTGCGAAGGACTGAAAGGTCCAGACAGCAGCAGCAGACATCATTATGTTTCCTGGGGATGTGTGATTTGAAAAAAAGGCCGTCAGACAGTCAATGCTGTAAATAAATCTGTTTTGACATTTACAGGAGAGAAGGCATTATTGTTCAAGCCAATTAAAAAGACAAAGCTACCCAAAGGAAAGAAGAGAAACTGCTATTGCTCCTATGAATAGGGTTGGTAATTAACGGGTCTTTAACGCTTGCTTATACAAAGACCTAATTCAGTATTTATTCGATAGTTGTTAATAATAATGCCAGTTCAAATCAAAATGAGACTACAGTAGTTAGTGATAAGTGGTAATTGTACCCCATTAGAGATACCCTTAATCAAGATGATAGTTTGGAATGCTTGGAGTGAGTGAATGCATTTGGCTGGTGACATACCACGTTTCTTGACAATAAAAAATCAAAGAGAGTGGGTGAGGGTGTGGTTACGAACTACATGCCCGGACAGAGAAGGTCTAAACCCCGTAGCTATCCATTCACATCTATGGAGGACCTGAAGTTTAGTATGATACAGCAATTGTGTGCTCATTCGACGACGATCGCATCCGTGGCAGCTACTTTAGCGGACCACGACTCGAAAGGCTTTCCAATGAGTATCCATAATCGTGGACGGTCTGATCCTGGATACCCGGCTGCTGCCTAACCATTGTACCACAAACGAATTATCTTGTAAAAATGGCGCACCCACGTCGGATATCACTACACAGAGGTGTTGAATACTGCAAGAATTAAAAAAAAAAAATTTTGGACAAGGCAAGTCAGGACTATCTGAGAGCGGAACAGAGATAAGTCATTTCACCACGGAGTCAAATGATTATGAAGATGACTTTTAAAGTTACACAGGGGGTTAGACTACGTTAAAAAGTTTCAAAAGAATTGACAGGGTTGCAGAATTTGCTTGGTAGTAGAACAGCGGAATTGGTGTGTGAGTGTGGCTGTTGGTTAGGAGAAAAATCAGGCACTACCTGCTCCCTAAAATTGTCTTCTTGCTTTTTTTATGTTTCGGTTTAACATGGACGGGATCCACAAAGACTGGAAGTGAATTCGTACATGTCCTGCTAGAGACAACTTGAGTTCGGTGCCATCGGTTGCTTTCACAGAGCGAAAGTAGACATTGCGGAGTAATACGGATTGAAGTTCCACCTCAAGAAAACTATTTTACCATGACTAATGAAATTTCAGACTGAATTCTTCCCTTTTTGGAAAGTGAGTGAGCTCTAAGCCACCACATTCCGTGTCACTTTGTTATCATTACTGTCAAGAAAATTTTGACATCCACACGTTTTAAAAATGCTCCAGCAACATGTGCGCAGGTAATTTTTGTTTAAAGACAACATTTTAACATGATTAAGGGAAAAAATCTAACAATATGAACTTATTTTTAGTAATTGAGAAGAACAGCTTAAAATTCACGGGCCATGGATGAGCTTCATAGGATCTTCTCAGGTCACCTGCACTGTGAGGACTTGTGGGAAGTCTGTCCACCTTCTTAAATGAGATACAGATCTGCTCTGAACTACGACATTTACAAGAATTCTTATTTATAGAAGCCAAAGGAGTATCCAGCCTCAGCCAGCGCCTTTTTCCTACTTTTATTTTCCAAATGACCACTGATTGGATTTAACCATGAAAGTCCAACACCAACGCCAAAAAGGCCGTGAGGTATCACTTGGACTCCGGGAACATTTAATTAGGGGAATATGGGGGAAAGAATTGAAAACGTGGGATGATTTAGTATCGCCCTCTCCTCCTTCCTTAGGGCAAATATTTGTGAGATGGTATGACGTGTGAAGTTATGGTGTACGCTTTAAATTTATATCGTACTGGGTAGATGAACCACAGCCCTGATTGCTTGACCTTCAGCAAAGGAGGTGGTTACATCATGTCAAAGGAAGAAACAATCTCAACACTTTTCGTGAGTGATTGACTGGAGACGTCAAGTTGCAGGATAACTCTTGCATCTGCTAAAGGTGAAGCAATTACGCTTGCGGCCCGTCTTCTCGATACTAATGCCTGTCTTCTCGTAGGTGTGGAATAAAACTTCCCTCTACCTCTTGGTATAGTTGGTAGAATGTTTTACTCCATGGGATAACGGAGAAACTCACTAGTTCTGTAGGAATTGAAATGGTAGCGCATAACTGACCCCCTAGGAGTCGTCATGCAGAACCTTAAGATGAACTTGAAGGAAAAGTACGGCCTCGGCCACATCTACGTCCACAGATTTTTTCAGACAATGCTTCACAAAATTTAAAGTTATGTGCATTATCTTTACTTAAAAGGCAATCACATGACTACGCAAAGAAGGGGCAGCAAACGGGTGATATGTGAGAGCGGGGTAGGGACAAAAATAGCCAGGAGTGGGTAATTCTAACTTGGCTCTTTGAGGCAACCCGACTTGAAAATCGTAAGCCATAAGGTGCTTGTGTCTCGTTGGGTAAGGTCAAAAGACCACAGCGGTGTGTGTGTATTTGAATGCAACATTTCAAAGTCTTTTTTAGATTTTTTCTTCAGTTAAGACAATGGCACGTGCACGGTGTTGCTCTTACTTCAAAAAATTACAGATTGCAAGCATTTTAGTCACCCTCTTCTTCCACATATGGTCACCTATGTCAGTGCCACTTTATTTAATGCATCATGCCTTGAACTACATGAAAATCGGCACTTCCACCCTTCTCTTAATTAAGCTTTTACCTGTCGTCTCTCAACTTCAACATTCAAATCCAAATTTACCACAGTCTGTCCTGTTTTTTGCCTTGCAAAAGCACCGATGTCATATCATTCATTTTCATCCTTGTATTCGTCAGTTGGATGTCTAGAGAGGTGTAGCATCCCAAAATCCTCTCAAAATGCCACTAGTAAATAAATATTTGACCAAGGGTAATTCAACTTCTATTTTTTGTCAGATAAAATTGCCCTTCTTTCCAGTTATTTTTTAAACGATTTCAATGAATGAAATATCCTTATACATCTGGCAACTTGACAAGGTGACAGGTTGTACTCACTTCAAGATACTGGTATTCCAGATCATCAATGAGGGTCTTCTGTTGTTCCAGACGCTCTTTAAGGTGTCGTAATTGGTTTACAAGGTCTGAGGGAGCAGATCCGTGTTTCCTTTCCGCAATCCTCACCTCCGATCTGACACGATTGTGTTCCAATTCCAGCAACTCTAGCAACGCCCTCTCGTGTGCTAGCTGGTTGCTGAACTAAAGAATACAAAACAGATGATGTTATCTAACTAAAGGAAGAAAAAAAGGATTTAGTAGCCAATAGTAATACAGGAAACTACCTATCGGAAAGAAGGTAGAAAACAAGGCTAGTGCTGATGTTAGGAAGCTTTATCTGTACCGCGTGTGTTACTACCTTCTTAGCCCTTCATTGGTGTAGTAATTGAAACTATTCCCCCACCAGCAATGTGAACATTTAAAACTTAACAAGGCATGCAACCGTGACAGTATTACGAGAAGTAGTAGGCGGGTGACGCGGCGGACCATCTCGGACATCTCCAACCTAAGTAACAATCCTTGTAGGCAATAGTGAGTGGTTACAAGGGAGTATTCTTTTAGACAGAGGCGTAAAATTCAAATGCACCCAAATGTCTACTCGTACTCACAGAAGACTGCAGACACAGTGCGGCAATGGAGGGTCCAACACTGGTAGGATATCGGAATGATGCCAACTTTTCTGTAGTGATAGCCATTTGACATTCACTTCTTCCTTCCTTCCTTCAAATTCTTATGCAAACTTTACGCTCCATTTTGATGAAAACACCCTTCGTAGACGAATGTTGTGTGTTAAAATGTCAGTAAAGGTCGAAGAAGGAGCAAATTCTGACTAAAACCTTTAGAATGCACTTTATCTTGCATTTTCCCAAAGAATAATTGTTGCCTTTAAAAGTGATTGACGCATAAAATGCCTCTACACTCAATGTTTTTCAACCACAGATTGCACAACATGGTATTCATCTCAGTCGATTCAGCTTTTTGTTTTGCCCACCTCTGATTGGCCATCCATCAATCAGTCTCGGAGGTAAAATGACCACCGCCGTCCACCCCAAAGCACGAGTTGTTGCAACCACTGGTTAGCACAAATGGCTAGGAAATACCTCTCGGCTACTTATAAAGCTGGATGTAGATAAGGCAAGGAAAGAGCCAAGTCGACCTACATTTCACCTACTGCAGTAGGAGTGATGACAACCGTGATTAGCAGTGAGGTCAAACCCACTGGACTGGGTTGGGATCGAAACCCAACAGGGTGGAAAAAGAGGTCATGAGGAGAAGTGCGGTTGCATGGGGAATAGTAATTGCCCTTTGAACCTTCTCGACCCCGCAACAACTTGAGGTCAGTTGCAGGTGAAGTTTGGAAGTTTTTTAGATGCACTGCAGCCTCCGGTTATTATCGCCGTATATACAGATAGTATCACAGGGCAAAGAAATCTTCCAATGTTTCACCTCTACGAGAAAATAAAACGGACAGACAAGTGAGTCCGCATGAGGTAGTGATGACTCGTCTCCCACGGTAGTAGAAAGTTGGTGGATTTTAGGCAGCAAGGCAAAAAACATTGCAAATCAGAGAAGTCTTTACTGAACTTAGGGAAAGTTTTTTCTTCACTTTTACTAAAAATTTGATAACAGTCCAACTTTTTTACCATTTTTATAAACATTCTCATAAAATTTGTGGTAGAATAGTTGTTGGAAAGGAGAAGAATGCAAAAATATTCAGATTTTGTGTTCCAGTGTGCTGAATTCGGAGAAAGCAAACAAACATAGGAAAAAGAATATCAAAATAGCAAATGCCTGTTTTTTTCAAGAGTTTCTAAGTAAATTAGAGCTTCTTCCTGTAAAATTTTCCATTTATCTTTGCATCAGTTGCAAATTTCCGTTTAAACAACGGAGTGGGGAATTTAAAATCAGGTGGAAAGGAAATGGACTGGAAAAGGGGAATAGGCTGACCTGAAGAAAACCACTCTGTGGAGCGTAAAACGAACTACAGGTTTAAACAGAACCCCACCTTTCTCCTTCTGTCAATTGTGTAACTAAACTAGCTCATGCATCTGTTTTCTTTCCTCCAAAGACAGCATTTTCCTGCAGTCTCTTCTCTCAAGAACTCCGGTTGAAAACTCGATAGCGACTTTGCTCAGCCAACCAAAACCACTTCATACATGTTTTTTTTTTCTAAAAGCGGAACAGTAAAAACCTAAGCACATTCATTTTTTGCATTTAACATATCTACTGTCTGTGGAAGCATAGGGGAAAAATTGGCGGTCATCCCTTGGAGGAATGTCATCAGGAAATACGAGTGACGAGGACGCAACAACACCTCCCTTCCATTCCAGTCCACCTGCTTCTCAAGAAGAAGAACTGCTTTTGCGCACTTGTTTGCTTGGACTCCAGAAAGTGAATAGCTCATCCTGAGCAATCGCCCCTGCAAGAAAAGCGGTCAAGGTGGGAAGTGGATGGATCGTTTGAACACAACCAACGAAATTTTTGTTTGATTGATTAAGAATAGGACAAAAAAAGGCTTATTCCTGTCAAAAACTAGTCACTCAGTCTGCCTGGCAGCATATTGACAATCGCTACAGCTTCCAAAAATTCCCTTTTCCAGTTGATGTAAGTGTCAGGTCATTTTTTTATCACCACCTTGCCAAAAGTCATTCATGTCACGGTGATACAGCGACTTGTAATTTACCAATTTTATCAGAGAACATGTTGAACATATTTGGAGCTTGAATTCAGTCAGGCAAAAAGACAAGCTCAAATTGAACTCATCAGGTTTATCCCACGCCTTTTGGCGAGGAAATAAGTTCAAGGTAAGTAAAATAAACGGCAGAGAGAGGGGGAGAAACAATAAATCTTGTTTATATTTACATACCGCGTCCATTTTACACGTCCCTAACAAGCTTAACCGAGAACAGTACGAGCTTCTCCTAGTTAGATGGCAATTTTTGCTTAATTGCCACTGATTAGTTGGATTCCGAAGTGATCACAAGGATGTCGGACATCATTGGAAGAATTTTAAACCAGTTCCTCATCGTAAGGGACAATTGAGTAATGCATTGGAAGAATTGCGCTAACGAAAGAGAAAGACCGATCCTGAAAGAACCGGACATACCTACAATAACCGAACCTCTGAGCTGCTTTGTGGTCCAATGTACCAACAGATGAAATTGTGTCATTAACACAAAGGTGGAAATAACAAGCGCGTTTTCTTAGGTTTCCGTTACCCTTACACTTGCCGTCCGGTTTAAACACCGGTGATCAACACGGCAGCAGGTAATCGTGCAAGCAGGTGCGGCTGGTGACAAATAGAGTGCCTTTGCAATGTAAAATGAAGACGTACAACTTGAACAAACAATGATGGAATGCCTGGTGTGGTATAAACTTTTCATAGACGGTCTTCATTACGCCTGCAGGTGGTGATCATGGTGGACATAAAAATGATCCCAGCTTACTCTCTTAGTGGTCATTCCTGTGAACGTTTGATCGCACAATAGACCATTTACGATAAAGATTTAGGAAAATGGGCATATTCAGAGAGTCGAGTCAATCTGAGTAGTAAGATAGCTTTTAGCGTTTAGATGCTTTCCCGCGCGTGAATTAAACATTGGAATAGGTCTATAAACACGGTACGATCCTGGCAGAAAAAGGAAGTCTTGCTTCCACTCGAATGGGTATTCCTTTTGCTTTTCAACTTCAAAGGTTTGAATTGAGGTAAACACACCATCGTATCAGCCTACCTCAATCCTCACGGCTTCAGACATCCGGTTGATTTGAGCCAGTTGAATATGAAGAAGGCTAGCTAAGGTTCCCGTGGTGCTTCTGGTCTTCTCCTGGCGCTGTTGTGCTCGCAACTGAGTTGGTACTTTCGGTTTCGGTGGTGGTGATGGTGGCGATGGTGGTGTTGGAGGGGTCTCAGGTGATCTTGACGCCTCTATGGATTGTGCTCTTCTCACCACCGCGGCACCAACTCGAAGGCGACTCATCTCCGTCGCCGCACAATTCATGAGAGCTGCAACTCCACCAGTCGTTAGCTGTTTGGCGCCCTGCAATAACACCAAAATCGTCTTTAATCCCCTCGGTGTGGCGCTTTACCGTCCATACATTCTCTCCCACTCAAGGTGACTAATAAACTAGTAACTTGCCTTCTAAATAAGGAGCATAGTGTGTAAAAGTTGGACAAAGTGAAACAAACAAGTTGCGAAAGCTTAAATAATTTGTTTCAAGCTAAAAAGGGAGCTCTATTGTGCCTGCCATCTGAGATGCGGACAACATTGTTCGAGCCAAGAGCAACTTTAGAAGGAGGCTAGATTTAAGAACTCCATAAAATGGAAGGGACAAGATGATGCAATTTTATTAATAAAAAATATTATTCCAAGATATGCATTTACAAAAAATATCAAGAAAAGATTGTATTATGCTGGATATGTGACACTGTTTCAAAAACGCCGCTGACGCTCCCTTCTTTTTGTTTAAAAAGGCGAGTGTACGCCTGTGCACCTCCATGCATCACAGTAGAGCCAGAAGGCGTCATTTTTTAGCTGACCGCTGAACGGGTTTGAGAAGAGCCAAATCTTGTTTCTAGGCCATAATTATCATCCAGGGTGTCGAGACTGATTCAAGTGTTCGAAAATTCACACACTGTTTACCAAAGCGTAGCCTAAATGTTAATATCACTGATTTTTTTTGCATCAGCCAAGTGATACTGCACCGTATTACAATTAAGTAGGTCATCATTTAAATCTCGCATCCCAAATACAAAATTAACTCATTCAGGATTGCATTGTTTAAACGGTTTTGACTTTAGAAGATGATAAAGAAAACCTGACCATAGCCATCCCTATTTTCACCCTACTCTTACGATCCGATTAAGGAGAAGCCACCATGAGAAAGTCGAATACTGGGGCCAGGAAATGTTGATTGTCATCACATTGAACTTTGAGGACTGTCGTCGGGTCAACATGGAAAATGAGGCCGCATTTCCCTTCCTCTCATCTTAGGGTGCATACCGGGGTCTACCCACGAGCCTTTTTACTCTAAGAGGGTCTTAGGCCGTCTTCATGAATGAGACTTTCTCCCCTCTTTTGGGTTCACCTATGCTGAGGACGTTTTATAAGGCGAAGAAATAGTTGGATCTGCAAGTATCAAGAAGGGATATCACAACTGGGATTGTTTGAACTTTAACAAAATGACCAATTGCTTCCACCACATTACCGAAAACAGAGTTGACATCTTTAGTTACCTGATGGGTTTAAAAATCACCTCACTCGGAAGAAATGGAAAAAAAAATAAGGGTGAAAATTTACTTTAATATAATTAGTTGATCCTCCAATATTGTGCCTTTTACACCACGGAAATTAATGAGATTGAGTCGTAAACAGCCTTGGATGAAACTAGAGCTTGCTTATCTTATATAAACGGGATCATAAATATTTTAGATGGCACAAAAAATTTGGCAGTATCTACTTACTGGGTACAAATTTTTCCTGCCATAATAGCATTTGTTTGTTGTATAAAGTATGGCGAAAGAGACAATAGAAGGAAATAATCTTAAAGTTCTTTAAACGAACCTCTGCAAGTACTAATTAGCAAGTTTTTATGAACCAAATACACGTTTTTGGAGCTGTAATACAAGTTCAGGATTACCTGTTTTCACACTTAAAAATGGATAATTTAAAGTAGAATATGTAGGTAATTTAGTAGAACAAACACATTAACGTATCTGCAAGCTTTATTTCAATCAGCTACTGTAAGCGTTTCAAATTCAAAATGCGCGGAAACCTGAAGTTGTTACCTTAAAGCAGTTCAAAGTGGCGCCTCACTCATGATACGTTGCTGGTGGCCTACATAAAACGACGGTGGCGAGGGTTAATCCTTCTAATGAGTAGACTCAGTTACTCGGGATCCAGTGTTGGATACCGAACTTGCAACTGAATGTCACGGTAGGCGACGCGAAAGAGCTCCGGTTTTGCTACATTCATGGGTTTCCACTACATTAACGACAACTTTTCTTGGACTACATTCTAAGTGGACTGTAACGATAGGTCTTCTTCTGACACCTGAAATCACTTAACAATCAAGTGGTTGCTGTCTGGGTCACGACAACGGTTGAGGGGTCAAGAAAATGCCAGCTGGGGTAAGCTGCCCACCCTCCTGTGTTGATGCAGGCATTCCATGCCGCCTAACCGTCAGGAATGAAAGTTGATAGGGCACGCAGGGATTGCAAATAACGGACGTCCGAGAAAGGCTTCCTCGGGCATTTAGAAAAAAAGGACCAAAATTTCTTCTTTAACCTCGGCAACTTTCACTGGGTTTATCCGACATCCAAGTAGTAAGTCAGACTATGACATATTACAAACAGACAGACCGGCATACAACTTTTGACTTTTTAGTTAGATCTCGTTTTACTTTTCAAGAACTGGTGAAGATGAGACAACTATCTGGGTAATAAGTTATTTGTTTAAGCGTATCACTCCATAGCGGTGAGTTACAACCCGGAAGATTTAAAGTGAGTGACCTCAAGTAAATTAAAACCTGGAGAAAACGAGTATTTAAGTCAAAAGAATGAATAAAACGAGACAATAAATGAGTAATTTGGTTAATGATAAATGAGTAGACAATAAAGTGGCTGGCGAATGAACCAACGGGAAATTTTCTTAGTAGAAATGCTTTTACAAGTGTGATTGGATAAATTGGCTTACCGCCATCATAGGGATTAATTTGGATCAGACGCCGGGTCGAAAATAGGCGCAAACGTGATCCTCTCAAATGCCTTCACACTTTGAGGTGATTGGCTACCGGTCTGGCGCGTTGCTAGGACAATTAGCTTAAGAGTTTGAACAATAACCTAGCCAAACTCTCAAACCACTCCACACACTTAACCGACTGCAAACACAAAGTAAGTGATTTGTTTAGATTCTAATTCACGGCTACAACACGGTCCATGTCCTTACTCCATTGTGAAGGGGAATGGTAAACCACAAACTTTTGATTATTTTACACAAATTAAAAAATTATTTACCAAAGCCTAGATGCTCCTGTCGCCTATTCACTTGTCAGACATCCCAGAATCACTTTTTTGTGTCAACTGAAGAAGAAGAAGGAAACAAGTGTACCCCTACCTTGGAGCATTTGTGGCTGGAAGTCCTTTTAACGGGAGACTGAATCACGGCGTTGCTTTGGCAACAGGCTAAACCTTGCTCAGATAAACACAGGGCCTCTGCTTCAGCTTCAATAAGCTCCCACAAGGCACCCTCTTCGTCCTTCTCATCCTTATTTCGAGGTGGCATTTTTCCATTCTTTCGAGGCACAAATCCAAAGACTATTTCATCTGCATCGTTTAATGTTGGATCGCCTTCTTGGCTGGATACTTGTAGGGGTTGTAGGTAGGCTTGAAATTCTGGACATTCAGAGAGGAGAATAGGCGAGGATCCATTCATCGCATTGTCGTCATCATCTTCGTCTTCGTCACCAGCATTTGCAGCATCACCCTCTTCCAGCTCTTCGTCCTCATCGTCCGATTTATGGGAGTGGGAATACCCTCTAAGTAGTGCTTCCACGTCCTCCAACTGTGGTGATGCATCATCCACATCGTCTTCTTTCTTATGCTCCACTTTACTTCCCCTACTCGCAATCGCCATTTGTCCGCCCTCTGCTGAGAAGGAACGAGCTAAAGTGCCATTAGTCTTAATGCACTGGTATCCGCTGCAATAACGGCTGTGGTGATTCTGACCTTGAGACCCAGCATCCGAGAGGTCCGATTCTAAGCGAGGCTTAAACGTCGCTGCCATTGTCCACCTTGGTAAATTTATATATATATATATACAAACAGATAAAGAGAGACAAATAATCCTAAGACATTTTTGCTTCGCTGACTAACAGAAGCGTGATGCAGATACATGCACTGAAGCAGACAGCCGCCAGTGTAATAAGTGACCAATAAAACGAGAGAATGAGACGAGTGACCAATCAGAAGGCCGAAGTGGTGGGCCACTTGCCAGCATGCACGTGCACCGGTCGCAGAAGCAGTGGACGTGGTCTGATGCGTTGCAGTAGTCGATTTTTCGTGCTAGGGGGAGATGACTAATCTTGGCATTTTCTATTGTCGGTGAATAGTCTACCTGTTATGTAAATCTTCCACTACCAGAAGCACCAAAATTGCTTTCTTTTACGAAGCCGCTACAATTTATAGTCGCAGGGTATCCAGGATGATGTTAATTGCAATCAACTTCACAACAGACTCGATCTCAGCCACATATGTTTACTTTAGTGTGCTTGTGCCTAAAAAGGTTATTTTGTTCAAGGATATACACAGTTCAGCCTTGAGAGCTATCCAGGGCACTAGCAGTTGTTTAATGTGTAGAAAATATTTGTGCATCTAGTAACTGCGCAGACCGTTTGGTCGCCATGGTTTCGGTCACGGATGCGAAAATCACCAAGCCCTGAATGAATGGCACAAAAGATCCTCATAGGAAGATAGCAGCGATCTAATTATTAAATGCTGAGACGAAACTAGCCTCGGTTCCTTTGAAATATGCCTTTAGGAAGCTGCCGAAGATATTCACAATAATGGAAACGGATAAAAGAAAAGGAGTCAAGCTGTGGAAAACCGAGAACAAAAATTTCGGGGAGCTTGGAAGGTGGGAGTTTTGCCTGTAAAGCTGTCCTATGCATATAATCCGATGGATATCCCTTAGAGTGGATGTTTCTGCAAGGGGATTTTGAGACGCGAAATGTGTTGGATGTCGTGGAACCGCTGGACTAGATCAAGACAGGACTTGGGAATCACATTAAGGCAGTTTACACCAAGAGGGCGAAATTGCGGATCTGATGAAGCCGATGTTGGTGATCAAACGACCTTTCCGGTGGCACTTTTTGACGACGGACTGATTCCAACATTTCATCTCCTTACTACATCCTCAGTAAAAAGTACTTTCTGGTATTTTAGACTTTATCTCCGAAGTGCGTGATTCAAATTTCCCTTTTTCGATGGATGCAGGTATGAGTGGATGTTAGAACCTTATTTCCACCCGGCCTGTAGGCAGTCTTTACGGTGTTTGTGGGCGCGGAATGGGCTGTGTACCATCAACCCTCAAAAAGCGGGAAAACAAGGAAAAGTACATCATCCGACCAGTGCAAGATAAACTGTACCTATCAGGAGACCAAGGAATGGTTGCTCTTGTTTTGGTGTTTCCACCATGCAGCCCATCAGGAGTATATTAGCCTAATAGAGCTGTCAAAAAATGTCATATTGTCATATGAATAGACGAACTTGGTGCTTAATCACATCCAGTAGGATCTAACGTGAGTGAGGATGCAGTGATGTGCTTACACCTCCATCGAGTGGGTAGGAATCGTCGTGGAAATGAAGAAGAAAAAACTTTACATCTCGTACGCATGTTGGACACTAACAGATGACCATAAGCTTGAAAGACTGGTTTTTCCTTTTCCAGAAGTTTATGCCTACTTTGTGGTGCACTGTAGACGAAATTTTTCAGCTTGAATTGGCCACTTTTTTAAGGTCAAACATTTAAAAGTGACATCTGTCTTTTTTCTACAGTTGAATATGCTTTAAGGGTGCGAAAGATAACCTCTTCCCTCGCCTTCTCCTCCTTTTTCTCGAGAAAAACGCGGGATTAGTAAAATCTTTGGGTTAAGTAGTCTACTCCTAAAGGGCAAAGCAAGACCTCATTATTCACACAGAAATTTGAATAGTTGAGCATAATCAACCCCCTGAAAGTCTTTATGTGGAAACTTCGGATGAGGTAGAGAGGGAGGTGCCCCCTCAACCACATCCACATCCATTGGTTCCCCTAAATAATGCCTCTGCAAATTGAAATGATAGCCGTCCTCTTTTCTTGGAAGACAATAACATGACCACTTTCGGAGTTCACAGTAGATGGGTGACATAGGTGCGGAATAGCAACGAAGGCGGCCAGGTGTGGGTTGTTTTACTCAATTCTTAGAGGAAAATCAAAAATCGTCGGTCTTAAGTGGCTTGTGTCTTGCTAGAGAGGTTTAAAGACTACATTGATGTGTATTTTTAAGCTGTCATTTTATTACAAACCAATTTTACTTGTTGTGATTTCCGCCCAATCATGGGTAGTGTCGACTAGACGGCATACACACTGCAGGCGGTTAGGTAAACCAGTTTAGTAGCAAACTTTCAGTGTAGAGTTCACAGTAATTAGTCTTGTGTTGTGGTCACGACGAGTCCTCCAGTGAAATGCATTGAAATTGAGGATGGGATTTCAGACGATATGACAAAATTACTTAATAGGAAGCAATGGCTAGGGGGTAATCTCAAAGAAACAAATCCTCTACAAGCTGAACTGATGTGGAGATGGGTTCAAAGGCTTGACGGAGTCCATATGCTAAATTTCTCGCAGTCCCTAGTAATTGTGCCTACAAAGTGATGCGAGGAAAAAGGTTACCATAGTTTTTGCTCATAAAGTAAATCATTGCGTTCAGGAACAAGAAGTTGTATCTTCTTAAAGGTCATTTTTGACTAGATGATTTCTGGATTCCCTTTACTGGCAGTTGTTCATAAAACTCCAAGCCGGGATTGTGATACACGTGTACCCCACTTTAACCCCTCACTAGTGAGACTCCCCAGATTGAACAATCTACGGCAGACGGTTTACTTCAGTGTTGTTTGGATTTGGTAAATGGCCAAATGAAGCATAATGTGTCCTCTCTTACAGTGTCTTTACTTATAGCTGCCTCTAAGGCATTCCTTTTGTGAGTTTGTTCTCGACGTACGGAAGGACTGGAGAGCCTCAGGCTTAAATTGATGTCCATTACAGAAAGATGATGGAAGAATCCGAAGTGACTCACGGTATCGCATGTGGATGGCAATGAGTAGAATATTCTTAAAAATTCAAAGATAAAAAAGTCAGTACAAAGGAAAATTGGATGTTTTAGACAGACAATCTCCAGGGGCAATGAGGAGCACGCTCAGGATAATATTGCCATCTGATTTTTTGCTGTATCCCGATATCACCGATGTGATCATTGACAAGGGAAGCGTAGACAATAACTCCGTAACTTCCTAACAACTTTGGTTTTATTTAGATTTGACGAAGTACCGCTATGTTGATCGTGAGCTGGAAATGGCGGAAAATTTCAGCATCAATTTTGGTCACCTGCAAAATATATTTCATTATATGTTTGCTACTTGCAATCAATAAGTAGAATGATCCAAGGATGACAATGTTTGGTAGGAAAAACAGCGCAAATATGAGGCAACTAATTATTCATACCAACAGCTACTAAATCAACCACTTGATCCCATGTAAAAAAGCCAAGACATCCTTTCTTTACTCGTTTCTGGTGGAATCAGTCTAAACAGGAAGACTGGAAATGGTTAATTCTAGAGTGCAAGGTGGAGCTAGTTTATGGTAGCTGTCCAACCGTCTTGCCCTTTATCATTTATAACACAATATGTCAAAATGGGCAAAGATTACTGCTCCTTTAGTGGGCGTATTAGGTATAAGAAGCCCAAGTTCACTGCCAAAAGTGGTGGACATTTCCCCCAGTGAAAAATCTCTAAGTAAATTAAAAAGAATTTTGTTGCTCCAAAGAAGCAGTAGAAGTGACAGCATGGGTGCCTGAAGGAGCCATGTTATCCGTGTCAGGGTGCCACTTATAAGCCCATAGCTCTCAGACCCATCTGTAAGCCAAATATACACTCCACCTTCACACTTATTTCCCCCTATTCCTTCTTTGTGGTTGACATAAAGAGAGCTACACTGGAAACGGATGGATAGGTTGAATAAACTTTTTAAGGGAAAGCAGCTGGTGTGGACAGCTTAAATTGTGAGGACTCACTAGAGGAAGACTGTTATTGCCACGTCGACTTCTTCCTACTGGCCGAAAGTGGCTTAATTTATTGTCCCGAAATAAACGAAGACACAATGGGCTACGTATGAGTTGTTATGACTGTAGCGGCTTATAAGATAATTTGAGGACAGAAGACCTCATCTTTTTTAAACAGAACATACATATTGCTAAGCCTCAACCAGGGTACCTGAAAGGACTGTTTCATAACAAAAGACCCAAACAACAAGCTTCTTAAGCAAATTTGCAAAATACACTACCACCTATTGCAACGAAAATTTTCTTTCCCTCTTTCCCTCATTTTTTTCCACTCGTAATAGGCTTCTTTCCGTGTTGCTACGTCTTTCTTGTGTCTCCACCGAATGCTTAGAGCTTCACAAGACTCATGTAGATGCGACTAACTCTCTAAATAAACTAAGGTGAATTACTAGAAGAAATAAAATGCATTAATCAAGTCAAAAATGGGCAAGAAATCAGATATCTACTGTCTATCTCGCATATTACCAAGTGAGAGGTTAATGTTGAAATCCTTTAGATATTGGCTGTGATGAAGTTGAGGCTAAGTCTAGGCCTGAGACTGGAATTGTGACAGTAGCTTCCTCCATTCTATCCCAAAGCGAGGCATAAGACCATCACAGACACCACTTCTGAGCGATGATGCAGGCGTTGCAAGGTCTTGTGTTGTTTTGTGAAAATACTACATTCCATGCACTAATTCAGTAGTCCTGCCTGGTTCTCAAGAAGGAAAAGAGAACTAATGAAAGGAATGGGAGGAGGGAGAGAAGGGGGTGGAGGGAGAGCTTCTCTGGCACAGCTTTGAGGGGTAGACAGTTGTGTCGAGATAATCCATCCCAATCTCCATCAAGCCATTCTGAACGACAGCACATACCCACGAACAGAATAGACGCGGTCGCCTAGAGAAGAATGAAAAGTATGGAGTGTGGAGTGGATATTTTAGCGAATAACCAAAGATGCACTCTTTTGGTAGAAAATAGCAAACCATTTTGCCTCACAAGTCAATCACTTTGCCAGCCATTCAGGCAGACAATCAGGCAGTCAGTCAGTTGGCTAATCAGTTGATCAGTAACCAATCCAAAGTAGCGCTATAAGTTGCAGGCAGGAAGGAAAAAATCGAGCCTATTGTCATCTCCCAATGACTGACATGTGGCTGACATCTCTTTACTTAGTTCTTTAGCTTCTTTGCTTACATTACCAGAAAAATTTTTAAGAACTTGAAGGAGGCGTAAGCGCATTGTTCTATCAGCACTCACCTCAGACATCATCTCGTTAGTCCTTAACCTTCCTGTTGAAGGATAGATGGTCTTTAATGAATGTCAACATTCCTCATTCCCAATGAAATACCGTTTTATGGCCAATTTGGTTCTCGACCGCACCTTTTCCCGATGCTACACAACGGGAGAACATCCTTCTCAGTTCTGCCGTAAAATTCATCATTTCGGGCCGGCGCTTTACAATTTGAGGGTTTGAAACGTGAAGAAGGCGGTAGAAGGGCCGGGGTCGGATTAGCTGACGTTTGTGTGTCGATTTGTTTATCGCAAACGCTGGCATGCCTTTGACACGTTCCCACACGTCTCAACATGCCCTTAAGGTGGGCTGCACCGAAATTACTCCGTCACTTCAAGCACCTGATTCAATCAGGTAAACAACTGTACAATCACGAATTGGAACTCTTTTTAGAAATAACTTTACCTTTAGCAACACCTAAGTGCTACTACCAACAATTTAAGTAGGTGGCACACTTGTATCAATGGGGTGATTCAGCATAAGGCAAAATTAAAGGCACATATTTCTGGACAAATGCCCTCTTTCGTATTCCCACTTGCCTCATTAACCATTTTTGCATCCCACTTTGCATGCACGAACAGCCATAAAAATGGTGTTTACCATGTGATGCTGACGAAAATACAAATTAGCAAACCCTCATCTTCTAGAATCAGGGGAAAGAAAAGCTAATAACTGGGAAGAAAATCTCGCATAACTTCATGCTAGGTACTTTCTTTAAGAAAATGCACCTTATGGTTCCTAGAAAGGCAGACCAATGTAGAAGCAAGAAGCATTACAAATTTATGGTACAGCTGAGAGATCTGAGGGCCACGTCGGAGTGAAGAACTTACCAACCATGGCGATTGAAAAGTCTGCCTGGTAAGGTGGGGGCGAAAAAGCGATGGTAGTGGAAAGTATAACTTCCTTCTATGAGACTGTTTAGATTTTAACGAAGGCCATCACTTTATGTATAGAAGACCATGTCTACTTCATTCATGGATACCTGCAAAGCACTGGTGATGGAAGTGTTCAGCATGAACTGTTACCTTGTCAAAGACGGCAAAATTGTGGTCAAGATAGATTAACTTGACAGACCTCGCTACTCCCTGACAATGTGTCAGAAGAACCTCTTCTTCCTCCACTCCCCCCTTTCCCTTTATTCTTCTTCTTTTGTTCCAGTCACAATCTCAGCCTCTGGCTCAATTACATCCCAGCCATTTTCCAAATGATGGCAGCATTGGACTCTCACATGGTCATGTGCAAAATAGACAGTAGACAGCTGGGTAAATAATGGAGAACAACAAAGGTGGCTAGGGCACGTTTTTCCCTCGGTTAATCAAATGTGATGAGTCCCTCTTCGGGAAAGGAACGGCATGCATCTCAAACATTAACTCATGAAATGTGTATTCGGATCCATTTCTTACTGTAACTTGGACCTAGCTTGGTTAATACTCATGAAAGGGACCCAAAGAGAAAGGAAGCTATTCACTTTCGGGCATGTTTGGGTCTAGTACAACCACTTCCAACCTTCTAGCTACAACTGTGAATTCAAATTTGTTCTTTGTAAGCTTTTGTGAGGCTAACAACTTCAATTTTTTCCTATCCTTGTCTGTGTAAAGCTCCTCCTCCTCTCTCTCTCTCTCTCTCTCTCTTTCGCATTCGGACACTCCGAATTGACAGGATCCTTTTCTAAATAAGCCTTATTGTCCAGACAAAAAGCGAAGTCAGTTGGAAGTTATTTGACCTATCGGATCAAACAGAATTTCATCAGAAAACATAAAACTGACACTTGACTTGGATACTTCTCCTCACAAAAGCCTCTCACGCCAAAGTAGTGCCACTGCAACAGGCAATGAATTATTCAGGCCTCTGCATTGTACCTTTCAGTTGGATAATGGTCCAATTTACTGCCTAGAGGGCACCTTAGACAATTTACAGTGAGTTTTACGCATTTTTTAAAACAACTGCGTGGAAGTGTGAAATCTTCCTGTGACTAGCCTGTTCCGAGTTCGGTAATAACAGCTGCATAAAGTGGAATTTCTCGTTGTACCATTATTATCTTCCGGGAGGTAAAAAGAGGCTAACAAAGCATCTCACAATGCATCCAAATCAAGTTTAACGAGAGTCCAGACAATATTTCACAGTACTTTTCTTAGCGTCTGCACTCTGAATTGGAAGGAAGAAGGATTGGTGTCTAGGGGGAAATCTCAAACACTTAGCTGGTTTTTCTATTGTTTGTACCGTTTTGGATGATGTGTAAATCCATTTTGGAGGAAAGTTCCCTCGGCACTGATGGGGACTTGACTAGCAGAAGAAACTTAACTCTGAAGGAGCATTTCATCAGAAAAACAAAAAGTGTCACCTAGATTGTTAAAAACAGAATTTTATTCACCCTAGCCCGAGGCATCAAACACCCACCTCCACACAAATTCTCACTTCCGCTTTCACAAATGGTAACTGGACCACTTAGACATCATGCTAGACCATTAAACTTGCCGCCGACGGATATAAGGGGCAACCACTTCCGCCAAACGGGAGTTATTTTGATTATTCATTAAAGGGAAGTGTTTGAATTATTTTAAAAAATCCCAATTTATTTTTCCCTCTAGCAAGACCCGATTTGACATTTCGCGGATGTACGTTAATTAACAAATTGGAGAATTTGAAATCTGCGGTTAATTCAAGATTCAGATCAATTTGCAATTTCGACTGAAGAAGTTTATCAAGGATGAAAAAATGTTTGAGTAATTCTGGAGACTGCAAATTAATTGAGGGAGCAGTAGTATTTTGGCCAGGTAATTCCTGCTATAAACAGACACCTTGACTGTGTTTGCTGCAATCCTGGTCCTGTCAAAATTCTAACTCCAGTAATCTGGAAAGAAAGGCTTCAAAAAAAGTGTTTTTGCCAGTGTTTATGAGTAAGCATGACGGTACGCTGTGTGCATACGTGACCGTTAACCCACCAATCAAAACTGTCGGGGACCCTGCCTTGCACATTTCTGCTCTTTCATTGGTCTATTCTGCACTTCGACCTAACCAATCAAGAAGGACCAAGAGACTGTGGTTTAGCGGGACGCTCCGCTGAAATAGACTGCTTTACAGGCAAACCTACCACTTTATAGAAGAGAAATTTAATGCCTCAGAACACCGGTACAGCTCTCTTTACCAAACCTTACTCTTTACTCTCCACCCCTCCTGTCTAGTGCCTCTTTCTTCCTACTTCACACTCTTGCACCAGAGTGGCTGTTGAGACTAGATGTGAATTTGAACTTTCTTGCCGTCACAAAACCAGTTCACCTATTCATAAAATGCGGTAGAGGTTATTTTGCGTGGCTTCTTGTAGAGCATTTCGAGGAGGTTCGGTGGCAATAACAACGCACTGCCCCCACAACTATGTGGCGGTCGATGCATCACCATTGAAAAGACTCTTTAGTCCTTTTCAGAATAAGGAATTACTGCTATCAACCGGTGGTGCTTGTGGGTGTCAATTTGGATCCTGTCAAGCTCCTAACGGCAGTAGTGAGGATTCAACACTGACTTCTTTATTGCCCATCGAGTCGGAAGAGGTGTGACGCGTTCGTACGCGACCACTGGCTCCCTGTGGGACGCACAAGGTGTTTGAATTCAAACGCATTCATAGTTTATGATTATACTGCTTTAGCCTTTTAGCAATTAGTATCACCTATCTAGTCGATCTGTGCGCGATATTGGCCAATCAGGAGAAGACGATCAAGAATACGAGTTCGGAGGATAGACCTATACCTTCAAGGCAAGGCACGATCTAATGAATTGTACCTTACATGGAGATAATCATGCATGATATGTGAACTTTGGGATGAGATTGAGGGAGAGGAGGAGAGTAAGATAGGAGAAAATGCCTCTTGACATTTCTCTCACCGTGGAGCGACGACTACCACCTTTTCTGGACAGCAGACGACCAGAAAAACCGAAGCGAGATAGAAGGGACAAGGGGGACAGGGCGGGGTTTTCACTTGCCTTTTGTATACCCAACCGTACCCGAAAGGGGAATTTGTGACAAGGAGAGGCACCACAATTGTCCGGATGACCTGTCGGACTTTTAACCAAAGCTACATAAGCGAAATATCAAGACACGAAGAATTGACAGCTGACACCATGGCCACGGATTAGTCCATGCGGCCTAGCCTACAATTTAAAAAAGCTCTATCATTACTCAAATTTACTGTTTTGCATTATTTCTCAGCTTTTAATGTTCTTCTGGCCCCTTTTAATCATAAGGATGTGACTATAGTGATGTCATCAGCCCCAGAATAACCTTCTCACGCCAATTTCTTCTCGCGCTCCTCTCCCCTCTTTCCCCCCCCCCTTCTAGACAGCTGGGACGGCGTTCAAGTATACTTTAGGTGCTCCAACCATCACTTTGGGGTCAAGGTCAACGCATTATAATTAGTACACGTGACACCACGGGTTATTTGTCGGAATCGCCGATGCTTTCATACCTGTATAAGTCAACAAAAACGTCTTCATTCGTTCCTCGTCTGGCTGATTTCTTCAATAGAAGTTAGGCGACTGAAAAACACGAGAACTCCAGGCTCTTGGAATTACTGACAAATCACTGGTACCTTACCACTTCATCACATCTCTTCAATAGCCAATCTTACTCAACAAAGCTTCGCTTAAATAGGCCTGTCTTAACCAGTAAACTAATCTTTACTAAAAATAAGAAGAACGGATTGACTTTTCAAATGTAGAAGTACCGTAAAACTAGCGGACATGGGAATTTCATAATTGAAATGTCCACCAACTTGCAGACTTTTCAAACAGCATTTAAAAGTACCTGTTGTTTGTCCTGTTTTAACACTTCAAAGCAATCGTCTAGAAATGTGTAATGAGAACATAAAGCCGGATCATATAGGCTTATTTAAACAGACCTCTGGGAAAAATAGATTTTTTTCCTTCTTTTTTTAGTTGGTAACCAAAAACTGTCCAATGAACGATAACAACTTCTCAGTTTTTTGGTATATTAGCAAATGAGGCTTATCTAACCTCGACCGTCAAAACTTCTGGAAAAAAAATGTCACCAATTATCGCCGTTGATAGCTAAATCTATCTAAACCCAAACGGAATGGCCGTTAGAGCTGTTACCGAAGGGGAAAGAACTCAGAGTCCTTCGGAATTGTGCAGTGGTGTAATTCTCTCAGCTTTCAAATTGCTGAGGCCGAAGAAGGCGGCATGGAGGAATGGATTCCGACTACTCAGTGTGGGTCAAAAGTTCAAATACTTTTGAGTACTTTTGAGCCGAATGTCATAGTGTCAGCTGGATTTGATGAATGTAATTCGAGCTTGCAGGCTTGACAAGTTGCATTTGGAGGGAGGACGGAGTGCCATGTTGCAACAGTCTGCAGTCTAGAACCAAGTGGATTCTGATAAAGCATCACGGAGAGAAAGAGTCTCTGTCCCTAGAAAGCAGAAAACACATCAGCAACGTGGATAGAACAGCCTTCACTCATGTATGTTCTCATTATTATTTCTCTGCCGATGGGAGAGGCCTAGTCGGAGAACCAAAGCCACTGAGAAAATGGTTCTCACCCACGTGTTAGACTTGGACAGGCAACAATAAGATTGGCTGTTTGTCAAATTGTTCTTTCCCTCATTGACTTGACTACAGTATTAAAAAACCCACTGTGCATCTCTGACTGTGTGTTGACAGAATGAATGACTTACAAACTGATTCGCCTGTGATAAGAAATGGTTTTTGAGCTTTTGCCTAGCCAGGTTAGTTGAGCGAACGAGTATATCATTGGCTGTAACCAAACAACCCACCTACTCCACACTCCGAGGTGTGCGCCACCTCACATCCACAAGGTTTTGCCCCTTCGAATGCCCCAACAAGCAGTGCTGAGATTTATTGTCGGTGTAAAATGACTCACTGCACTGCTGAAATGGTGAATATAAAGTTTTATTCCTTCGTGGTAACGCAATGCTTATGAGGTTTACATTATTGGATGGGATTAAGAGAGAAGATGGCACACCACATCCTTTATATTAACCTGCTAAATCACCTACTGACAGCTATCTTTTCTTGTATCAGGCACCCGCATACTTAATAGGCCAACAAAAGTATGATAGAAGCGCAAGTGGTTGGAAATATTGCTTCTTAAAAGGATCTGCTATTAGGTTCAAATCCGTTGAGTACAACAAAACGCCTCCAATTCACCAGATCTTATTTAAACAACAAACATTCTATGAGTTCCCAACGGTTTAGTTCAAAAAGTGTGGCATGACTCTATAGTCTTCGCAACCCGCGAATTGGCTCATTGAACTGGCGGATTGGATATTTTTCCGCCTTTGTGCAAATCTGATCTTCGTGGGCGATCCTTGAAGCCTTAGCTTTGTTTCCACGGTCGAGGCAAAAGAGATCACCATTGAGGGTACCAGAGGGGCACCATTTCATGGAATGACACAAAATGAGACATTAGTCTGTCTATTTTCCCCTCATTTTACTTAAAGTTGACATCACTTCTATTCTTTCACTTGTATCGAGAAGAAAAAGAGTCGCAGAAGGGGAGGAAGAAATTCATAAGGCTTGAGAGGATGTGTCACTGGGTTTAAGCTGTTTTGACGCGAGGTGAAAGAACAGTTGCTTATACTTTAATATTTGGGGTGTAGAATACAACACCCAAGGTTTCGTGACTTGTAAGAATTCCTCTCTTGAAATGATTGATAAAACTTCTTTTTTTAATATTTAAACCAACGAAGGTTGAACAGTCTTAAGCTCTACGAATTTAATCTCACTTTTTGAAAAGTTCAAATTGTCTAGTAACAAAA
This sequence comes from Echinococcus multilocularis, assembly GCA_000469725.3. Classification (NCBI taxonomy): domain Eukaryota; kingdom Metazoa; phylum Platyhelminthes; class Cestoda; order Cyclophyllidea; family Taeniidae; genus Echinococcus; species Echinococcus multilocularis. The sequence continues at coordinate 795,798 of LN902842.1, read as the reverse complement.
AGTGCAAAGTTCGCAATTTTTTGGAGGCAAATGCGTTTATTCAATTGCTAAACGAAAATAGCTAAAAATGCACAAATGACGAAAAGTGTCAAATTGGATGTTTTGGAAAATTGAACTGAGTCCCATTTAGAATGCCAAAATGTTGTTTTTAAGTTTTACCAAAAGTTGATTTGAAATGTATATAATTTTGCTCTTTTCCCTTCCCCTCCCCTTTCTCAACTTTTCTCAGAGTGTAGCACAAATCTTCCCTCATGGGAATGCATTTAGCAGAAAAGTTGTTGCTAATTAGATGAACGTGCAATCGCAAACACATTTTGATTCCACCTCCTGGCGCATTGTCAACAATTATGTCATTTTTTCCTGTTCTTCTTTCGAATTCAGGACTTTTCGACACCATTCACAATCACCATTTAAATTACCGAAAACTTTTAACATCCTCAAAATTCATCCTAAAGTGTATATCGAAAGATAACTTAGATTTTTTCCTATTTAGTAAACAAATCTTGCGCTGTCTCCTTTGTCGCCCTATTAGCTAAAAATTTTGATAAGTTTTGTTTTATTTCCCTGCTATCATTACACTGGTCATGGTGACATTTTAGCCTTAAAAGCGAGCAAAATTAATTTTTGGGTCGTGTCTTGTCCTGTATCCATTAGTAGCAATTAATTGCCTTTAGCAAATTTTGACGCTTTAACATATACTGCCTTTTTATGTTACAACTAGTATTCACTTACTCCACTGTTTTTAAAATTTCGAAAGGCAAGGGGACTTTAAACATGAATAGGTTACATTGTGGGCAAGGTAGAAGAGCCTGTTTAGATTAAACATATCAGAAAACTCCAAATCTTTAGAGCGCGTAGTTCTTTTTCTATTGAAAGTTGAATTTGACACCTCTTGTGGACGCCTAGATGTCACACTCCTTGCAAGTGGAACTGTACTAAGGAAAGACTCATGTGAAACGTGGCGTCACAGTTCTACTTCACAGTTAGCAGATTCAGTATCCAACTCAAATTTGGCAGAAGCATTTGATTTTAAGCAGTGTAAAGGTAAACTTTTAATGTCATGGCAAAAGTGGGGGCTGTCAGATTCTCCGAAAACTAATCGAAAAAAATTAACTATCGCAACATCGAGATGGTGTTGTTGTTGGACTTAAACAGGATCACTAATGATTTTGGGTGAGTCTACTTACTGCTGTCGCCGACGTAGAAATGGAGTCACCTTTGGAGATGGAATAGGCATGGCCGAAACATCATGAATCTGAGGTGATGACCAAAGCCAGGGGGATGATAAGTACTGATGATACACTAAGAAGAGATTTAGTCTTTTGGACTGTGGTCTAAAATAAAGAAATGAATACCCGTGATCAAGTATCGCATGCATATTTGGGTAATAAATTGATATACTAGTCACCTCTACTAGAACCAATTTGATATTTTTCAATTTTTTTAAATTAATTGCCCTATAAGGGGCAATCTTAATCGTTTCGCTCGTGTAAGTGATTAGATACTTATGAGCTGACGGGGATGCCCTCATCATTAAAGAAGTTTCTCCATTGATTAGCTTAAAGTTCTATATTTTGTGCTACTTTGCTCCCCAACAATCTAACACGCCTCTAAACTAGCAGGCTCCATCACTTCCTCCTAATTGGGCAATAACGAGAACATAAAGGCTTTTGATTTGATCCTGATCACCACAAGGCCAAAGCAATACAGTCAAACGCTTGAAATACGCAGGCATGCAACCATCCTGCACGTTTGATCGCGATCCAGCAGTTGCATTCGCACGTGTGGTTCCCCCACCTCATTCATACTCATTGTCACGTGAAGATGATGGTTTCGAAGTTTGGAATTTGACTGGATCCAAACTGACGTATACAAGCACCACTAGACTGCACCAGAAAATCCTATTTCTAAAAAAAGATTAGAGTCATTCAGATCATGATGCACAGGCCACCACATAATTGTGAAGTTGGCACTGTTGTGCTACCTTGCCTAAGAGGCCACACGAAACACCCTCCACAGGTTCAATTACACATTTACACAATTACACATTCGAAGTTGGGCCTTCTATTTTCTGCGGACTCTATGGTTTAAGGATGTAAATTAGCTGGATGCGAGTAAACAGTGTGAGTGGGAAATGTAGTAAAGGGTGCTGCATCGACAGACTGGGGCATCGCACCTATAGTCTATGATAGGAAGTCATCTCAGAGAGGCAAACATTTAAACAGGTCAATTGTTTGTTCCCTTCTGATTGGTCAGAATGAAGTCAAGACTAAACCAATGAAATAGCAGAACTGCGGGAGGCCGGAACCTCACTGGGACTCCGTCAGCCTCATCCGTTGACGGGGCGGCAGGCACGTGTGCACACGACGTACCTTCGTGCCTACTCATAGGCGATGACAAACAGCCAGCCGTGTTAAAAATTTTTGTCTCGAGGTTACTCGGTTTTGGAACTCGACGTAATCCAAGGTGCTGCAAATTACACCTCCAACCTTTTCTACAAATTCCGCCATTAAGTTTTTTTGAAAAAATTCTTGAATAAAATTTGCCGCAGTAAAATTTTTATTGCCTGGGCAATATTTTGCTGGACAATTGAAATAAACACGTTGGCCAATGGGAGTGCAGTCGTGAAGTGCGAAGGCATAACGCCGTTGTGTCCGGTCTGGTAATCCGGTCTCTTAACTACATAAAAAACGGATTTTGTAGGTACTAAAAAATTTATATGTCATAAACTTCGTGGAAAATATCATTTATTTTAGCAGATGGGAAACTCGATGATACGTGATAATTAAATATTTGCTGTTTGTGCGTTTCTCATTCCTCTTTTTTTAGTATCTTCAGGGCTAAACCAGGAAATGAGTAGGCTTGGTTGCTTTGGTGTCGATCCAAACTTGTAATAATCCATACCGGTAAAGAAATTTACAATAAACCTGTCGGAAGTCTGGAAGTGTGTAGGTGTAATCTCATGGCCATTCCAACAGACCACTAGCGCGAAAGATGAGGAAATGAGTAGCTATAACGGTTGTTTAACCAAACAAAGCAACAATGGTGGTTAGTCGTATAAATTGGTTAATCAGACTCCCCTTCATTGGTTTACTGGATCGGTGACAGCCACTAAGTTTGCAGAATCCTTGTGGCTAATGTTTTTCCTCTATAGCTATCTCAGATTTAAAAGAATATAAAGCTGGCACTTCTGTGTGGAGTCATTTATGCTGAAAAAATTCCCTAAATGAAGAAATTATGCTCCAGATATACTTTTATCATGAAGTAAGTCTTGTTTTATAATGAGCGACCTTTAGCATTTGAGTAGTATGTTTACCTTGGTGGAGCCTTATCCGCTGTGATTAATATTGTGGGCTTATGTGTAAAAGTCCTTCAAGGAGGAGGAATGCTCTCGACTCTGAGGTCTATCTCATCTACGTCATATTTCAACCTAACCTTCTCTTACTGCAGAGAATGAACGCCTAACGGAGAGTTACCAAAGAAGAGCAGAACACGGGACACACGGTCAGCAAACAATCTGTCTCATCTGTATGTGGCAGGTAGACAAGGCAAGCTGGTTAACCCAGGCCATAAAAGTAGACGGTGTGTGCACACCCCTCTCCTAGTGCCTAAATGATAAGATCAGGCAACTAGAGAAGTAAGAATTTTTCCCCAATGTTGCCACACAAAAAAACACAGTAGAAACTGCCTTCCAAAGTCACCCGCAAATAAGTCGGAAGAAGTTTGCCATGGCAAAAGTTGTTTCCCGTTAAGTATTTTCCTCTCCGAGGCGGTGTGGTTTCTTTACCGTCAAGTGTGTATTAGGAAACGTGGTGTCCCATGTTGCTGCTTGGTGACAATGTATCGAATGTCTTCCTTGTATCACCTTTTCTCTGTGAGAAAATTAAGTAGAAGTAAGGCTCTCCTCACCTGAGATGTACATTTTCCCTCCGGGTTTTTTGCGTCTTTTCACTCCCTTTAGAATAAACTTTTATTCGTCCTTCTTTCATTCCTTTCTGATGATTAAAAATTGATTCTTTTTCAGCATTGGAAATCTGCAAATGATTTTCTCGTCTGTGATGTGGATAAAAGTTGGTCAAGGATCTCCATAGATGCTTAAAGTATATTTAAGCAGTAGTATTTTAGACACCATTTTCGAAGGATTTATAAGTTACAGTAGTATTGCCTTCAAGTAGTAAATGAATGAAAGAACATCTAGAATGTACACACATACTTAAAGCATATTTCAGTAGTATGTTTTAAGCGGCATGTTTTTCGATGCAAAATTTTTCTGATTTTCTCTCAAAGTTGATAAAAAATGACAACAATTTTAGTTGCAATTTACTAATTAAAAGTTTAACTTACTAATTAAGGGATATGATCAGCAAAGCCCCAAAGGTATAATCAGGCATATCACCACTGGAGACAGACTCACTCGCATTACGCGGAAGGACTAGGTGGCAGTAGAGGTACCAATACGGTGGTTAAACATATCGTTCAATAACGTCGCAGCCTCTCTTCCTATCTAGACAACTCTTCTGCGTTGGTAATCACAACGCAGTCCATGGTGTAAACACCACACTTCGAGGTAGAGACGGAATTCATTAACTGTTCATGCAGACGAGGATACAGTTATTTCCGACATTAGTGATGTATTCCACCGATCCCAATAAAATAAAGGATTTTACCCTCTTTACTAATTTGTATGCGCAATATTTACACCTGGATGATGGTCTATAATAAAATGCAAAGTCTACATTCCACATCCATTCCTCCTCCCCACTTCGTTTTCATTTCAGAAGTAAGTAGATGGAAGTCGAATTCAGCAGGCGGTTTCAAGTCAGGTGCCGTCTCTATTGTTGCCTGCCTTTTTGCCAAACCCGATTTCGAAGTGACTGGTGGATGTAAACTTGGCTTCAACAACCTTTTTTTCTGTTTTATTTTGGCGATTACAACTCTTCCCTTTTCCCCTCTGAGGAACTGGGATGGTTCTCCTCGTTTATCAGCATAGAAGTTCCCATTGCAAGTGGACAAGGTCAAGGCCACTCTAGCTCACACGATTCTACGCATTCACCGAACTCGGCGTATCTGTATTAATAAAATTTGTTCTAAACCTTTGTAATTCTTTTACTTCCTGGTTAAAAACTTGACGAGGTCGTCTCTCATACATCAACCCAGCAGTTGATTACGGCTTTGTGGGATTATGTTCTGTTTAATAGAGGCGTTTAATTAAATGAAACAGAGGAGGATTGTCGCCATTTGGTCGCGTTAAAAATCGTAATGTAGAGTGCTTTGGGCCAGTGGCGACAACTCGATTTGTTCCGACGGCAGACAGGATGGATGGAAGCCGTGACGCAAAATTAACATGACATCTAAATGGATTCTTTGTGCTGCTGAAAATGGACTATTTGTAGGGTTTTTTTTTCACGAGCACGCCTGAGTGTTATAGACTTTGTTATGTACTGCTGGATTAAAACACCAGGCTTGGCTTTTCTTTTACCTTCCTCTCGTGGATAAATGTGCGTACGTCCCTGACTGTGTATACCACAGCTGAATCTGTTCGTGGGGCTTTTCATCGGCAGTTAACTAATTAAATGAATTGCAGAGGATATTTATGGGACTCTAGTCAATTCGTAGACTAGTCCTTTGAAACGTCGATAGCAAAATAGTCGTTTAATCTGGCAGAGGTGACACCGGCTTGTCAACTGGACGACCAAGTTTGATTCGGTTGTACAACTGTAAAAGCTCCTCATATGAAGTAGGCACATCTTAGCTGCGTTGATAATAAATTTACGCCCACGCTAAGGCATCACATTCATGAGAGACCTTCTGCTCCTCATCACGATGAAAGAGGTGTCTCCTTCAAAGACGAACCTTGACGAGGGTGAGGGTGAAACAGTGGGTTTACACCTCCACGGTAGTAAACGCGACAGTAATTTGTTAGATGACAGTAAACTAGAAGGGATGTCAAGGTTGCCTTCATTTCTTTTACTGTGTAAAAATGCACTACGACTACATCGCCTGACTACTCGACTAGTGATGAGAGATGGTATCAGGGCTTTTGGATGCCAAAACTGGGTGAGGGTGTGGCTTACCATCTAACCTCAAATAATCACTCTCTGTGAGTTATGTGCTAGATTCAACTCCAAGGTACCCATGAAAAGTTTCTTCATTTGCTTCATATCAGATGGTTAGAATTTTGACTGGTGAATCGGTGGGAAGGCAGGTTTCTTTTACAGGAAAACTCAAGATCTCACATTATACTGAGACGCAGATTGAAATGAAGATACGGCTTCAGCCTCAGTATTTCCCTCCTTTATATCCAAACTTCAAGCGGTTGTTACTCTATTTCAGCATGAGACTATCACACGCAAGGGACAACAGATGCATGAGAAGTAGAAATTAACTTTTCCTTCGCTTTTGAAATTTAGCCATTGTGCAAAAGTAGGATTTTAGGGGCAAATGGCTCATTTTTGCCTATTGTTTTCTTCTTCATTCTGCCGTTACTCTTTGTTTTGTCTTTCCTCTATTGTTAATTCTTAAAAATTAGATTTACAAAGTCTGGTAGGAAAGCAGTGTCAAAATTTGAAAAATTAAGGACAAAATAGCCAGGAGGAACGGTAATGAAAATTAAAAAGAATAAGAGATTGCTCTTTTTTACGTAATTCCTGGAAAAGAACAAACTATCCCATTTGATCAAAATTATTTTTATAAAAAGGAAAAATTTTTAAGTTTAGGGTAGGTTTAAAATGGCTACTTATAAACAAATGAGCGACTGAGTTATCCCTAAGGTCTTAGCGTTAGCAGCTATCACACAGAAAAAGCGAAACGCTATTTTGCTAAGAATGAAGAGTTCATGTAGGTAGCTGTGCATAAAAAATCACTTTACTAAATGCCTTCTTTTCTTCTCTGGGTTGTTGTTCCCCCTGGACCTTCCAATGTCACTCTTCTGCACCTCGACACTGTCGCCAATGTAATGACTCGCGTCGTGTCTGAAGACGTAATGAAGCATATCGGTGTAAAAGAATGGAGTATAATTGGAGTCCAAAGGTCACGCAGACCACAGGCACAGATGACTTTCCACATCACAGAAGTCTATGCGGAATCCACCGAGACTGAAGATCCCGTATATCCAGAGGTGCACTTAAACAAACGCCATTCCATCACGAAATTCAAAATTCAAACAGACTTAAAATTATGCCTATTCAACAGCTATTAATAAGAGGGTAATAGATCTTCCAGAATCATGCGCTGACCACAGAAACACAGCTAGAGGAAACTTTACAAAACAGTGACGAATAATTTTTTGAGAGGTTAAGCACAAATTTACTAGTTTAGATTTGTGTTAGAACAAAAAACACAGTTAACTATCACAGAAGCCACACATCATTTTTGAGGAAGTCGATGCATGGGAAGATTTTGCAGATTAGGTGATTTTGCATCATTCTTTTCTTGGTGAAAAAATGGAACAGCATTCAAACATCCTTCGCAAAGTGGTGGGAAACATCGTAACAATTGGATCAAAGGGACGTCAGCTGCTCTCTTTTTTACTTCCCCGATTGGGTTGATTATTTCTTCACCAGATTTGTGGTGTGAATCAGAAGGCTGTGGAGGGGTCACGACCATCTTGTGAGTGTTTGCGCTTACCGTCAAGAAACAGATTTGATGGATTTCGGTCCTGTGGACATTTGACTACTTAGATTCATCAATTCTCCACGTTCTATTACCACTTTTGTAGCACGGAGATCTCGAAATCCTTAAGTACTACTGCACGATGTCAGTGCACCTTCTTCCGGGTTGACATTTCCCCCTGCATTACTTGGAGAGTTACATTGATGCCAGCGATAAGCGAGTCCGAATTAAGAGATGGAGAAAATGTATGTTAATTAGCAGAAGAGAGTCACCGTTTCTCGCAGAATTTTGTTCCAGGCATTTTGACCTGCGGAAATCCGTGCAACCTGGTACAAATAAGAATGACGACAGGCTAATTTCTTGCTGTTTAAATTCACCAAATTTATCAGTTGTTATCTAGTCATATTTCTGGATGCAAATCAGTAAAAAAAATTTTTTAACTGTTTTGCAAAAAGTGTGTCAAAATTAATATTATTTTTAGAGAAAGTGGGTGATGATGAAACAACGAAATTAGATGCAAATCGGTCGGAAAGAGGAAGTCGTGGAAGATGTGCCCCAACCGATGGTAGACTTGTTAGAAAAAAAGGTGTTTTAAGGGAAGGTATAGCGAATTGGTGTGACATTAATAAATTCCAGAAAATATAATCACTAGTCCATTCTCATTCCTCCCAACCCATAGGCCACCCCACCCTACCCATGGGCATGTCCGCTTTGTGCGTCTTAATAACTCGCATGCTGAGTAACAAAGGAATTAAGGCTGACATCTGTTTACTCCATAAAATTGGATACACCACCAAATGCTCCTACGACTTGAGCTCCAGAAGCTGACCGGATTCGGACATAGGAGTTGGTGGGAAAAAGAAATCGTAGGATTTCAAGCTTCATGCAACCACAAAAATTGCTCGTAAGAGGCGGACATTGCTGAAATCCCACCATCATTCCCAAAATTCAGCTGATTCACAGGTCTCCTTAGGCGTGAGACGAACACAGTGGAACCAGAGGTGACAGGGTAAAATTGCGGTTAATGCAACTGAATTTGTAAGACTTTTAAAGGCAAAATATTTTGTAATAGTAGAAATAAGAGAAACTGACTGTTTTTTGAAAAAAAATACTCATTTTGTTCACCTCAAAAGCTTTCTGCGGTTGTGAAAATTTTGTCATCTGAACATGAACACATGACATGCATTGTCATGTGGTCCGGTTGTGAATGATTAGTTTTTAACAAAAAGCGAAATTTGGTAAAATAGCTGCTCGGTAGCTTGGACATCCTATCTCAAAATGAAACACGGTTATAATGTAACAAGTTGGGGGATTAAAGTGCCCCTCAATTTTAAGGATAAATGATACAGTCTACTTTAATTTACTTCAACGGTACAGTTTATAGCTAAAAAATATTTTAGAACAAGTCGTCCAGAGACTTTTCCAATTTTTCGTAAATTATAAATTAAAATATTCTGCTGGATTGCTTTCGCCTTTTTTGATTTGACAAAAAAATTAGTTGCTTAAGTAAAACTTCATCTCAATTATTAGGGGTTATTGACGAAAAGCACCAGCGAAGGTTGTTTGTTTTTACACACAACATCAATAATTACTTACAAAAGGACTTCATTTTAAGCATAAGCTGCTTGTTGTGTCTGCTTCCCCACCAAGTTGACAAAAACACTTGCTAATGGACATTTGGAAAAAAAGCAGGGAAAAAGCCCGTATTTTGTTCATATCACGAACTCAGTATGACTGATTGACATGCCAATAAAAAGTTGGGGGTGGTATCTTAAAAACGCAGCAGTATACACTCCATTCCCGAATTCTGCATCTCAAAGCGTTGAAAGCAGTAAAGTGCGTCAAATGATGGGTGTTGATGAATAGAGACATCGATATACAATGACGATGTCAAATAAAAAAGGCTTTTAAATGATTTGAAGCCTCCTGTTTTTTACTTAAAACCCAGTACATAGTTAAAAATAAGCAAATTATTTAGTAGACTTCCATACTGAGTGATTAAATAAAGGGACAAGAATGAATGAACAATATTTGTACAATTTTCCATCGGTAAAACATAAAAAGCCATGCGTGCTTAAAGTGTGCACTAAATTTTACGGATTTTGCACTCTCAGTGGTGTTTAAGCTTCGTAAATTTTCTTTCATGCTGATATAACGTGTCTCAACTTAGTGAAAGGCTTGGAGCGGTGCGTAACATTGTGGTGGTGGAATTCGGCCAAAGAAACAACTACCGCGTTTAACTGGGGACTCATAGCGAAAAGGCTACAGAATCCTCGACCACTTCTCCAATTCACGTCAACCTCCGTTCTGCATGGTGGCTGCTGACAACTGAGGCGGTGCTGGACTTAAACAATCTAAAGTTGTCTGTGCAGAGATGAGTATACGTTGTGAATGCATAATACAGTCTCCACTTTTCCAGTCGCTGAATGGAAGCTACTTAAATGGCTGATCACCAAAGTTGAGGGAAAATTTCTTCTCGCCTTGATAGAAGACCATCTTATGGCCTTAATTTTTACTTTATGCATGGTTTTTGACCCAACGTTGAGGTTGCACTGACTAAGGGGGAATGAGTGACCACTGCTATTGTCATAAAATACCGTGTAATAAAATCGCCTCCTCGATCTCTACAGAACAGATTTTAATCTCGATAGCAATTCACCACATTCGTACCATTTTTGGTAAAAGCCGATCCACCCTCCTCTGTACTTATAGTGGGGTTGGTCTGCCTTAAAATATCTTTGGCAATGCAAGCTTCCTGAAGGACACGAGCTCTGAAATCGCCTTTGTCTTCATTGTCACCAGATTCTGTCGCATTGAGCATTATAAACGAGGGTCTGGTCTTCATCCCACAAGTCCTTTTTTACTTTTAAAGATAAACGAGGCAGCATTGACAGGACTGTTGAGATCACCTTGTCAATCGAGGATATGTTCTGCGGTAATGAAGACCAAAGCGCAAGGTAAAAGGATAGCCCTTCCAAACTTTGAAACAATTGATGATTTAAAAAAAACTTTAAAGCATGTCATCAAGGCTATTTTGAATTCCCTACTTTGAAATTTTTCACCCAAAAATTCAAACAAATCGCAGCATTTTAGCTTCGATAATGAAAATTTGAATAAAAGTACATTTGAATGAACTGAAGAAAAAGGACGAAAATCTTAAAGTGTTTGTTGCAGTTAGTATCAACTCGACAAAGGACACGTCGTTATAATATGCCTCGCTTAACTCTCTGGTGTCGATCGCTGAGGATTCGAGGTGGCCGATGTGTTGAAGGTGTAGGCTGGGTGGATGCGACGCAGATGTCATCGCCTTCTTCAGACGCAGATAAACCGAAGTATACCAAAATTTGATACTTTTTGGGACGTTCGCTGACCAAGGGACCCAAAAAAGGTAGAAGGAGCATCACATCAATGCCCTAGGAGATCGGGGTGGGGGCAGGGGACGAGCCAGGGAGACGATGGCCTGTTCATTTGCCCGTCACTGCCACAAGTTAGCTCAAGTCGGTGGGAAAATATGTTTAATTTCACAGCCCAAAATGTAATAACGTCAGAATTAGAAAGACATTGAAAATCCTGGAATCTAAGAACCAGAAGAAATGGAATCCACTCACACGATGTGCTGTAATGGATGAATGCCTCCTAATTCGCCCTTCCTCTCCCAATTAATGGATGTGTAAACTACTGAAGGTTGCCTTGGATACGCTACCCGCCAAATCCTTTTTCACAATCAGAGAAAGACTATCCTTAATCTATGTGGTTAGCACATTGTTTCCCCGTTGTATTGTTTTCCTTTATTAGACGGGCACTTCAGTCTCCGCTTTGTAGCATGGCTACCGGGTCATGCCTGTTACCTTCCATTGCTTCTGTAAGTTACAAGTTATTTCCCGACTTGTTATGACTTCAAGGAGGATTCAGGGTGCTGTAACATCTTATCTGAATGCTAAGCTGAAGTATCCGCAACATTCCAGTCAAATCCAACTTGGTGCTTGGAGCAGTAGGTATCATCCAACCCTTGTGTCCCCCACCAACTTTCGTCAGATTCAAGGGACATTTTACAATATTAGGTGGGGGTTAAAAAATGAAAAGAATAGGCAAGAAAGCCTTAAATGCGATTTGCAAGACTCTTCAAGTCCCAAGAGGAAGACTTGGTGGAGAAGAAAGGGGAGTTGTTGATAACACTTGTGTCATCTACAAAGGGGGCACAATTTGATGGAATAATTGGCATTCCGGGAATGTCCATCATCTTCCAAGAGATCTAAAGCAACGTATTTCCGTAGAAAATTCAGGGAAGAGTAGGAAGAGTTTGTTCATATAAGAACACGCGGGTGGGAGGTCATTTTTGTGCCAAATTTTGTAACCGCTCTCCTCACCAAACCTGCACCTCTGAAAAGCATTAATCATGTTGCATTTGCTCTTGGAAGGCCTGCTCCTTCACCTCCACACCCATATTTGAGCCATTTTTTATAATGTCCCCTTCAACCCTTCCTCCCTCTTTTTCCCTTTCTCCCTCTCCTTTTTTTTTTCATTAACAAACTGAATATTTAAAAACCAAATTAATGGTCTTGAAGCGAAATCTACCTCGGTATCGTATAACCGGAGGCAATTTTCCCTCTCTCTATTCCATCCACATTAAAATCACATCAAGTTCTAAAAAAGCAGTCTTTTAATTCATTCATTTTAAAAGTCTTTCATAAAAACATGTAGGAAAAGGGATTTTGTTTGGAGCTACAAAGTCGTTGGTAGACTTTTTCAGTGCGATTGAGTAGAACCGCGGGTAATTTGTTTTAAGGCAGGAGGCAGGAAAAGTTGACGCCCAGTCTGTTGCCTCGGCGATGTGCAGCCGACTTTCGGATGGAATGAGAAAAGCGGGCTTAATTACCTTTTGAATATATACGGTCTTTTAAGAGCAATTTGTAAGGAAATATAAGGCAGATGGGGCCAAAAATGATTCTTGAGTGCAGAAAGTAGTGGAAATGTAGCACTCTGTGCGCTTTCAGTTGGCAGTGGTTGGAAAAACAAGGGTGGCCTTTGCTGTCAATTCTTCTTCTTCCTGGTGGATAATCCCCAAACCAGCCGGAGGACCCATGCATTTGAAGTAGGGGAGCACGGAATCGCAGGAAGGAAGGGAGGAAGGGAGGAAGGAAGGAAGAGCTACAGACCATCCCCCTAATGATTCTGCAGGCAACGGAAATTCAATCTTCTTCTTTCTCGCCTCGACCTTCTTGACGAAACAATTAATTTATGTCTCATGAGTTAATAAAATGAATTATTACCTCTTCTAAAACCCCTTAATTCAAACAAGAATATACCCTGGGGGATTTTTGCTTTTAAGAAAAGTTTTTAATGAATGAGCAATTTTAAAGAACAAATAATGAGGTAGTGGAGATTTTACCGTTTGTAGTGACTCTTTCGGTTGATTTACAGTAAAATTTTTGCTGTTTCATCCTCCCCACCGCTGTTTTTAGGCCTGCAAATCGAGACGATTGGCTAGGGGTAGACATCTTGCGTTGTTTTGGGATAAAAAGATTTGCAAATTATCTCAAATCTGTTGAAGGCTCAGGGTTTGTTCCCACCTTGGGATTTGATGCAATCTGACTGCCCGTCATCCGAAGGGTATCTCCAAATTGGTGCGGTCTACAGTAGATATTCACCAGTTACCCTAACAACACAATTTTCAGAGAGGATCATCTTTTCAGTTAAGATTTCTGGTTGCTGTTAAAAAATGCCGCGTGTTTTTTTGAGGAAAGCTTAGTAATTAAGGTGAGGCCATTATCTTCCATGTAGCTTGCTAACAATAAAGCTTGAGAAGAGGAAAGTATTAGTGGCGTTTAGATCAAATTGGGACAAAAGGCTTCCATAAACAGAGAGAAAAGGGAGCATTCGAACTAAGTACAAACTAGATCAACTTCTTGCATACACCTCAGCTTATATTTCTCATTAATATAAGGTCTGAAACGCACAAACTTGACAAGTGGATTAAGTGGTAGGTCGGTGAATACGGGGTGGATGGATGGATAGGTGGTGTATAATGAACCGATACGGTACGGCTACGGAATGAATGGAAACGGGTGGATGGATGGGCACGGAATGGATTGGTGGATAGATGGATAAAGGAAGGATGAATGCATACGAGATGGAAATGGGATGGATGAATGGAAGGATGTATAGGGGATGGATTGATGAATAAAGGAAGGTTGGATGAATGAAGAATAAATGGATGGTATAGGATGGATACGAGATGGATACAAGCTAAATGTGGGAGCGATATTAGCTTTTTCCTTGTATTTTGGCCGTTATTCTACCAACCACGTTTCGGAGACGCTTTCCAACGAGTATCGCAAGAAGCTGCTCTACCTTTACAACTGAGTTAACCTCTGTCCGTAAACGTGGAAGTGGAAGGATCACCGTATTATCCAACCGACGGTTTTTGAAGAGGCGGTATCAGATACACTGATGATAGACCATAACTAAGGATGCGTGAACCGAACCACACCATCCCAGGAAGAAATTTACCAGTCCCTTAATAATTCAACGCTCAAGACAACTCCTGTTGACCTTTAAACCGTTCAACAGTGAAGGCGGTCTTATGTGGAATAGACAGACGACGGGTAGATCAACAGCTGGGATGGCGAGACAAGAATACCATGTTCATCTTTATACTTTTCTTTTCTGCTCCCAAAAGGAAAATTAATCTCGAGGATTGCCTTCAAGCCTTCCTGTCACTACTATTTTACGTTTGCCACAAAAGAGAAAATCGAAAGTAACGTCATATCAGGAAGGAAGTAGGCTAGCATCAAGAGGAAATAGGGCTTCCGATTTCGAGGAAGCTCATGGAAGTGGATTTTTTGTTATTTACTCCGTGACCTCCTTTTTGAGAAAAGTTAATTAAGTTTTCGCATAGTATGATACTTTTACCCTATCCATCTGCTCTCTTTATTTTTGTCCGAAAAGGTCCCACATTGCCATATTTAACTTGTTACTTGTAATATAGATAGATTTCATAGACGATTCCACGTCATGTAATGCAGATCTCTCTCCTTCACAGAGCATTAATTCAGGTGAGGTCAATGGAAGGTTTTGCTTGAACGAGGGGCGTTTAAGTCAATCGGAGACTTGGGATGTTACATAATAATCAATAGAAGGACAACAGTTACGGTATTACGACGTCAAGTGTGTTGCGTTGACCTTTGAAGCAGCCGATGACATTCCAGTCCTGGAGGTTAATCAATCCATCAATCAGTTGGTACATCTATCACGAATCCTCCCCGTATATATTCATTTATCCCATACGTATCTTACCTGTACCCATCTGCGCCTTATCCAACGGTCCATTTCCTAGTCCCGCATCCATACATTCATTACATACAAGTCCACCATATACTTAACTAAACATTCATCACATATCTATCCAGTCCGTGCTATCCATCCATCCAATCAATCAACCACCTTCCTGTCTAGTTTGTGCTTTTCAGTCATGGGAACAGATGCCTCTGCAGAGCATGCTGCTCTAGCTTGCACCAGCTCAAATGCTCGCCACTTCTCCCAAATTAAAAAAGCCTTTCTTTGCCTGATATCACCAACACGTGTTCCAGCCTATCAACAGCAGAACTACGCTCCTCTCTCATCCTACCTTTCTCCAGTCGCCTCCAATTGGCCACTCGTACACTCAGCTTCAACAACATTGCAACATTGGATGCAATGGTGCTGCCCTTTGAAGGACCAACAACGCCCACCGATCACTCATGGTCTCCGTGGAACAATCTCACTCCCAAATGCCCGCTTTATCAACCCACTCTGTCACAAGGCAGACACCCATGAGCAGTCTATTGCCACCGAATGTGGCATGCATAATTCAAACAGGAATTCGGAGTGTTAGCACTCAACTGAACCTTCGCATTACACTACAACGTGAGGCGCGGCGACTTCCCCACTCACCAGTGGTGCAAAAGCATCCAGGAATGTCGGAAACGGTGTCATTCAGTCTGTGAATTGCCGTTTTTGGTGAGCAAATGACCCGTTTATTGGCGGACGAAAGTGAGCTGAGCGTGTAGACATTCCCATTAGTAATGCAGTGGAAACTAGTGAGCCTTTAGTGGAGTCAACGCTTCCGTCGCCTCGTTCCGCAAGTATGAACAGCTAATTTGAGAGTCCGTTCAACGACTTCGCATTACGCAGCACTTGCATGAAGTGCTGGAAAGGGAGAGGTATAAGTGAAGTAAAAAAGTGCAAAGTTGCATTGAGGAAGAGGTATTGAGTGGTTAGTCATTAAGGCTCTGCTTAGAGGCCTACAGTGCTATGGATGGGTACTGGCTCACGAAACGCCTCCCATGTGAAATACCGCCACGGAGTGGTTAGCATTTGGACCACAGGAAGTGTGCAACCTTCAAGATCCAATCCATTCACATTGAGGAGACAAATGACTGAGGATGGAACCCAGCCTCTACTTAGCTGGACAGGAAATTAGTGGAGGTCTTTGTACCACTGCATTTTGGGCGAACCCCCAAGTGCCCATCTGGACTACCAGATTCGACGCAGACAGACATATGTCAGACACAGAGAGAAAGACAGATGCGTATGGACTCCAAAAGACACTCCAAAGCTTTCCAATCTGGCGATCTAGCAAATTTGTTGCCCTCCATTTAGCCTAAAACACGGTACACAGCTATTCGACGACAACCCGTGTTGGAGAGTCGACTGGGTAATACACATGCCTAACATATTTGAGCTATATATGAGGCGAAATGGGGACAATGGAGGATGCATCTGTACACCACCTCGGAATCGTGCCTCATAACTTTCCGATGTGTGGAGGACAGAAGTTGAAAGAAATCAAACAAGGCTCCTTATCGCTTTCCACTCTTCCCTTTCGAACTCTGCCGTGTCACTTGGTCCGTTATTTTGTAGGATTATTCACCACTCGTCCTTTGCAGTGAAGGGAGGCGTTGACACTTGTGATGCCACATCCTACTCGCGTGTGTCAAAGTAGGCCTATTTGAGCGTCATTCTCTCAGTAGAGTGGCCTTTGATGTGCCTCTACAACCACCTTCCTTTCATCTCCACCCACCACCCACCACCCACCACACACACACACACCACGCGTCCTTTCAATGCGTCCACTCTATGCATCCGGTACTTGTTGTGGAGCACCTCCGCCGAAAGGAGGCGTTTGTGGTGACAAACAGCGCCACACAGAGTCAGCCGGTTCTACTTATCACTTATCCAACATTCAGCACCCAGTATGCAACATGTAGATGCATCACCATCAGACGAACGTCCCCCTCCTGACACTCGTCACCAGCTACGTGCCACATTTATGCGACACGGAATTGACGCCAGTGTGCCATGCAGCAGTGAAGTCAGTCCCTCAATGCGTGAGCAATGATGATACCGGTTGTTTAATGACACGTTCAGTGGAGAGGCGAGTAAGTGGCAAGATGGAAGGTAGAAAGCCATGTCACAGCACTTCACTCATGCCTTGTATTTGACAGATATCAGCAAACTTGAAGCACTGCCACATTCCTCCTCACTTCTTCATCTCTGCACTTCTTGCCCTCCTTAGTCCTTACTACGACCTTATGTGCAGTTTTGACTCCTAACTGACTTTCTTGCGATAAGAGGTGGCTTGACATGGGTGTTGGAACCCACAACGGACGAGCGTATTAACATTAATATCCAATCAATTCCCTCTCTACTCACCCAAAGTGGCCCACACTTAGTTCGTTACAATTTAACCCACATTTCTATGAAATGCATAACTTCATCTTCGTAGTGCTGCTACTGCTTTGTGTGTGTGTTTATTTGGTCCACTAGCTCTACACTAGACGGCATGTCACCTGCTTGCTGCATCTCTATCTACTTGATGCAACTGGACAACTTCAAGTATGTACCACAAAGCCTGCGATATCATCCTAACCCTCTTAATCCTCCTTTCTCTCAATTTCTTCCTCTTACCTCTCACTTTCCCTTGGTTGAGTTGTTGAGAAATAGTCAGTACAGCACAGTCTCGACTGATTAAGTGGGTGAATGAGAAGATGGCATTAAACGCGTAGGTCACCGCTACGTCGCTCTATTCGTACCACCTCAAAAGTTACCCGTGACCAGACTGTGAGAAGTACACTTTATTCGGAATTGGAAAAGATACTGCCTTATGCACGATTTCTTAGTAAAACAGGCAATGAAGTTGGGCAGAAAAAGTGAAATCGAAGTGTTGATTGCCATGTGTAAACCTTTATTAACTTCCATGAGCAGAGGCTTTTTACATAAATTGAATTTGTGTTAATAAAGTACAAATTCAGCATTTGTTTTCTCCCTTATTTATATCAGTGGACGGAATGTCTTCCATTTTTCCACTCTTCTTGTCACATTGGTGTTTCCCATCCCAATTTTCACCCAAACTTTGCTTTTACAGTCTCCAAAATTCCATTAAGAAGCTATTACTCAAGATCTTAATTTTATTTAACCACACACGAGAAAAATTCTTACCATTTCAGAAAAATTAGAGTAATTGGTTTATATTCTCCTCCTTTTTTACTCGATTCCCAAATCTTCGAGGCAAAATGAAGCCGAAGGTCTGTGAGGTAGCGCCTTCATTGTAATGCAATAGACAAATCCATTGTCTTCGTTTTGTTCTTGAGAACCCGTCATTTTCTCATTAATATACCTTTTTTTACAAAATTTACTTAAAGTGGATTTTAGGTTTTTTGGTAAAAGTTGACCCTTTCTAGTCTTTGAACAGTCGAAAGAGGAAAATTTTGGATCTTCTACTTCAAACTTTTGTTCTTTATTGTTTAAGTTCATACTCATCTAAGCGGGACCCTCCATTTCCGTAGTTTACACTACGCAATACCCCGTTTTCATGGTTACTTGACCATTGACATAGTTGCAAAACTTTTCCCTCTATTTGGTAGGCCGTTTCACGTCTTGGAGGGGCAGAAGGAGCACTGAATGTTAACTAACCACGATACAGAGGGAGGAGACAGCTGCCGTAGACTGAGCGGATCAGTGGAAATTGACCGCCCACAAGGGTCAAGCCTCTAGCGTTGAGTGCAGTGGAATGCTTTCCCTCCCCCATCTACCCTTGAAGCAACTTTCTTATCGTGAACCATCAGCCGCACGATAATGCGTGTAGTACGAGATACAGTCCTTAATCTTCCGAGTTAGTCTCTTAATAGAAAGGAGATGTGTCCTTCAAATGATGGGACACTCAGAAACACCGCCTGACCCTTAGTGTATCCTCCTAAAAGAGGCAAGCTCTCCTGTAAGGCTCAATGACGAAAAGGAGCCGTGGGGCTCATTAGTCGCCAGGGCTTATACACCTACCCCGACTCACAGTCTTTCTAGCATTCCCCTTCAGGGGTAGCATGGGGCTCGAGGCGATAAACCCTTCCTGTGTCCTCATTAACGGATTTCAATTACGTAGCTCCTCACTTTATTTGTGGCTCTGAGAGGACTCAGCAGATGTGAGAAGAGTGCCATTCACCCAAAAAAGTTCCCTTTCAAAGTAAAAAAGGAAATTAATGTAAAAAACGAATGCATCCAAAGTGGATTGGACACCTGTACCTTATGGTACCAAGTGATTTGACCCCTCAGCTCTCAAAAGACCCAATCCCAAAAAAAATCAACTTTTTGTGTAATAACAAATGAACCTTTTTTTCGCAAAAAATCTTCTAAGAAAAGGTGTTTGCGTTTCTTAATCAAACACTACTTATTCCATCGAATCAGTAGCACAAAAAAGTTTCAGAACGATTGTTCAAGTAAAATGGGGACATACGGAATTACTAAAGACATCTGGAGTCCGCAAGGGCATTGACTTGCTCCACACAATTTAGTGTGTCTTAATTTAACCCGGTGTTCTTCAAATTCCTATATATATGAATTAAGGTCCATGAATGAACTATTTGAGAGATCTCCATCACGCTCTACCACGGATGAAACGAGCAGTAAATGCTTTTATTCAATGATTTCTCTAATTTAATCTTTTTCAATTCTTTACCTTCACGGCAAATT
Organism: Echinococcus multilocularis; assembly: GCA_000469725.3. Classification (NCBI taxonomy): domain Eukaryota; kingdom Metazoa; phylum Platyhelminthes; class Cestoda; order Cyclophyllidea; family Taeniidae; genus Echinococcus; species Echinococcus multilocularis. The sequence continues at coordinate 776,184 of LN902842.1, read as the reverse complement.
GCTGCCATGAACCGATATTTCACACGAAAGCGGAATGGTCACAGAAGTGTCCATGGCGCTGTGGACTAAGAAATCACTGCAATCCTAGATCGTCGGTCATGCGAATCTTTCAACCGTCCACTGCAGTTGAGCATTTAATCCTGATATTGAGTAAAGGAAAACAACATTACTGCTTCCTTTTGCATTTAGATTAAGCTGGTAGAGAAAGAAAAAGCTCCCTTTTATTGCAACACCTCTTTGATATGTATTGTGAGTAGTACAAAGGTAAGTTAATAAAACTCGAAGAAACAATCCCTTCCCATAGAGTGAAAAACTTTTCATCGCTTTTTTATAGTTAAGACAACTTCGAAATAATTTATTTTTCAGAGGGTAGAATGGAAAGGAAAAGGACCTAGGCGCAGAAGTTACGCTTTGACAGGCAAACGGTAGCCTTAGCTTCGGTCGAGCATCATCTAAGCTGGTTTTAAACTTACGTCTAGGAATGCGGTCGAGTTTTTAGTCTTAAGGGAAAATTTAGTTTACCAAAGCCGCATGATTGGCCCATTTGGAGAGATGTAGCCTGACTGAGGAGGGGAGGGCTTGAAAAGACAAATTTGTTGATCAGAGGGATGAACTCATCAAAGTTTGAGAAGTTCGATGGTAGATGAGGTGAAATTTGTGGCCGGAATAGGAGGATAATATAAAGTGCAAGAAGTTATTTTGGTAACTGAAGCCAAGAAAAAGTCCACTTGTATTCATCGAAGCTCCTACCTCACGTTGTTTTTTTAAATTCATTTGCCTGTTTTACTAAGAGATCGTGTGTATTTGTGAAGATAATACCACAAAGAGGTGGCAATTATCACTTGATGGTACCAAAAGTATGAGGCGAATACGGAGAATGGCAGCGAAAGTGGAGGCGTGCGAGAGCGATTAGGGCAGTATCCGTTACAATTCCAAACAAAGTGTGCTCCCCACAGTCTGGTCACAAGTAAGTTTCGAGGCAGTGGTGATGCAGCGGTGACCTGCGAGACCAGTGCCAACTTCGCATCTACCCACTCACTCACTCTCACCACTTGAGAGTGTGTTATTCCGGCTGAGTTGCAACAGCACTATCAAGAGGAAAAGGAGGGGCAAGGTGAAGAACAGGAGGGGAGATGGAGGCGGAAGTTGGATCGAGTCAATAGATGGTCGACTGGAACGTGACCTTTTCTCCAGCCTGTAGCAAGTGGACGAGCAGAGAGGGAATTGATTGGATATTAATGTTAATACGCTCGTCCGTTGTGGGTTCCAACACCCATGTCAAGCCACCTCTTATCGCAAGAAAGTCAGTTAGGAGTCAAAACTGCACATAAGGTCGTAGTAAGGACTAAGGAGGGCAAGAAGTGCAGAGATGAAGAAGTGAGGAGGAATGTGGCAGTGCTTCAAGTTTGCTGATATCTGTCAAATACAAGGCATGAGTGAAGTGCTGTGACATGGCTTTCTACCTTCCATCTTGCCACTTACTCGCCTCTCCACTGAACGTGTCATTAAACAACCGGTATCATCATTGCTCACGCATTGAGGGACTGACTTCACTGCTGCATGGCACACTGGCGTCAATTCCGTGTCGCATAAATGTGGCACGTAGCTGGTGACGAGTGTCAGGAGGGGGACGTTCGTCTGATGGTGATGCATCTACATGTTGCATACTGGGTGCTGAATGTTGGATAAGTGATAAGTAGAACCGGCTGACTCTGTGTGGCGCTGTTTGTCACCACAAACGCCTCCTTTCGGCGGAGGTGCTCCACAACAAGTACCGGATGCATAGAGTGGACGCATTGAAAGGACGCGTGGTGTGTGTGTGTGTGGTGGGTGGTGGGTGGTGGGTGGAGATGAAAGGAAGGTGGTTGTAGAGGCACATCAAAGGCCACTCTACTGAGAGAATGACGCTCAAATAGGCCTACTTTGACACACGCGAGTAGGATGTGGCATCACAAGTGTCAACGCCTCCCTTCACTGCAAAGGACGAGTGGTGAATAATCCTACAAAATAACGGACCAAGTGACACGGCAGAGTTCGAAAGGGAAGAGTGGAAAGCGATAAGGAGCCTTGTTTGATTTCTTTCAACTTCTGTCCTCCACACATCGGAAAGTTATGAGGCACGATTCCGAGGTGGTGTACAGATGCATCCTCCATTGTCCCCATTTCGCCTCATATATAGCTCAAATATGTTAGGCATGTGTATTACCCAGTCGACTCTCCAACACGGGTTGTCGTCGAATAGCTGTGTACCGTGTTTTAGGCTAAATGGAGGGCAACAAATTTGCTAGATCGCCAGATTGGAAAGCTTTGGAGTGTCTTTTGGAGTCCATACGCATCTGTCTTTCTCTCTGTGTCTGACATATGTCTGTCTGCGTCGAATCTGGTAGTCCAGATGGGCACTTGGGGGTTCGCCCAAAATGCAGTGGTACAAAGACCTCCACTAATTTCCTGTCCAGCTAAGTAGAGGCTGGGTTCCATCCTCAGTCATTTGTCTCCTCAATGTGAATGGATTGGATCTTGAAGGTTGCACACTTCCTGTGGTCCAAATGCTAACCACTCCGTGGCGGTATTTCACATGGGAGGCGTTTCGTGAGCCAGTACCCATCCATAGCACTGTAGGCCTCTAAGCAGAGCCTTAATGACTAACCACTCAATACCTCTTCCTCAATGCAACTTTGCACTTTTTTACTTCACTTATACCTCTCCCTTTCCAGCACTTCATGCAAGTGCTGCGTAATGCGAAGTCGTTGAACGGACTCTCAAATTAGCTGTTCATACTTGCGGAACGAGGCGACGGAAGCGTTGACTCCACTAAAGGCTCACTAGTTTCCACTGCATTACTAATGGGAATGTCTACACGCTCAGCTCACTTTCGTCCGCCAATAAACGGGTCATTTGCTCACCAAAAACGGCAATTCACAGACTGAATGACACCGTTTCCGACATTCCTGGATGCTTTTGCACCACTGGTGAGTGGGGAAGTCGCCGCGCCTCACGTTGTAGTGTAATGCGAAGGTTCAGTTGAGTGCTAACACTCCGAATTCCTGTTTGAATTATGCATGCCACATTCGGTGGCAATAGACTGCTCATGGGTGTCTGCCTTGTGACAGAGTGGGTTGATAAAGCGGGCATTTGGGAGTGAGATTGTTCCACGGAGACCATGAGTGATCGGTGGGCGTTGTTGGTCCTTCAAAGGGCAGCACCATTGCATCCAATGTTGCAATGTTGTTGAAGCTGAGTGTACGAGTGGCCAATTGGAGGCGACTGGAGAAAGGTAGGATGAGAGAGGAGCGTAGTTCTGCTGTTGATAGGCTGGAACACGTGTTGGTGATATCAGGCAAAGAAAGGCTTTTTTAATTTGGGAGAAGTGGCGAGCATTTGAGCTGGTGCAAGCTAGAGCAGCATGCTCTGCAGAGGCATCTGTTCCCATGACTGAAAAGCACAAACTAGACAGAAATAGAATGAATTAATTGAAGGGGCATGAATGCGGGTTGGCTTCTTCATAGGTAAGGAATGGGCCCTTCAGTATGACATCCTTTGTTGTCTTACTGAAGCTGATGAGAAGAGCAGTTTATCACCTTGGATTCACTTTGCTGTTCTCTGCCTGTTCTCTGAGGTTGACTTGATCCCCCCTTACCGGAAATTTCTTGCTCTGGTGAATGCACGCATCACCTTACCATTGCTTTGCCATCTTGAACGTGATTCGAGGGCTGGTCTGGCTCAAGCCCAATGTGGACACACATTATCCTTTCCTTTTTTTTTTCTAGCGTCATAGAAGGTTTTCACCTTTCAATTAACCTCTGGGGTTGTTTTATCTGGCCTACCTTGCACAACTACTATCCAAATATTTGTAAATTAACCAGCAAGCACATTTTAACCATCCACTTGATTCTACTTTTATGAAACTAGGTCCTTTTTTTCCTATTGCGCAGTTGTTGGTTCGCCATTGTTCCGCCCTTTTACTTGTGTTTATAGTAAAAGGTGCGGCCTATCTCGGCTTTTCATCATTACAACTAAAGCAACTTTGAACAAATCAACAAGTTATTAAAAAAATTTTTTCTTTTGCCTTCCTTCGACACTTGATAAACTTTATGATCTGATTGTGATAGTGTTGTAATACCCTTTCTTCATATTGCGAATGTCTCTTTTAGTAGTGACAGACCAAGTACAAGCATTTACTTCTGTCAGCGACTTATTTTTCACCTCATCAAAATCTCTTAACTAGGGCATTAGAACTAAGGAGGTCGGAGGTAAAGTAGGCTGCACTCTTACAACAGCCACACAGCCCTTCCTCGCACCGGAAGGAAGTATTTCCTTCATAGCGTGACTGCATTATTACGAGTCGCGATTTCAGGAGGTTCTTGGCGGTCCATAGCGAAAACCAAATGAGCGCGTGGCGTTTAATTAACTCAACTCGGTTTTTTATTTCAGAAAGAAAGAAGGAAGGAAAGGAAGAAGGACGAGAGAAAAATTACATCAAGAGCCTAAATCAAATAATATAAACTTGAATTCGTTCTGTTGATGAATCCTTTCTTAAACCAGATTTATTCGTTTGCACTTGTGTTTGGCGCCGTTTTTATTTACCCGATTTAAACAAGAGGCGGTAAAAAAGAAATCCACATTTTAGCACCCTTTTGTTTAGTGAGTCTAACTAGACACAGGTTCCTTTCCCACTTTTTTTCTAAATTTTAGTGTTTCGAGGCTAAAGACAATTTGCTGCCTCCCTTTCCGCCCCCCGAGTAATTTTCAGCTGTCTAGTTTGCATCAAATCATGCGACAGTGTGATGCTAGGAAAAGTTTCCACAGCTTCATGGCGAATTGTGATACGATTAAGGAGAATGTGGATGGGACATTACTCCCTTACTCTTTTACCCCGCAAAGCAAATTAATCAGTTAACAGTTCAACAGAGATGAATTTTTAATAAAGGTGGAATGAATTGGTGGACTTTTGACGCTGCTGCCATCTGGCAGCATATGATGTGCAGGTGTGGTCCATTTGCTCAGCTTCTGAGAATCTCTCTTCCCAATTGACGTCGGCAGAAATAACCTGCCTGTGACCAATCTCTCTTGCAGCGATCCCTCACCAAAGTCAAACTGTTTGCTTAAACTACCTGTTTCTAGAAGGCACACCTGACAACTCCGATCCCACATTCGTGGCGCCCCACGAGCCATTTCGCGCATTCATTTCTAACCCTTCAATGTCTTCTAAGCGGCTTTTCATCTCTCCATCCTGTCGAGCTGTCGGCCAGTGACAATGGGGTAGCTCCAGCGACCCTTCTCAATGACTGTTGCTAGGAAGTTTTCTATTTGTAAAATGGAAAACTTGTAGCTTGCTTATCAGAATTTCCATAATTTTGTCATTTTAATGCATTGTAGCGAAAAAGGCGCTTAAATTAGGTAGGGTTCGCTATTTAATTGTTGTTTTTTTTCTTTTTTGAGAAAAATGAGGCATAATTACTGCATTTCCTGATCTCCAAACAAGGTGGTTTGAAGATAAGCGATGCCCAAAAAAAAGAGGAGACTACTTTAAAACATTAACGCCTTCTTATTGTCATCTGCCGAGAAGAATTTAAAAGGCTATATAAAAAATCACTTTGTTGACAGTAGTGATTGCGGCAGGGTAGAGGATTAAGCGTTCTTAAAGACGTGGAAGGGTAAACCGTCACAGAATACATTGTTTTTGATCGTTCACCTCATCATAGCTCTTATTGGGCGGTAAGGTTGGATCACAGTGGTCCTTATTTAGTTGGAGAGGGGGCTCGCTAGTGTTAAGAGGTTGGGGACTCCCTGGGCCATTCGCCTTTTCAACATGCCAGAATACTAAGTAGACAAATTCAATCAACTCCACGATTATAGCAGCGGTGAGACCGATAAAGATAGAGCAGAGACCTCCCACCCTTGAGATAAGAATGTAGATATCAAAGATGAGACGCTCTTCCTTATAAGTGGTCTCATAGGAGGTACGGACAAGGCTAATGTAGGTGTAGGAGTTCTGATTCTCAAAGTCCTCAATGCGCAGATGGGACATGGAGCTGTTTTGAGTCGTGTGATTGCCCTCCAGACCGATGACATTTTTGAGGTACTTCACAAGGCGTTCTCGTTCCATCGGATCGTCGTAGTTATTGAGGAGGCGTTCAACTCGTTTAAATTTATCAGTGAAATGTTGCAATTTTTCCGGAATCGGTTCCCACGACGCGATACTAGCACTTAGAGGGTAGGTGTAAAATGAGCAACGAGGGATGCAGATCCGCTTTCTAATAGCTGACTCTTTGATGTACTTCAGATTGTGGAGGAGATTGGTGGTGCAGTTCAGACGCCTGACAATGCTCTCAAGAATGGTGGGGTCACGTGCGTCCTTTGGGAGGGCTGAGCAGTAGGGCACCTTGGTGTTCACAAGGTCGGGATTTATAGATCTTGGCCACTCGGAATTGAGACACCCGCATTGGTTAATGGAGATATTCTGTAAAAAGCTGTCCAGACACTGATTCATGCGGTAGGAGTACTGGTTTCCCATGTCAGTGATAGGAGGAGGGTCATCTAGACAGGGAGCTGTCGGCGTTTGCAATCGAACCCATCTCTCGGTGTTGAAGGAGAGCTCATTCATCCTCCCCGGTTGCACGTTGATTCCGTGTTTATCAATCTCGGGATAGGTGCCACTTTGATGAACAACCAGTTTTACTCCCTCGCCACGAGAAAATGTATCCATTACAAAGTTCTTTCTACTCTCATTTATCTCCTTAGAGGAGACAAGACTGAGAAGGAGAGTTAAACGAACGGTGTCCTTTGTGGATTTATTGTCAGCAGTCTCGATGGTCCAACAATTGAAGTACTTAGGATGGGAGAATCGTTGTTTTGTAAATCCAGTGTCCTCCTCAATTCTACAGTTCTCTGCAACAATATTGACACCATCTACAGTAACCATACAATGTGGAAACATTGTGGTCTGATGTCCGAGGCGTCTGGACTCCTCAGGCCGAAGATTTGCAAAGTAGGTGTCGGTGGAGTCTTGAAGCAGGAGACTGGCGTACTCAGGATTGCCGTTCTCAATGAAGGCTAGAGTTATGGCACTGAGTTGACGGTTGAATTCACTAGGAGTAAGGATGGAAGCCTTGGCCCAAATATCATTAGCCTCCAAGGCGAAGGGATTGTGCGCGCAAATGGTGATAGCCGGAAAATCTGTCTTGTCATCAATAAGGGTTCGTGAATGCCAGGAGGTGCTGAAGGAGAGGAAATCTCTTGCAAGGAAACTAATGGTAATGACCAATGCTCCCGTCATAAGGACTACAAAGAGGGACCAAATTATCCGAATAAAGGGAGTTTGAGCACGTTTAATCCGTTGAACGCCTCGAATGGAGGTGAGATCACAGAAGATGGCAAATTTGCTTTGCTTCTGCATCTCTGATTTTGATTTTTTTGGCTAAAAATCTAAAATCGGAAAATGAAGTGCTATTTTTTGATGAATTTTATAATCCCCAACCAGGTTTTCCTTTTATGGGCGAAAAAATCTATTAGATGAAGATACTATTCGAGTGAAAGGCATTCAGGAAACCTTTTCGGTTCCTTTTTTTTGAAAAAAGGGAGGATGAAAGAGGATTGTAGGACCCTATGCAGTTGAATAGTTCAGCATCACACCGACTGTCAAAAGGCAGCCGCGCTAAAGTGATTTTACCCATTTCGGCTATTTCTTGTTTTAAACTTCACCTCATTTTGGGGGGTATTTGAATCCTGGGTCGCTTGAGCCACACGTAATATCTCCCCTCCCCCCTTCCCCACTTAATTCTTCACCCATTACATACACTTCTAAATGTTGATTTTTGACTCCAGGTAAAGGAATTATGCACGTGGCTAAGATCCAGCATCATTAACATTAGAGTTTATGGAGAAGGCCAGCCTAGAAGGAAGAAAACATTGACCTACAGTAGGAAAGCTGATCCCAGGAATATCCAATTGTCTGTATTACTTAATCAGCCTCTTCAGGAGGGCTACATACTACTTGAGGGAAAGGAACGAGATTGAGAAAATTTTTTCCTTTTTTACTCCTACGTCACTTAATAATTTGAAGAATCGTGGAGGCGTTTTGTGATAACCTGAGATTAAATGCTTTTCCCATTTCCACCCAGTCAGGAGAATTTCTCCATTCCCTACCACTTACTTTGTTCATTCCATTTGAAATCCTACCGAAGGGCAATCAAAAGCCAAAATCTTGGGGGTTAACATATTTTTTGACACACATTTCTCATGAGGGATGCTGGAGTCGTGGTGAAAGGGCGCGGGATGGGGAGAAGTAGGAGGGAGTCGCAAACAAATAACCAACTGTTATATTCTGCGCTTAGATGACACCTCACAGTGGTTTTGTTTGTTCCCATCAAACACCCCGCACGGCGCTTTGACAAAACAAAACACTTTAGGTTGGCAGGCGATTCACCGAGCTCGAACTCAAAATGAGCTGCAAAATCTCTAAAGTTTCCGTAAAACGATGCAAATTATTCAAGAATTTCGTTGTGGGTAATTGAGCTACTACTGTTGAGAATACAAAATTGAGATGAAGTAGGCAGCCAAGCTCCAATGCCCATTAAGGTCTATTGACAGCATTGACAATGACCTCTCCTTAAAAAGGGGGAGGCTTACAGTTGATCTATCATGCAACCATTGAGGACAATAGGCTTGAAAGACTGCTAGCTTGCCCTTCTTATGTCCCTCGTTGTGTGAATTTTTTGCATGCTGACTTGTGATAAGGAGTAGCTTTTGTGGTGTAACGCTTAAACACTTACCCCACCCCATCCCACCAATATCAACATTCCTGAGGTGCACATCATTTCAAATCCGTAGGGTCTATGTCAGTTTTATGTGCGAAAGTGAGTGTAATTAGGTGAAGACACAATTGTCCACACTGAACTAATCCGTGCCAAAAATCATGCAGTATTTACGGATGACGTCTCTCTGCTTAACAAAATCGGACCTCCCTCGAAGGTGTGCAAGAATGGCTTTCATTCCTTCTTTTGGGAAACAATTAGTAGATTAAAGGCTAATCATTGAGCATGAAGTTTGTTTTATCCTTGTAAGATGGCTCAAGTCTAACTATTACATGCTCTGGTAAAAAATGCCTCTTCCTCTTCTTTATCGTTTATGTCCCCCCTCCTCTTTTATTAAAATTTTCGGCGATTTCACCTTTTCATGATTACATCCTTAGTAAACCAAAAATTAACAAGGAAAGTAGGGAAATGGCGCTAAAAATAAAGAAGCGATTGGAACGGAGGCAGACAGGGTAGTGTGTACTTCTAAGACTTTGGGAGCAAAATGATGAATAAAAGGGGGACCTTAATCAAGTTTTCTTTTAGGTGCGGAAGGGATATAGGAGCTACTGGCAGTTATTTCTGCAAAAAATTCCCATGCGTTTTACGAAATTATGTCTTACAACAAGTAAACCATGTCAATTCATATAATGAAAATATTGCCAATCCACTTCGCTTCTTTTGGAGCAGGATTGGTGTAAATCATTTTTAGGCTAAACAATCATTTACTCATTCTAAGGTATGCTAAATCTGACAGTATTATATTTGTATATTTTAATGCTACATATTTGCCTTAGTGCCATCATTTTAAACTTATTTACTGACATCTTGTCCACTTTTTCATAGTTTTTGGGCCCCTTCAAAAGAACCAAATATTTTATTAGGTAACAGGTATTACGCTTTTATATAAAGGACCCATGTTTAATATTGTTTATAGACGTAGCGATCTTCATTAACAGGTGTCATAAACACCTGCATTCTGAAGGCACTAAGTTGTGGATGGGGTGGGGAGCCCTACCTTAGAAAGTCATAATTGAATAGATGTAAATATACCAGGGATAGGGGTGAGTAAAATGGAATTATAGGATTGAAAATGGCAGACTAACCTTTGTTAATAATCTTTTTGATTTACTCCATTTTCAGGAGTGAAATAGGAGGTCTGCTTATGGCTGTGGGTATTGGCAGGCACGTTAATTCTAATTGGTCACCTTAAATTGGCCAATCGCATTAATCCTCACTCTAACTATCTCCATATTCCTCCCTCGCTGTTATTATCATTCGGCCTGTATTGAAATAAGTAGAAAGGTATGTATTTCCCAGATTTCTTGCATGCCTTTGGATGATTGATGCCTCGACCAAATTTAACCCTGTCTAAGTGGAATTTTTATGTTTCCTATAAGATTACACTTGTTTTAACCGATTTAGGAAATTTAACAAATATTCAGATAAATTTCCCGTAACTACGTTTCCACTAAGTTGAGTCAGTTATGCGAACTAATACGCGTACATGTAGTTGACCGAATGGGTTCTTCAGTCTCCTCGAGTTATTCCAGTCTAGGCATTGTCCATCAAGATGTAAACCAAATGGTAGTTTTGGTGCATGGAATTCCATGTATTGATGAAAGACTAAAATCCGGTTGACATTAGGCAAAATTTATGTGTTGAGAGAACACTCAGCCACAATAGAACATCTACTCAATGGCGGTCTTGCATATGGTGGTCAGTGACGACGCCAGGTGTGGTGAATTCCACTTCACAGCACAGTAGCCAGTCAAGGTTGATAAGTCAAGGTAGATCTCTTTTTTGTTCCAGCACAAAGCCATTGAGTTAAAGGAACGTTTGATTAAGTTGTTTTGTGTTGAGCCACCACGGTTGTTTCACACAGTTAAATTTCTCATTTACATTATTTTTGTTGGAAAAGTGTTTGCATGCCTGCATTACTTAGGGGTTAAGGCAAATTGGTCGCCTCCACTCCCCGCACGCCATTGTTTTGACTCCCATGGGTGCAGTTGGTAAAGCACACATCTTAACTTTACCGATGGTTGAAGAAGTTCCCTTCTATCAGGCGATGTATAAATTTTTAAGGGAGTCAAGCCGAGTAGTTCAACGCATTAATCCGCCGACGGTTATGAGATGATACATTTTCTGCCAGCCCCTATTTTTTAACCTCAGCCCGCACGTCACGTGCGCATGAAATGCGGGCTTTGTTAGGTCATGATAAGACTACCAAACACAGTTGGACTGGATTTGAAACAAACAGCGCAGACGAAGGGTTTTTCTTATCACAGTTAAATAAATACATGCACGATTTGTGGCGGTGGAGAAAGGGCTAAATGGGTTGTACGAAACGAAGTCGCGTCCTTCAATGTATGGATGGCCTTATTCAGTAAATTCAGGAGGCTTGCTCACTCCATTTGACTTCCACCTACGGAATGCTACACTGATCTTGAGGTTAAAGGGTGGTGGAAACTAAATCCGCAGCAAAAATCACAAGTGGAAGGGCCGATAAAGCTGTCCCAAATTCTAGCAACAATTCCAACAATAAAGCTAGGCCAAAAGGGAACAAATCAGAAATTTTCTTTTGCGAATTGCTGTGAATGTAGGAGTTAATTGCATGACCTAAAAATATCATAATATCATCTCGCAAACCTTCTACGCGAAGTATAAGAAATATGAACTACGGCTAAGGTGGAACACTCCCCCTTCCGCCTTTGGCACTGATTACGTATGTACGCAGTTAAACTCCTATTCCACAGAGGCTGGATGAGTCTTGTTAAATTTTGTCATTAAACTAAAAAGCGACTAATAAATAAGCTTTCTAGGAGATGTGTGGACAATTTAAAGGGAAATTTTGAGATAATTTAGGGGTGCGATCTGTAACACGCTGGTTGTTTAACCGTCCGTTTTGGTAAAGGGGCCACTTTGGGTATCCTCTATTGTTTCGCCGCCGGCTGCCCTCCCCTTCAGAGTATGTAAATAGCTCCGAGTCCTTCTGTGGATCGGTAATACATGTTCTGCTTGAGTATTATGCCTTCATAGAAGTCTCAAGGCGCTGCATTGGTGGCAGCGGAAAGCGGGCTTGATCCTAAAGAACATCCGGCCTGACTTTTACTGTGGGGTGATAAACTTTGCAAGGCGGAAGAAGTGCATATGCTACGGATGAAAGAATCAGTGTTGACCCATAACAAAAGGGTCGGAAACGACATCTATATTTGTCACCTACGCCATTCCCATGTTCTATATGAAGGTTATTAACCACTAAAGTGACACTATCCCCTAAATACCTGAAAAAGTCTGTTGTAGAGCTAACGGTGCCTGGACGAGAATACCAAATATGTAGGAATGCGACACCTCCACCACACCTCTACTAGCAGGATAGAAGCCAGATATGAATGGCTGGGAAGTTCTGAAGTGTAAACAAAGTGGCAAAAAGGAGCAGATGCAAAACCCTTTTCCCACCGAACTATGTTCACTCTCGTCCTTTTTTACTTGACTGTGCTTTCAGGCCAGTGCTCTAACGATACAAAGGGGTACGCGTGCTGACCGACACATTTTCGCATCGCCCAATTCAGCTATGATTTAGGATGACACACTAGATCGAGTAGAATCGCCTAAACAAACAGTGAAGCTGCGGTCACTTATCTCCTCAGTTCAATGGAATTGCAATGACTGGCACAGCTGGCTCGTGGGTGTTTCCGTACGTCACCGATTACGTTTTGATGGCGGCTGTAGGAGGATGGCCAAAGGGAGTGCAGGGAGAGGGGCTGTTTAACTGTTTGGATCTCTGCCACTGTACCTACGCCTGGTGGGCTAACCTCTAAGCCATGCCAGTAGCGTAAATCCCCCCTGCATATCAAATATCCATATTCTACCCTAACGTTACCTTATTTTGTCTTTGAGGAAGTCTTGGGTTACTACAATTGTTCTGTATGCACTTAGCCAGTATCAGGCAACTACATAACACAAATGAAAAAATGGAGTAGATTTGCGGCTGCAACTTGCTACTAGACGTCTTGTGACCACTCGCATTAAATTCATTTCCAGCCCCTAATACTTTGAAAATGCAGCACATCCCTCAGTCCTCTAAAAGCTATTGATTGTGAGCGAGTGTCAGGCTAGTCTCTCAAGGCACTGATTAGTAAATCGGATTCATTTGGTTTACTCTGTAGCGTCACACACAAGTATAATTAATAATTATAATGTCAACATATGATCAAATACTCTTAACTGTAACAAAGACTGCAATTTATTTAAGTTTTGGATTTACTTTAATTGCCTAGCCTAGTTATAAGTATCAAATATTATGACCTAGGTGCTTAAAATGATTGATCCCTTAGAAATCGTTTTTCACTGCTATTAAAGCTCTCTTTCTGCCAGATTACTCATGTGCAAAGTTTTGTTTTACTTTACCCGACTTTGCCCAAAGCAAGAAGACACCTTTTGCATACGCTCCTCTCTACGCATGGCTCCTAGCTATTTTATGAAACCGGAGACGGCCCATGCCAAGGCATTAGGTAACACACATTTTGGTTTTGGCGTTTGCGACTGAAAACCGCCAATATATTGAGTAACGGTACCCACTCTTGATGGTTAATTTTTTCCTTGATATGCTTGGAATAGCGCTTATTCCCTCTGTGATCAATTTTTAGAATTAACAAACCGGCTTTAATTAACGCCAGTTTACGTTGTAGTCCGTAGGCTACTTCCAGGGGCATGCTGCTACATTTTGCACTCTTGATGCTTCGCAGATTAATAGCCAGAGTTGTTTTGCTTATATACTAGGATAGATTCTAAAGTACTTCCTTATGTCAGAGTCACTAGTCTTTAAGCTACGAAAGCTTGGTCCGTTTTTCCGAACTTCTAGTACCGCTTTTTGTTGTGGCTACATTGAAGTTTCTAGCGTTCTTCAAGATTTGGATGGCTGCTAGAGCTTTAGTTCTTCTGATTTCGTATGTGCAAATGGTTGAATTCTCTTTTAGATTTGATAAATGTCGGCAAAAAGGGGAGCGCTCTCGATGTCCTTTTTGAGATGCTGCTATATCGCCGGGCACGGAGCTGGCAAAAGTCCCTCGAGGCTCCTATGTTCCTTTTTGTCGATCTTTGCGTAGAACTGAAACGAAATCAACAATTCAAGAGGATTGCTCACCATTATCGAAACATTTCCATACAAGAGTGCCCCCAATCGCTGGATGACGTTCTTAAGCACTACTTTTCTCTCATTAAAGAAAAAACGGAGGAGGCTCGAAAGCAGTCTGAAGATGCTGTACCAGATGTTGAAGACTTGGATATACTCGAGACGCCAGAAAGGTTTGTTTTTACATCTTTTAGAGCTGACTACACTGTAGCCTAATGTTGAATGCGGTAAATACGGAGAACGCTCAAGGGCGGTCGGGTCACACGATTCTGATGCCATGGTTGAAATTCTTGTGGGAGGCTTATCGTATTTGCCTCGATTTAGTTCGTAATAACGTCAAGTACGAGCATGTGTATCATCGCATTGCAAGAGATGGTATGGTGTCGCTTCGTTTTGTTAACGTCTATAGCCTTCGATTTTTGTGTCGAATATCGTCGCCAAGCTGAATTCAGGAAGCTTGGAGAAATGGTGCGTCTACACACTACCAGAATCCAAAATCAGCCGGCTGCTCCGAACGGGATAAACTTGACTAATTCCGAAACACAAATCTGGCACTTTGAGACGCGTCTTCGCCAGCTTGATTGTGCAATGGAGCTGGAGATGTATAATGTGAGTTCATTTCTTCGCACAGTCTTATTAGTTAGTCAATATGCGCGCATTTCGGGTTGATTTACCATTCCTCGCCTTCCTTTTTTGTCAGGAAGCCTTCAGGGTTGTTGAGGACATTTGGGGACTGGTGCTACTATCTAAAAAAATTGACCGTCCCGCCCTCATGGCAGATTACTACTCGAAGACGGCAGAGCTTTTTCTGCGGTCTGGCTACTACCTCTTTCATGCTGCAGCTCTTTACAAGCGCCTCGCACTCTATCGGGAGCATAAAAAAGCTCCTTCTGTTGAGGAGCTTTCCGCTCTCGGCTCCAAGGCTCTATGCGCGGCTCTCTCTGTGCCATTGCCCCACGCCCGTGCTCAATTCTCAATTTTCTCTGGCGAGTACAATCAAGCTAAGCAAAAAGCTCTCGCTAATCTTTTGGGTATGTCGTGTCCTACCCAGAATGTTTCTCAAATTGCAGCGTTTATGCCTTTCCTCCACCTAACGTTCTTATTCATCGTTCAACAGGCCTCTCCACTGTTCCAACGAGAGCTTCTCTCCTAGCTGACTTGTCTACGGGTCGGGTGCAGACTATTGTACCCCCGGAACTGGTCACGCTGTACCACGCTCTCGAGGTTGACTTCCAGCCACTGAAGCTGGTGCAACGTGTTCAGCCAGCATTGGAGCGTATTGCAGAGGATTCGACGCTGAACGCCTACCTAGAGCCCCTGCATGAGGTGGTTGTCTCCAAAACATTGCTTCAACTTTCACAAGTCTATCGCTCATTGCGTTTTGACGAGCTTGTCCGCCTTTGTCCTTTTTACGATCCCCTCACCTTGGAACGGTGTGTGATTGAACTCATCTACAATCTGGAGCTGCCGATGCGTGTTGATCACCGTCGTCATGCTATAATATTTGATGTTTACATTGATCTAGGCATCAGTCAGCGGGACTATTCACAAACCATGCAGTCGACTCAGGTGAGTGTCGAAAATAGAGGCACCGTCTTTCATATCATTTGAGTATTTCGTTTATCGTTTTCTGCTCCTTTAGACCGGTGGTGATCAAGTGTCACGCCAACTAACTCTGTTCGCACAGTCTCTGCATCAAGTCGCAGAGCTTCTTAACGTGAACGAATCTGATAGCCAAGCGCGCGACATCTTCGTCAAGGAGTACATGAAGACCGCTGAACAACATCACCATGAGCTCTTATCACGTCGTGAGCACATCGAGGATCGCAAAGAACAGCTTGAACAGATTCAAGAAGAGCGCGCTAGGGTACGTCAATTTTGTGTTGTTTTATTCCCTTGGCTCAAACTAAATCCTAGGCGTTTGAAAATCAAATTCTTAGTTATGGGTGTACTCAATCGAATCAGTAGATTGTCAAATGTTTACTCCGCTTATGCTAATGTTCATTAATACGTTTAGATGATAGAAGAGGAGGAGGAACGTCTGGACAAGGAGAAGCGGGCGATACGTGAGCAGGAGGAAGCAACTTTGAAGGTAGAAGCCGAGGAACGCACAAAGCGTCACCTTGAGGAACAGATGCAGCGGCGCAAGCTGAAAATTGATCGTGAGCGATTGCGAACCTATATCAACTCCGCGGCCGCGCATAACCTCTCTGCTGCCATCATGCCTGAAATCACCGAGGCGGATTTGGAACAATGTAGCTTAGAGCTACTGGTAGAGAAACTCCACGGTGACATGTACAGGCGTCGCACGGAGCTCCTCGATCGTGCTAATGCACGAGCTCGCAAGTTGGATCACTTTGTTCGTGCTTGCAGATTGCAGGAGATTCCCCTTTTGAAGGAAGCTGCTGCTGCAGAAGCTAAGGAGCGCTTTGAGATCTTTCAGAAGGCACAGCAGGAGGCCGAGGAGGCCTCGAAACGCGAGCACGAAGAAACGCTCAAGAATAATGACCGCCTCAGTAGAATGCGAGGCGACATCGCTGTGAGTTTGCTAGCTAGGCTGAAGGAGGAGAAGACTGTATGCTAACTGCCATTACGAATGTTTGTGTACAGAACTTGGAGAAGTCGCTCAGGTCATTGGAGCAATCAAAGTACAAAGCAAAGCACGCGGAGTGGGAGGTACTTCGGACGCGAGTGCGAGAGGAAAGACTGGCGGAACGAAGGGCTGCCGAAGAGGCCGCCCGGAAGCTGGAACAGGAGCGGCTCGAGGCTGAGGCAAGGGCACAGGCCGAAGCGAAGCGGCTTGAGGCTGAACGTGAGGCTGCTGAGCGCCGTCGTCAAGAGGAGATCGCAGCGGCTTTAGCCGAGAAACGACGTCAGTATCTTATTCTGTGCACTTTTGAAATCGAGTTGATGCCTTCTCTAAATCGCCTGGGACCGCTGGTGCTTTGTAGGGGAGGAGGAGAGGCTGGAACGGGAAAAACAGAATCAGCAACAGCAACGGCAACAACCAGCAGTACAGGCATCAACTTGGCGAAGAAAAACTGTTGTCCTGAAGGGTATATTCCTATTTTCTTTTATCTTTGTTAAAAGAAAAACTAAATACTGATTGGCTGCCAAATTTGTTTTTAGACGCCGAGCCGTCTGCACCCGCACCTGTACCCACTGCTGGTGCATGGCGTTCTGCGCAAAAACCGCAACCAGTCCCAACCGCGGCGTCCTTCGAGCAGTCTCGTCCACGTTTTTCCCAGGCTCCACCATCCAAGTATGGCATCAACTCACTTCATTTTGCAACCTGCCTTTAACATGATTACTTCTAACTTTAACACTTTCCAGTAATTATGGGCGCTATCAGGATCCCAGAGGCTTCCGCCCGTAAGTGGCAGATGTTTTTAGCATTTGGGAATGATTGTTGAGAGAATTACCCAAAAAAACTACCTTTTTTCAGGCGCAGTGAAATGGACAACAATCAAGCACCCAAGGATCTATGGACTCGTAGAACCGTGGTCCTTCCCACTGAGTAAGCTTCTTCGTACCGTACCGTTTGATTGCTGACGTTGAAAACCATCCCAACCTAACTGTGTGGCTTCCTTAAGACCTCGCCCAGCGCAGAAGGCTGCTGAACCATCGAAGCAACAAGGGTCTGATGGTGTGTTTCATTTATGAAATTACGTGTGTGTGCGTGCTGCTTTTTGTAGCTAATTACGCGTCCTCTGTACTTCAGATGACGGGTGGCAAGATGTTAAACGTCATTGAAAACTTTGGAATGGTGACAGTACTTTCTCGAACTGTCTTCGTCTGCTTACTTTGACTGGTCTTCATAATTCACAAATATTGATGCTTGTCCCAGGAGTTCTGATGTTCACGTCCTTTTATCTGGCAGTTATGGGACGTAGCCGAGGTCGAACCGTAGTCCACCCACTCAGAGACCTCCAACATTGGTAGCTACTTCTAGGACTTCGTGCCACACGACGCTTTGGCCATGCTAATCGGTCGTGGCAGGTCGTGTCGTGAGCTGTTTGTTTTAGCCCAGCAGTGGGTCGCTTAGTCCGGCAGGGTGGAGTGCTAAGTTAGAGTAACAACTTCACCGCGGCTGTAGTGAGGCGTCCCTGGGGCCACTTGGTGTCTGACCATAGGTCTGTCATCGCCAACACAGTCTCCACCGTGAGAGCCCAGAAGACAGGGTTGTTCTTTGTAGTGATGGATGAAATTTTATTTGAAATAGTTGTACAAATGTTGGTTAAGACAATTGCGGTCAATAAAGGCTTGATGTGAGTTGTGGGAAAGGAGGCGATGGAGGGCTTGTTCGCGGTCCACAAGCGTGCTACCACTAAAAATGGGAAGATTGCATGAACTCGGAATTCCCTGATGCTGGAGAGTAGTCGAGAGCGTACCCTGCCCGTGCTAGTGTTTGAGTTGTCTGTTCGTGGTTTTTTGGCCTCCGCTGTGTCAGGACATGGCCGTGATGACGACGATGATAATACTAGGGGGGAAGGTGAAATTCCCCTAGCTGCAGCTGGACGCTTATTTGTCGCGTAGACGAAACCACCTTTTGTGGTTTTGTTTGTTGACGAGGTAGAACCGGCGACTACACTTCCCGAAGGCTCCAGACTGGGAAGAAATGCCAAGAATTAAAATTTAAGAAAAAAGTTGAGAATCCACCTTCTATCGATAATAGAGGCTAGAGAGTTTTCCTTTTGCCCAGCCAACGGCTGCCCCTCGAAGCAAACCAAGGGAAAGAGATCAGCATCATTGCTTTCGCATTCTTGGGCAATTATGGACTCCAAATGGGCAGTCTGATTTGGCAAATCGCGCGTCCTTAGTTTGCGATCCTCCTTGTCCAACTTCAACAGAATTCCACCCCGATTCTTGAGTACCGCTGGATCTTGACGCTTCAACTACAAGAATGAAGGGAATTTGTTGCATTTAATTTTAAAGCCTTAACATTCCCAACCAAAAAATACTAACTTCAATAGCTTTTATCTGTCGCAAGGTGTCCAACCAAACCGTTAGAGCGTCGTAGAAGTCCTGATGCGAGGACTTGAAGCGCTTCCACTTGTGCACCTCTCCCTCTAGCCGAGACAGGTTCTCCTCTGTGCAGTTCATGGACATGGAGTTACGAAAAGTCTGGCAGTATTCTGTACTAACCAAACAGTCCGTCCAGACCCCTTCTAGTTCAAGAACAGAGGCTTCCATCAAGCGACGCAAGTTAGCCAATCTCAGTTCACGAAGGCGAGATAATTCTTCAGATCCCTTAAATTAGAAAAAATCAGTCGCCTGTGACTGTAAAGAAACGACCCTCGAATAAACCACATCACACACAAAACTACCAAAACAATTTCCCTATTGAGAATATGATTTTGGGATAGCAAACACACAAACGCAATCTTGATTGCGAAAGTGAAATGCCCTTACGTATTTTATGCGTTTCGACGGGCATAAGGAATGTTCTTTGGGAAGGGTGAATGGTGACAAATTTAAGCGTTTACGAAGGGACTCGATATTCTCAAAGAGATCCTCTTCTTCCGACTTGAATTTGTGAAATAAATCCATATACTGATCCTGAATTCCATCCAGTTCTTGCAAATACGCTTCTGAAAGATCAGAAGGTTCGACTTCCGCACTTATTACTTCCTTAACAGACTCAGGTATCATCAGGTTGCAATCTGACTTCAAGTAATCGATACAAGAAATAATGCGGTGCTTCATTTTTGCTAATTTATCAATACGTTCTTTCTAAATGACAAGCTACGGAAAACTTCTAATGCAAACCTTCACACCCTGGAGCTCATCAATATGGTGTTGAACCCGTAATTTGTCGTTATAGGATGGGATTAAAGGAAATCCCTCCAACACGGCAACATGCAGCAATTGACAGAGATCTTCTTCGCAAGACTTAAGTTTTCTAAACTCTGAAGTTAACTCAGCTATTTTCATATCAAGTTCTGAATGATAGCAGGTTAATTCGTCCAGAATTGCCAGCAACGTCTGAGAAGAGGAAATATGCTTATGGGGAATTTGGAGTTCTTTTTCAATCGTCACAATTTCACCCTAAAGATCACACGCTTAAAATTAAAAATTACTCGCAACTGATCCACTTTACACTCTAGCTCGGCTTTCTCCTTTTCAGCAGAAGAGAGGAAACTGTGTATATAATTGGTCAAATTATTCTTCAGCGACTCCTGCAATTCACTATGCTTTTTGGAGGAATAACCAATTTCAGACCATATATTTTCAACATTTAGGAGATATTTCTTCAGATGAAAAACAACCTCCCCAACCCAATCGTCGCGAATTTCCATCGTATATGACAAGAAAACAAACACGAACAGACAGTTCTCGCGCTTGCAAAGGTTATGTTGGCTGTTGATGCAGTATAAGTCCATATTTTGAAAACATTTCTGACGGTATGATTTTGTATATTTCTTTATTCTTGGTAATTTTGTGATTTGCAGAATCAGTTTTTTATTTTTTACATGAGTGATTTTAACTACAATTCCTTTTTTAGCTGTTATTGCAAATAAAACGCCTGTTACACTAATTCTTTTGACTAAATTATTAACGTGATCAGCCAACTGCTACCTCACACCATTTTTGAGTACAATAATCTGACATCATTTGTCCCTAGTGTAATACGTTATTGGTTTGCCCCTGGGCATTGGTGAGGCGCCACTTTTGTACTTCGAATTAGCCTCCTTGGCCCTCGCTATGTGGGCCGGCCTTTTGAGCCGTACCGATAGCCCAGAGAACTTCCCTGCGCCGAATATATATTCTGCCCAAGTATTCTGTCTTCCTTCGTCTTCAGGGAGTCCTAGGTCGCTACACTAGCACGCTTGGACGCACGTCAGAGCGTGCTTAGCTGGCAACCATACGCCCATGGCTCTAAACAGAATCCAGCGGCCTCAACTACTTCCATCTCCGAGTACATCAGAGAATACTCGCTGAGGTGGATCCGAGAGCACTTTTAACCCTCAAAAACCATTGGGGTCACGAATTGTTTCATTGAAAAGTGTTCCAGCCCCCAAATACCCCATCCAAAGAGTGACTGAGAGCATACAGGACCCATGCGGATGTTAGACCAAGTCTTTAACTTAAAAATATGCACATATCTGGCAAATAGTCGTATAAATACGCTCAAGTTACCCAATAGAAAAAAATTAGCACAACTCCTGATTCATACCATTCATTTTCCTTCGTTTCGCTCTTGCTACCTTCTTCCGCCTATTCTTCAACCAGCGCTTCAACTGTCTACGTCGGTTCTCATCATCTGAAAGACTAAGCACATTGGTAGGACTGCAAGACCCATCTGGTTCCTGCGCCAAAGTCGACACTCCCGACTGTTCGACATCTACCTTTTCTGTTTCCTCCGCCTCCTTTTCCTCATCTCCCAGCCATAACGAAGGTATCATGCAGACGTGTCGCATCATAACGCGTTGGTGAGAATCACTAAAAGGCACGAAACTGGAGTCCACGGCTTCAAGGAAGAGCACGGCTGGTGGTGGACATCGTGCGACAACCGCTAGGGGGTATAGGCTCGAATCGGGATGGATGCAGAGCAGAGGAGACGAGGGGTTCGTATCGCCAAGGCGTTTGTAATAGGGAAAGCTCTCCCGCGTATTGTCGGCTGCGTTGTCAGCGCGCCTAGTGGCAAGAGTGGCGACCTGAAATGAGGCAACAAAAAGTTTTTCACAAACGAGTTCAAGTTTTCCCACGGCACCCCATCGCCACAAGACAAGTGTGGACCGTCAATCTCGATAGCCAGTGTACAAGTCCTGGATCAGCACAGACACCGCAGGAAGGCAGCCGTTAAAGTACTGCAGGTGTGGATGTCGTGTTAGAGCAACAAAACATTCGGGCTATGATTATTAAGATACTTCCAAGACCCTGGTAGCGAACCTGTTGGAAGAAATGCTTCCTCTTATTGACAGTTCACCTGAAAGGGCACGCAGTAAATGAAGCCCACAAGAACTGACGAGATGGATCCTTGCTCTTTGAAATCAAGGAGCCTGATGCCTTATTAAAGGTTTTATCGTACATTCGTCATTACTATCTGATGAAAAAATATAGGCTCAGAAAGACGGTTCATCGACCTGATCACGAAATGCCACTTCGAAGAAGGCCTTTGTAAGGGGGGAAAAGTCATCAGCACCGCAGGAATGGAGATGCCCCAGGCCCGAAGACCTCACCAGATCGCGAAGCTGAGCTCGAACCTTCACCGCAGTACGCATGCGTGCATGGTTAAGAAAGTTCTCACGACACCATCGATTCCGTCCGGCAAGCCTCGTGGAGACTGATGCTGCTGCTGACGCTGCACCATTGGTGTTGCTTGAAGTCTCTGCGGCCTTTATATAGGCTCTGTAGACGAGAACCAGACTAGCAAGGTCACCCTCGGGGTGACGAAATCGCATGGCGATCTGAAAATGAAGGGAGAAACATCAGAATTCAATCTTCTCAAAGTCATGGATTTAAGAACAGTTCAAAGACTGCATATGCATTCTGCATACAGGGAAAATGTGGTATGCAGTGGTAGAACAGAATATCGTCCAAAAATAAAACAAAACGCTTGCTGGAAAACGTGCTTCAGCCTTCAGCACAACTTCTCAATTAAATTCCTCCTCAATGAAGCTTATTTAGCAAAAAATGTGACGATTTGAGCTCTCTCTCCTACTGTCGTCTTTACTGACGAAATGCCAATTCATCGCACCACTCAGTGACGAGGTTCCCAAAGTGGATGCTAGGCAGCAATGACGCAAGAACACTCAAGGCAGGATGAAAGTGGACCCAGTTTGGTTCCCCAGTTGTTCAGAACCGTTCTCACATAGAACACAACTCCTCTAGAGATAACTTGAGTGGATAGCAGCAAAATGGAGTCGAAGGTCGCTCACCTCGTTGAATTCCTCCCTGCTCTCCTGCGGCACGTAGAAGACAGGAGCGACGTAGAGCATACTAACTACAATTATTGCCTCAATTAGACAATTGAGATGCGCAGCAGAGCACAACGCTCTAGCAAACCGCGGGGCGAGGGGAAAAACTGTCATCAGTCGACCGAGTTTCGTTAACTACATGGAGGTAAAAGAATAGGGCATTTTAGATCAGAGGAAACAGAAAAATGCCGGAGGAGTGAATGGGAAAGGAGATCTACTTTAATGGGACTAGGAATGGCGTTTGCGAAGGCGACACCGTTGCAAGCGAAGGGTGATTTATTGGATTGGGGAACAATGGTGATCGCTCCGAGGCGTTGAAGCAGCTGCAGACCGGAATCTATGGCCTGTTGTTTTGGCGGTTCCAACCAAGGGAATGATTGCACATTCTGGAATAAAGGAAGTGTCTAAATATGAAGGGTCTGTTTGCTATCAGACAGCGAAGAAGTCATTGGAGCTACCACCAAACACTTTGATTTGATTTATTTTGAAATTTACCAAAACACCATTTTACTCCATTCAAGATACCCCAAAAGCTGTTTCAAACTGAAGTTAGTTTGAAACAACAGTTAAGAAGGGAGAGAGGGGTAGGCCACTCACTTTGACTCCCATCGCAAGGAGGTTGAGAAGAACACCGGATAGTGGAGCGGAAGCAAGTTGAGAGGAGGGGTGGAGGGCCATTTGATGGTCGTATTCGGCGTCAGTGTAGAGACGTAGACACACGCCTGGGGCGTTTCGACCCGCCCGACCAGCACGCTGCCAGGCCTGCGATTTGCTCACCCATGTGACACGCAGACGTTGCAGTCCAGTTGTGCTGTCCCATTCCCTTGTGATGGCAAGAAAGAGACGCGCAATTCCATGAAAATGAAAGGTAGACAGGAACGATGTTGCACGAGAATGGTCATTAATCTATCAAGCTCGCCTTTAAACATTCGGTAGTCCAATCGACAAATACCTTAATGTGTGGCTAAACTGCACCAAGGACTAATCTTCCCGAGGTATTGACAGAAACAGTCATTTAAAAACGATCGCAATTTCGAAAGACTACCTTATAGTGAGTGCTCCCAACGTAGTGGTTAAACGCAGCAACAAGTGCCAGCTATGCAATAATGGTATGTCGTGGTACCCGCTACTACCTACAGTAGTCTGCACCACTTAATTAATTGGTGGAATGGGTATTTGGGGCAGTAAAATGACGCATTGCGGCGTAACAAAACCACATTGGTTTAATCTGGAGGCAGGTACAGTTCCCAGGTTCGTGCTGTTTGTCGATCCAACCAGCCTCACCCACAAAGACCCGACCCGAAGTCTCAAAAATAATCACACTAATCCCAAGGACAAAAAAACGCTTTTTCTTTGTTAGTACTTTGGGAAATACTGCCCACTACAAATATAACTAATGCCGCCAGTGCAGCGCCATTGGACACGAAAAACAGTGTGGTATTGGTACACCACTACGGTCAGGAAATAAAGCTGGAACAAGAATAAGAAAACTTGTAAATTGCCCACCATGATGAACGTATTACACAACAATACACCTTTGCGCCGGAAGTTCATCACCCTTTGTCTCAACAACTATCCAACGCGGCTACAGTTGGACACAGCCTTGGATATCACCGTTATAATAAGGAACCTGTGACGTCAAAGTGGCAAAACCTTAATCCATCGGATCACTTGAACCTCTATTAATAAAAATGTTGGTTGAGTGAAGCTCACCAGATAACTTCGGTGCTTCGTATCCTTTCATGGCAGCACAAAGGTCAGCCTTATCCCATTCGCCCTAGTCTGCTGGTTCTACGAGCTGGATCTGTAGGAACGACCAACCAAAGCTATCTGCAATCAGACCTACTCAGTTGAAATAACAGTAAAGTCACCGACAATGATCAAAAAGGTTGCTCCGATCTTCCACTTTCTCGATGGCCGCTACCGAAGCTTAAGAGACAAGAGAGTTTAACAATACGTTGGGAATAAGTGGCCACTTCGCTTACCCAGCGACAACACCAAACCACTTAGTATGCAACACCGAAGGCTGTCTGATTTTGCAATCGTGTTGTTCTATCCAAAAAACCCTCAGAAATTCCCACCAGTGCCTTGGTCCAGAACACACAAGCCCAGGCCATCACCCCAATCAACGGCGTTTCTTGCCCCGATTTGGTGAAGGCCTTTTCAAAGTGGTTCCTCGTATGGCCACCAGAGTACAAGTGCTAGGCCAAATCTGCAGCTAACACTGGGGATATTAATCACAGGCAATGTAACACACCTTGTCTGTCAACACGCAACTATACATATTCGTCCACTGTTTCACCCTCAATTCAACGGACAGGAGGAGAGATTCGTTGACAACCAAATGTGCACCCATGATTATCGCCCTGGGCTTTAGCAATGGATCGCTGGGAAGATTCTACACAGACGCAGAAAAGTCCTCTCCAACGTCAAAAACGGGAAAAACAACTGGATTAGACCTTGGAAACATAGGTGTCTGCAATACACTGAAGGTTGAAATGGTACTCTACCGATACCTACACTCCTGAACACCTTCCAGATATCGCCTCCACCTACTACAGACTCAGCCTCCCATGACACCATGGGGAAAAAGATTTAGGGTGACCCATTTTGTGTATCAAGGCGGGGGGCTGGTGGAAGAAACGAGTGCAAGTGGGGCCTTTCCACGAACGAAAGTGCTGGGGTGCCTCCTAGTGGTTTTCTGGAAGTTTCCATTTAGTGCATAATTCTAAACCATTCTGGGGGGTAAAAGTCCTGAGACGAGGAGATCGCTCAATCATGGTAAAAAAAGCGCTCCATTCTCAATTTGAGAACTGGCGAATTAGAGAGAAGGTGCTACTCTTACAAGACAGTTGCAAGGCCTCGTGCTTCATGGTGTCACAAAACACTCACGAGGAGATTAGCACTTCAGGATAGAAGAAGAGGGCTATTGTCTCACCGACTTCACTTTTTCCCTAGTGATACTCCTCCAAGCTCCGAGTGATTACCTTCCCTTGGCACTGAAACTACGCTATCCATGAACACATGCGAGGGAGGACATCTTACCACAAAAGGATCAGGGAAGAAGGTATGAAAACCACACAAACTCATTTAGCTACCTTATGTCGCACAATCGTGTTGGAACCTATATGAGAGAGGCATTTGGCAATGTAATCTCTTCCAAGAATTTCATCGGCTGCAGCTCAGGGGATAATACTACGCTTGATATAGGGATGAAAACGCAAGTACAACAGCATGTCAAAGACACGTAACAACACCAAATAGGCACTTTTGACTTGTCTCGACTTCGGTAGTACTAACCCTACGAGTGACAAATGTGTCCTATTACGACATGGACTAATCCAGGCTGCAGCACACGACGGTGCCAGTAAGGACAATGATGAAAAAGCATGTTTTACAAAATTGTAAAAGCCACGGGAAACCTAGTAGACAGTTTGTGCGATGGTGAAATCCTCAACCGCTCAACAATAAGCTATTTAAACGGTGCCAAAAATTTAAAGGCAGCCCGTCATTTCACTGTCATCGACGAGTCCTAACGTGGTGGTTTTGTTTCCATTCAGTAAACGCGTGGAACATCTGAACGCGGCACAACCCAGTGGCGACGCTAAACAGGAGGCGAATCTGCCCGTACTGACGGCGAACACAATCAATGGGGAATGTTAGCTCACGCTGAGTACCAGAACACTTTTCCGCCTTTGACCAATGCAGTGAAACTGGATGCTCTGGGCTGGTTCAACCACACTAACAAGAGTGGCAGCAGACTGCTGTTGAAATTCCAAATAAATTTAGCAGTACTTTAAGGTCCCTACAAGCAGGAAGAGCTCTCGAGTACAAATAATTATTTGATGAAGCTCGATAGAAGGCAATTTCAGATGTTTAGGAAGCTACCCAACTTTTGAACAAGAGCACGTAGGTAAAAAACAACACTTACAAATTTTTTGCCCTTCCGCAGTCAATCACATAGCGAATGCCTGGAATGGTAACCGAGGTTTCGGCAATATTTGTGCTTACAATCACCTTTCGAGTACCCTGAAAGTAAGGGTGGAAAGTGCAGTTAGGAAACCGAAGAGCTTTCATACCTAC
This sequence comes from Echinococcus multilocularis, assembly GCA_000469725.3. Lineage (NCBI taxonomy): Eukaryota > Metazoa > Platyhelminthes > Cestoda > Cyclophyllidea > Taeniidae > Echinococcus > Echinococcus multilocularis. Next base: position 749,254 of record LN902842.1, on the reverse strand, counting down.
CGGTTCGCTGAAGGTCAGGGCTTTCAATTGTTGCGCCTGGGGCAGAGCTGCAAAGAGTGGAAAGACGGAGAGTCGGGGAGGCAGTGATGTGTCTCCACTCGTAGTGGCGTTGCTTGACGACTTCTTAGATTCCAGCAAAGCTTTGTAGAGGCGGCGGATGAGACTTACACATCGAGTGATCTCCTCCTCTCCCGTCAAAAAGATGAGGAGACCACGATCTGGAGGGCACGTCGGTTCACCATGCAGCTGTGAAAAGAAGTGCTTAGAAACGGAACATCCAGCCTACCTACCCGAATGCAAGTGGATGCGGCATCGGAGACATAGTCAATGGAGGGCTGATCAACAGTAAAGGTGTTGATAGGAAACTGACGTCCCTGTATGTAAACTACTCGGGTTCTTGAGGGACCGAGGAAATCCACAAAATTCTTTGGGTCAATTGTAGCGGACATTACGATGATCTAGCCGAGAAGAAATACGATAGGCTAGAATCTGATTTGCCCTAGAATTGAGGCAAATGAGGTTCTAAAGTCAAATCAGGACTTCTAAATTTAAATATTTCCTTTATAGCACCTTCGGCGTATGAAATTTGGACATCACGGCTGAACTCGAGCGCCGAAACGTACAATTCGGAAACTACTGTCCCTCTTAACACATTCGTTACCAAAATCCTGGAAGAAAATCAACTCTCACAACTAATACGTGTCATTGCTCTCCCATGACATCACTCATGGGCTCGCACACCGAATCGGCATGATTAACAGATGGCAAAACCCGAAAAAGTATGATTACTCTTCAATCAGAAATACTTGACTCCCAGTTGCCGTTCCCAACTCAACATATCAGTTTACGACTCCATTTTTTGCAAATAATTATCATAAACTGGTAAAATCAGGTGGCACAAACTTGTGACCCCAAAGCTAGATTGAAAAATGGAATGTCATATGTGTGTGGAACTGGTAGAAAACGCGTTTAATATAAAACCGACAGGTCCTATGGTAAGTCTACAAGAGGTCCAGGGCCTACCTTGAGAGGTTTAGGTGAGGTTGCCCGCTTCCGGCTGGCAATGAGTAGCACTCCCAGAAGCACCTCCGTGTTAAGAGTGCGCTCATGCGCTTCATCGACAATTACTATGGAGTAGCGAGAGAGGGTAGGATCAAGACAGGCCTCGCGCAACAGCATACCGTCGGTCATGTAGCGCAGACGCGTCAAACCCGCCACGCTAGCGTCCTCAAAGCGCACACAGTAGCCGACTGGACCAACGCCCACAGCACCACGACCCAGCTCCTCCGCAACACGATGCGCCACCGATATCGCCGCTATTCGGCGGGGCTGTGTGGAGAGGAGGGGAAACAAAATTAACCCTCAGTCCCCAGCAAACGAAGAGGGAGAGGTGCATTTAGCGGTGAGTTAACACAACCCCTAAACGAAATTACAATCAGAATAAAGTTAGTTTAGTGAAATGAAGTCTCCCCAAACTATTGAAACTCCAAGACAATGTTAATAATGAAGTGGTATAAAATTGCCTGCTTTATACAAACTTTTATCTAGTAAACGGGTTAGTACTGCTTATAAAGTGGAAGTGAGGGAAGATAATTAGAATTGAGGAAACTCAGAAGCGAAAGGAGGATTGGAAGGGACCATAAGGGACCGGGAAATAGTACATGAGCTTAAGCACATGAAGACGTGACTAGAGAGGCGGTAGTCGTCAAAGCCTACCGAAAATTCGACATGAAGTCAGGGATTTTCCAGAAAATTGAACGAGTTGAAATTAACTAGAGTAAGCAAAATGCAAACCATGTTAGGAATAAAGCAAAATGGTTAATCGAAATAAAGAGATGAAAATTTCCTTACTAAAAATGAAAAATGACCCGCCTAAACTTTAATGAAATCCCGACACAGTGCAAAAATCCAGAGAAAAAAATTAACTTAAAATATGCAATCAAATAAGTTGGTACTACTTCTAAAAGATAAGAAACAGAGCATGTCTAAAATAAGCAGTTATTTAAAGTCTCAGAAGTACCGGGTAGCGAATACCTACTAGCAGATTTGCAGGAATAAGGGATGAGTCGTCGATCACAAGCATAAAAAAAGAGGTGGGACAATTTGTAGTAGGTTAACACGACTTGCTAGTTTGGATACCTACATACCTGAATTGGCCATATGTGAGGAGAAATGAAAAAGATTCTCATGGCCGGGAATGGTACGCTCCAGCCACTGATATTAAGAAGTGAATGGCACCAAGTCATTCATTTCGACAGATGCCTATTACTTATAAGGGATAAAAGCCAGACTGCATCAGAAGTGAATGAGATTAACAATGCAGGGTGAGGAAATGTGGTGCCTTTCTCAGCAAAATTACACTTAGGTTTAAAAAATAATCAGGTAAAGTAAATACCATAGCTAAGAGGCAAAACAGAGATTGTACAAAGAATGACACAGTTAAAAAGTGAGGCGAATTAAATTTAGTGCAATCCTCATCAAATGGGTCTTTCCATGATTCTTCATGATTAACTGCAGTTTTTTCCTGTCCAATTGCATTGAGACGAAAATACTTGGACTCAGGAATCGCTTAAAAGCCAAGTACATAAGAAAACCGAAATTTGCTATCAATATAACCATTTCAAACGTGGGAAACAAATGATGTCATCCAATGCTGCACGCAGCAAATGCCACAAGCCGCGAGTGAGATAGCGACTATTACGGTTAAATAGAGGACTGCGATTGGGACAAGGCATAACGTACCTGAGTAATGGCTATCATATCCGTATTGGCAAGACCAGCCTCGAACAGGAACTGAGGCAGTTGTGTGGTTTTACCCGAGCCAGTAGAACTGACTATAACGCAATTGGGGTACTTTTTCACTATTTCCACCAGCGTCTCCCGATGTATCCAAACAGGAAGTTTCTTTCGTTCCTCTAGTAATCTTTCCGATGCTGAAGTAGCCATTTCGATGGTTTTAGAAGCTCTACAGACAGTTAATTAATCTAACGGCAAAGAAAGAAAATAAAATTGAGATGATACTGCAACTAAAAGTGCACACCATGTCAAATAATGGAAAACAAATGCAAAAATTTGCAAGTTTATAGGATTTACACTCATCTTCGAAGACCGAACGAGAATTACAGAATGTTTTGCATGAAATCTAGCATCGCGCTTCTAGGAACACACCTATGGCAACTAATGGGGCAAAAAAATGACTTTCAAAAAGCGACTCATTTGTGTAAAAGTGGTATCAAATTATAAAATCCACCAATACTACAAAATACTAAGCTGAAAACCCCGTGGAATGAGCACCCAGCGTACATCATATCCTCGCTCAAAACTAAATCTCCCGGCTAAATGCAATTGGCTGACTCTAAGCCAATTATTTAAAGACGTTCACTATGTTGATTTTATGCACAACTCGCTTAAAGATTGAGTATAACTGCCTATGAATCCATAGACGTTGAGTTTTTTGCCAACGTTTTATAAATTGCTTCCTTTTAAAGGAATTTGTTTACCTAGAGAGGGCTATGACCTCCCCTATGCTAAAATGATTGAGCTGCATAAGCTACAGTTCAGCAATCTCTAACTTTACGATAAATTCAAGGAATATTCGCTAAACCATAAGGGGAAATTTGACGTTACAGAATCGCAAGAAGGTGGGCACTTGATTGTGCTGAGCCCTCAAGTACACCCCGGCCTGCATCCACTCACTCCAGTCCCAGTCCTCTCTCCACGACAGTTTTACGCATCAACAGCGAGACAACCAAGGGGGGCCATCCACAGCGGAAAGACAACACCCTCAGAGGAAATGAGAGTTGTTTATTTCAGTTTCCTTCACTTACACCACATCCTTGTGTGTACTAAGAAAGACAGATGAGGCATATACTTTCTTTTCCGGCTCTTCCTCTGCCAACTATGACGCCTGTATCGCGTCTCCCGCTGCAACAGAGGACCGCTCCGCAGTACGCCTTCGATTAACTGTGGCAGAACTGAACACTGCTCCAGCAAAGAGCGCCGAAAGACAGACAAGTGCAACGGTTGACACTAGGCTAAAGTATTCTGCATGAGCGAAGCGAAAGATCCACACAGAGGTGAGGAGGAAGGCGAAAAGGGGCATCATTGCATGGCTCCCGAAATCCAAATCTTCGGGTGCAGAGAAGTTCGGTCGTAACACCGAACCGGTAGCAGAGGCAGTTCTGTCCACCGGCGTAGAAGATGAAGATGGCGTAGGATGGGGGGGAGCATCGCTAATGAGGCAGTGGATAGTGGCGTTGTCGGAGACACCGTAGTCACAGAGACGGCGACGCGAGGGGCTATCACGGGAGGCGACTGTTAAAGGCTTCAACTCGCGACCCTGGAATATCAGGCGCACGCTCTTGTGTTGTCGTTCCAACTCGTCGGCGAAAAACTTTCTACAAAGTTTACGTTATACGTAAACTCATTTCCTGATCCTGTAATTCATTCGCCTGCATAGCTACCAGGTCCTCATTGATGCTTGCTCCCACAATTCGGCTAATTGCATAAAGATGTAAAACGGACAAGAAAACACACGTAAAACAAATGCTTCGGGGTAAAAAGACATTTCCGAAATATTCAACCCAAAAAATCCAGAATATTTAAAGCTTTTAAGTGATTTGTTTGGGATATCTGATGAAGTCCTTTAAGACTATAAAGGGTGATGTGATGTGCCAAGAATGCTATCATGAATATGAAATTGTACCTCCTGATAAACGTAACAATTTTGTTCTTCACGTAACGTCACACTACTTTTAGATTGTTTAATGACTGAGTGGCTTGTGATGAGATGACTTGTGCATTACAACGTGAGTATCGCCTTAACATTACAGGATCACATACAAAAGAAAATGGACAGACGGCAAATAAACTTTAGAGAGGGAGGTAGCTTCAGCTAGGTTTCTTCTCTTCATCCAAAGCCAAAACTTATCCAATAGAAAACTCAAGCTTGTTCAACAAGGAAAAGATTAAAGGATACAATTCTTACAGGTTCAGAAGTTAGTTATTGTTTACCATAAAAAAACGAGGCGAACCTATTTATCAACCGTATTGTGTGGACAGCGAAGATACGGACCCACGGAGAGCCTGGGTGAATGGGTGCAGATTTAGCAAAGAAGATAAGTCCGAATGACAAAACCCATAGTGATGCAGACTCACTGATCACATGAAACAACGCATGCCTGTTACGAACAGTTTTATGCCACGACCGGATGAGTTTAAACACATGAGTCTTTTACACAGGCCTTTTTGCAATGGGATTTATTAAATGACTCTACTCACTTTAAATAGAAGGTAAAGAAAGCTCTTAATTGTAATGAATGACGTGGTGAAACAAATATAAGACTTCAAGCTTCAACACATTACCTATATAAGGTACTCGAAGACGCCGTGAGATAAAGACAGTTGTGTCAAGGTTCAGTAACGAAGAAGAATATATGGGAAATTTTCAGTGATGCTATAGATATTAAGTCTTAATTACACCCATTAAGTATGGACTCAAAAACTGTAGTTCTAATCTACGCCTTAGCAGAAACATGAAGCACCAAAAATGGGCTATCCCAAAAGCGATGTAAACAAAGGTTAATAGAGAATGCGCATTCCAATTTACATGTATAGCAAAATAAATGTCATTCTCAAAGGTGGAGGAGAAAAACATTCTCCCCTACCGCGACAAAACATATTGAATGAAGAAAATGAGTGCAAATGCAGGACAATGCGGTCTTCAAAGGAAAAAAAAACAATACTATAGACCTCGATCAAAATACCTCAATGAAATCCAAGTCAAGTGTCAAAGCTCATTTTTAAAATATCACGATGGGCAGAAAAGGGAGTAATCCACGTATATAGCGAGTAAATTCAATTTTGAACCAAAATGGTCAAAACGAATGCTGAGCGTCACAATAAAAGAAAGGAAATTACTACTTAACCCTTCAATCTTTTAGAAAAGGAATGGCATAGCCTCCGAAGCACGTACCGCTTAAAAAGAAGAACTGGCATTTCGGGAGGAGCATGTACGTAGCGTACTCGATCATTGAGGTACTGCAGGCGTAGAACAATATTGCCCTGTGCTCTTGCCGCCCGTAACTCTCTTTCGTTATCCTCCCTTGTCTTCCCCATAGAACTTGCTTCTGCCTCCGATACATCTAGAGAAGTACAAATCATGAGCAGCTACTCAATCTAGAATAAATTAAGTCATACATAAAACACAATAGAAAATTGTGATGCATGAACTAGTTGTGTAAATCCATGATTCCAGAAAGATATCATTATTTCAATAAATGACTTACCGGAATCCAAACGATGGTTGATATCTCGCAGGGACTCCATATAATCCGTATCCAGGACTCCGGTGTGGTATGCAACGGCAACCTCATCAGAATCTGCGTTCTCATTACTCTCCACTGCATCAGAATTTGAGTTCATGGACTGATCATGAGTGTTTGATGTTGACGGAAAAATACGAAACCCGTGACTGTACAATCGAAATCCAACACATAATAAAATCCCTCCCAGAGAAAGTGCGCATATTAACACCTCATTACCGATGCCCTCGATAAACTCTGGCAAAATCATAAATGGATTTAAAAATAAAATTAAGAATAGAAGACGCTATGATTAGTGTGACGGTTATTCGCTACGCGCGCGTCGATCTCGCAGTTTTTTGGCCCTTAGCCGTCGCCAACTACAAACGAAATGAAACGAAGAGCATTAATCAGCAAAAAACAAGTTCAGCCTTTACATTATCCATTACAAATAAGCATACATCTACGAACGGCCAAAGTTGAAGCTTTTGAACAAATGTCGTTTTTGACAATAGATTAAAACAAAAATCCTTCACTAAGAGTAAACAAAGTAAAGAGAATCATCGTAAATGATGCATCATAAAAAATTAATTTAATTTAAATATGAGCGCATTTATTAAGCATGACTTTTCTGAATCAACTCATTTCAGTGAACGAAACAAAATAAGGCAATAAAACCAAACATTTTATAACCTTTTCTAATTTTGAAAGTCAGCTAACACACGCAGTAGGTGCTTTGCAATAGCGTGTTATTACTTTTTATCGGAAATGTGACGTTACACTAATGCGTTGTCCGCATGTGCACTTTCCTAACTCAAACCCACCGCTGTCATCAGGGTGGGGAATTGCCATTTATCTCCCCCCCCCCACTCCTTGCAAACCATTGGGATGAAAAGGATGATCAGGTAAAGGCTTTTCTAAAGCAGCGGATAGAGGTGAGTTGCACGTATGTTCGGAATAAGCATCCGCTTTAAGTCATTTTGACATCTCTTCCGTCGTAAGATTCTAATTTGCCCAACACTTCTTAAAGATGGCATATTTAAACAAAAACAAGTGATATCGCTCTGCTTGTAACGTGTTATCTCCTTAGACCACTGAAATAACTAAGCAATGATTTCCCGTATGCCCCTTATTTTGCCTTCTGCGAATGGTCTTGCCTTAATACATAATCTGAATTTGGATTACTCATTACCAATATCTCAATTGTAATTCAGCAACACGGTCAAATTTCATAATATTTAAACTTACGACTCACTTCATCAACGATTTAAATCATGTTGCAGCCGTTTCGTTTAACATTTACCAAAAATTAGTTGTGTTTTTATGTTAGATTCTTGGTTGCCTGTTAATTGACGAAAGAGTGACCTCAACTTATTGACCTACTTTAGAAATATTGATGATATTTTCCAACAACCTTACTTCTTTGTCACAATTTACGATAATCCTAATTGACGCTCAGTCCCCTATTGAGTAAGTACAAATCCTTATGTTTGACATGTAAAAATCAGTGCCTTAGCCTACTTTTGTTTAAAGAATAACCTTTTTGTTTCCATATTAGTCTAAATCCTCCTTCTGACGCGTTTGACCATTTCATTTTGATGCATATAATAACTTTAAACCTTGGAGAAATCAAGCTTTATTTATTTTAGGGGAAATAGACTAGTAATTGTCGCACAACTTTGCTTAACCTAGAAACGCGTTTAATTAAATTTACCTGCGCAGAATTTCGACTCCTGTGAGTCAGTACTTAATTAATGAGCTCGCCTTACCCCCCACCCTTTCTCCCTCGGTTGCTCGGTCTAATTCTATCAACGAAGTCCATTCCCCGCTATCCCCTCCACCACCACTTAACATCACCTCTGCCACTGCTGCTGCCATTACCTCTGTCTTTTCCACAGTGAGTTACTCTAACGAGAATCCAGTTACCCCTTCCTGTCCCATTCCCTGTTCCGTCTGCATCTCCCTCCCACTCCCTCCGCCCCCCCTTCCACTCCACACTCTGGCTGGTCGAGTTATCGTGAGTGGTAATCACCTCTCTGATCTCCTTTTGCCCCCCATCACAGTGCCCGCTCACCCTCGTAGATGCGTGCGCGCGTGCGTGCGTTCGTGTGTCCAGTGGACAGCGTGAGTTAACCTCAGGTGAGGCAGTTAATCCAAATGCAGTTCGACAGCTGCTTTAATAAAAATCAATACAAGCTGCCTACGGGTGTTTAAATGCACCACCAAAGGAAGCGTCTCCATGATTGAGAAGATTAATACAACAGTCAGTGCAAAATATTATTGAAAAAAATATTTGTAATTTTTTGAAATAATTATAAAGCAACCTTAAATGTTTTGCAGATTAGTTTTCCGAACATTTAAATAATTATCTTTGACTTTAAAAGGCAAAATATGCTGATTAGATTTTGAATGAAGTGAATGTATATTCTCTGGAACAAATTAAACAAACCGATTCACGTAAATATATGATATTCATCCACCATAAACAGGCATTTCGATGTTCAGTAATTTATTTAGTACTTAGCAAGTTGGCATACCTGAGGCACTTACTTGTGCTATTTTGTGCAGTCTACATTTGCGATTGAGGTAAATGGGTGATTTCTGTTTTTTATCGGAACTTTTCAAAAATCCGCCTTCCAAGATGCTAATTAACGTTAACCGCGCATCGGCCGATACGCACCAATGAGCTGCAAGCATGGAACGCGCAATCGAGTGGTTTGTCCAATCATAAGCGTGCACTTCCCACTTGCTTCGTGCGTGTGTGCGTGATGACACTCCAAAATTTCCACAGTCAGGATGTCGGCGTATACTCCAGGAGACCTCGCCTCATCCAACTACCGTCAACATGAAGAAGCACCTCCTGGTCAGCCGAAGTATATGGCTACGATTTTTCAATCTATGAAGTCCTTCATCCACTCCCAGGTTGAAGCTCATCGCAATGGAATCGCACGGAATCTCCACGAGGTCATTCAAATCGCCCAAGACATTCTCCGAGAAGTGGAACTCCAAGAACCGCGCTTTATTAACACTTTGAAGACTCCTGTTGACAGTAGTAGAGGTAGTAATGGTGTAAGCAGTAGTCTAGCTCAAAAATACGGCCTTGATATGGATCTCTATGAGGGTCTTCGAGTTAACTCCTCTACTGAGTTTGAAGTCATTCTCTTTCTTAATCAGATGGGTGTCTTCAACTTCGTTGATGATGGAAGCGTCCCCGGAGGCGCTGTATTAAAACTCTCCGATGGACGGAAACGAAGCATGTCACTGTGGGTGGAGTTTATCACAGCATCTGGTTATCTCTCAGCTCGTAAAATTCGCGCTCGATTCCACAGCCTCGTGGCACAAGCGATTGAGAAGTCAGCCTACCGTGGAATACTTCAGCTCATCAGTGGAACAAACAGTGAGGTGAAGATTCGCGTTCGTGATCGATATACTCTCCAAATTACGCCGGCATTTCGTTGTCAGGGTCTGTGGCCACGGTCAGCCAACCATTGGCCCTCCACAACGTCTACTGGATGGCTAGTTTGGCCTTGTCCACGTCTAGTTACCGAAGTTAAACACGAAGGCTTCACTCTTCTAAGTCAGGAATCTGCATTTACCAGATCTGACAAGCAACAGCAGGCATCAGCTGAAGGAGACGCTTGGCAGCTTGATTTCTACGAAGCGGAGGAGCGCCTTCTCAGTCAGGGTTCACGTCAGCTCTGTCTAAGCATTCTCACCACGTTGTTAGAGCGTCATCTAGTCCTCAACGACACACGAATGCTACACGATTACTTGATAAAGACTCTGCTACTTCACGAATGCGAAAAGCATCCAAGAGAGGATGAATGGAATGAGTACGCCCTGCCAGATAGAATCAATGGAATTCTGCTACAACTCATCTCCTGCCTCCAACATCGTCACTGTCCTCACTACTTTCTGCCGCAGTTAGATCTCTTCGCACAATACTCTGCTCCAATGCTGGAGTTAGCAGCTCGACGGTGTTGGACACTCCTTCGAAGCCTCATCACCTGTCCAACGGCATTCCAGAGACTGTAAATAAACTTTTCGTGTTGTTCAACATAGAGTTCCTAGATCAAAACCTCCCATTTTAAAGAATTTTTAGTTTGCAAGTGTTCTGTGTACAAATTAAACAAGCCGTGTACATTCTTTTACAGACTTCTTAAATTTCTGCCTTAATATGAGAGAAGAACTTGCCTAATGGCAAAAAATACAAAATAAATAATTTCTTGCCATTTCAGTAAGTTTCTTTTACTCACTGCTTTTTTGAATAGTTTCTGCGTGCCTCCTTTTTCTCCCTCCCTACCCACTATTAATTCCAGGCAGTAAGGATTTTGTTGCCACTTCGGGAGACAAAAGTCTACATGTTTTATGCATGCAGGGACAACAGTTGTTCCTCCCCTTTCCTTCAAAAATCTTTCGTTGGTAAAATTGACAATTCATTGTTTTATAACTGCTAAATTTTTGCCTTTTCTGTCACTGAGTGATAGAAAACTTACGAACGGCACTTAGCAAAAATCGTCCGAGGTAGGTGCCAAGTCGGTCTGGTCCGAATTGCGCAGACTTCTACGTTAGTCAAATAATCGCCAGCAACGGGTAGAACAGTTGCCGCGGTGAATGCTCGAGGTGTCTGGAGCGGGCTGGTCCCGGGGCGATTTCCCATGAAATTGCCAATCCTCACCACGAAAAACTATGCAATTATCTTCTTGGCAGAAATTTGAACCGTAAAGGTTGGAAACAGTCAAAGTTTGGGAGTTGGAGTCAAGGTAGCGTAAAATGTGAGGCAACTAATTAATACTGGCAAAAATGACATTAGAGCGCTCAACACAATGCCTCTCGCCATGTTCACAACAGACTTTATCCTTCTCGGGATTTTTTCCCCTTTTTTTGGGACAGGGGAGGTTTTTACTGCATGCATTAAGATACAAATGATTTATGAAGGAGTGTGTTGTTGAAAATCGCAGTGAAAGGCCAATTTCTTTTTCACCTTTTTCAAAAAATGCCAGTATTGTCTTTACTCATCCCCTTTCAATTCACTATAAGGCAGGAGACATGCTACTGATAACGTGGTTAGTAGCCTTCTGATGAATTTCAGCCTGTCAAGGTTTTTAAATGGTAATTTTTTTCCCAAAATGAGTAAGTGAATAGAAGGGCAAAAGAGAGGTCTCGATGAGTCGAAACCCTAAAGCTCAATTCTTTTTAACCAATTCAATGTTCGACCTTATGTTATGAAGAACAAATTCGGTATGTAAAAGCTCTAAACATTCCCCCATTTTAACCACTCATTTTCTAATTATTACTCTAAATTCCCCATATCTAAAGCAAATCTAGTTGTCATTGGTAAGCTTGGTCATAGTGCCACCGAGAAACGACCCTAACTACCAAGAATGCAGCTCCTTGGCCCGCAGTACATTAACTAATGCGTTAGTGGACGAGAAAATACGAGCTAAGACCAAAGTCAGTACCAGTATTAAATCTAAAGCCAAAAAATGACTTGGGAATCGATGGCTCAGTCGAATGCTTTAAAAGCTATATTGAAAAGTCAAAGAAAGTGGACTGCTTGATTGGCGCATTCACTACCTTGGTTTTTATATCTGACCCCTGCGTCAAGTATATGAAACAAGCGCTGTTCATCAATTTAGGAGTGCTAATTTTACTCATTTGTGTTGAAAACAGCTAGGTTAATGTAGAATGTCTCCTAGGCTTGAGGACATCTGGATCCTTTGATCCTGCAGCAGCAGTTGAATCAGTGAACTGTAAACCATCTGCTCTGTTGTGATAAATGCCCCTCTGTGATAATTTCTAACGGTAGACGTCTCCCTTTGTCGAAGACCTTCTTCACCAATTTTCAACAAGAAATTGTAGGTGAATGTAGGAATTTTTCCCCTAAAAATGAACTGTCCAATGGAGAGAATTTAAGCCCAGAAAGGGCTACCTCTCTTATTAACCAACTAGTTAAATAACTGCAGATTGTATCGGGTTTGCCAATATTTAAGGCGAAGTAAGTTAGGAAGGACTGCCACGAGGCTGCTTCAACAACTGTTGCAATCTATCATCATCAGGTCCACCACGTCAGCTGTTCACCCGGGGTGTGGAGCTCATCCCACTGCTGCCTTAACACTCTAACAGAAATGAATCGCGATGTACTGCAACAGAAAGTATTTTTTTTGCTAAAAGTTGTAGGCTCTCGCATACACGTTTTGTATGCGTAGTGCCAAATCATGGTCATTCAAAGGTATCGGGAGTGTTGCTACTCTTGTTGATGATGTTCCCCTAAACCTCCAACTCTAAACCACTGCTAGGAGGTAAAAATTGGAGTTTAAATGAGACTGGAAGTAGAAAGGACATAGGAAAAATGAAAACATTAATGGTTTAGCACTCTGAGTCACTCCTGATAAGGTAATAAGGTATACCATTTGGAATGTAGGTTTATTGTTGACCTACATAATGCAGAATGACTGAAAAGCTATAAACGCGACCCGAACGACCGCATGATATCAAAGCCGAAACCATGGAGACTAAAGAATACGCACAGTTAAAGACATCATCAAAGGATATACCGCTTTATAATGCAATAGCCTTCTTTTGTTCACTCTTCTCCTCCTGTCTTGACAATTAAGAGCAAGCATTTTAGATGCAAAAAAATAAAAAAGGGTAGAACTAAAGCCCTGAAGGCCTATTACAACATGCCACCTAAAAGCGTTTCCAGTGACGGTTTTATTTGAATGTGGGTAAAAAACGTCTAGAGCGGCTCCCTGTTCTTCATAATGAAATAAATCCGGAGTGAACGTTCATTCTTGAAGGAAACATCGTGGAAATTACTAGGAAAGCCTATCAGTGGCTTTGTTTACACCATCTGCTCTCAATGCTCCACTATGGACAGTTCAAGGTGGAACGCCATTGCACCCCAGAAATGTTCTGCCCGCTCTCTGCCGGGGACGAGGCATTTGCATTAGGGATGTGCCTGCTTGATGCAAATCGGTAGAGAGAGATGGTACTTAGGAGAATCAATTGGTGAGCTGAAGGTCTAAGGAAGATTAGTGCTTTATGTGGATTGAGAGGGAAGGTAAGAATTGTCACCTCACTTTCATAGAAGATCCTTCAACACCAACTCTGCACGTACCAACGAGTGGGCATGGTGGGTGAGCTGCAAAACTTATAGTCGATTTTGGGGGTCATTATGTCTTCTTCTTAATCAAAATGGCCGCTTCTATCCAAATATCCATTCTGTTCTCCCAGACCTATGAATTCTGCACGCAGGTGTTCTTGTGGATGGGCGAAGGCAGATCTTAACGAGCTTTCCATGACCTCGATGCGGACACAGGGGAAAGTGATAAATGCGCCTGGTCCTGTATGTGGGTTCGTTCTGTTGCGCAATGAAAATGGTCCCTTTTAATCATTCTTTCCTAATCTCCCATGGGTTATGCGTTCCCTCATTGGGCATTGGAAGAACCGTAAATGAAACTGGTTGGCAGACGTTTATCGTGGGGAAATGAACGGGTGTATATCATAACGAGAGGTTCGTTCAAATCAACCAAGGCTTTAAAATTAGGAGATGTGACAAAGAAAATCTATCCTACTGGGGGGAGGGAAGCAATGCCAAAATTGGCTTGGTAGTAAGTGTTTTGTTCGTTCTGGCACGGTGTATGCACCTTTAAGCAAGAATGCAGAGCCTGAAGGAATTTTTCTCTAAAAGGGGAGGAAAATTTGTTATCGAAGGCTTTTACTCAGATCCACAGATGATGTCAAATCAAACATGTGAAATTGCAGAAATGAGACGCTTAGGTTCAGAGCAGTAGGACATTTAAAATATGGTGATTCCCTCGTCAGTCAGTAGTGGTTTGTATTATTGTAATCAATGACAGACCACTGCTAAAGACGATGTATCACTAGACATTCTTCACTTGGAAAGAAGTCAGAATGGTAAATATTGCCCCCAAATTTTCTAGTCCCTATAAAATCCCTGAAAAAAGTGTATAATTTAATGCTTACTTACACGTGATTAAGTAGTGCTTAAATGACGAGCAAATGAAGCTGACTGGGCGTGACCAAAGGGCACCCCAGAAAAAGTTAGGGAACGAAGCAGGAAAAGGTGATGACAAATTGGTAGTGAATGAGTAAAATAAAGTTATTTAGTGCTATCGAGGTAGTCTCGTATGCAAGGCTGTCTGTCCTTCCAAGAAAAAAAATATTCCACCTTCTGTTGTCTTTACTTACCCACGAAATCAGTCATTCATCAAATTAGTTCACCTCTCTAAGAAAAGTAGGTCAAATAATTCTTCAGCAATGCCGACCTGCCTAAACCTTTTGAGAAATGACTTTGAACGTTTAACTTTCAGGGTTTGAGGCTTTCCTTCAGGAGCAATAAGTCATTTTCGCTGTGGGGGGGACCAGTTGTTATTCAAATATTTAATACCTCGAAGACTAGAAACGAAATGTTTTTAAGAGAAGTGAATAGATTGCGATGTTCGGCAACTTCCAAAGCAATACGCAGACACTCTCCTCAGCTTCCTGATTGCTTCCACTTCAGCTAAGCCAATTTTCTGCCTCCATCGCAGCGAGATTGTGTGACTCCTGCTAGAATTCGTGACGCTTTGTGGAAGAGAACATGAGTATAGTGAAGTCGCTTGTGTGTTTAGTCAATATTGCTGAATTCTATATCCTCTGCATCATGCATCGCAGTAAAAATGAATTTGAAAATTGCGCTCAAGATTGCAGCATTTTCCTCAACCAACGCATTTTGCATATCATTCTTTGACTTCTGGTTTGAAATCTCCTCGTCTCCAGTCTTCCTTCTGTAATCTTTGTCTAGAGTCAACGCCTACATGGAGTAGCATGTCCAGAGAGGTGGACGAGGCCCCACTATTTCACTCTCTCTTTGCTTGGAGCCTGATCGCTCCCTATCAAAGGCTTTTGTATAGCATTCTCTGCTAAGTAACACGTCAATGGTAAGGGCTGATTCATTTAATTGTGCTGATACATCTCCTGGACACTCTTCTACGATTTCGCTTTGTTCCAGTAATTTCTGAGGCACGTAGCTTGGAATAGAACTTCAGACAGCTTAGTAAGTAAATGCAGCAAATTTGGCATCGCTCCTCATTACCCCCAAACTTCGTGGTTGCCAAGGCTACAGGGGAGTGATTTAAAGCAGTGCAGACGCCGACCTCTGCTAGTATCCTTAGAGAGAAGCATTCACATCAAATATCTGTCTTCTACATGATGCTATGGCTTGGAAATCAGCCGAAGGGAGCGGAATAGTCGGCCATTTAAATGGAGTTTTACTTGTTACTACCACCAATTTCGCTTCGTGAGCCTTTTTTGATTTCTCAATCCCCCATACAAGCATGGAAAGGATGGTAGATGGCCAATCGGATATACAAACTCCAGAGACGGACAGATATGAACTAAAACATGCCTCCGACCTATTTATTTACCCTTAGGTATTAAGCCAAATTTATCATATTCATCATAAATCACTGAAAGGAAAAGTACACTAGCTTCTGCCTCTTGTGTTTTTCTTTAAGTTGCAATGGGCCACACTGATGCAGGAGAGGAAGAAGGTGGTGTTAATTTATTATGGGCGTGCGTGAGACCTGGGAAGGTGGAGACTTGACCGAGGAGACCCAAACAGTTCAGCAAAGGTACACTCTATGGCCAGTAAAGAGCCCGCCTGGGTAGGCGAACAAATCACCGCATCAAAATAAGGACGACAACAACAACAATATTAGCAATTTTGGCTATTTCGGTGCGATTGAATAGATGGACTGCCTGAAGGAGTGTGTTTGTATGGTTGTGTTGTTTTTAATTATTAGTTAAATAATTTGGAAAAAATAGACCAAAATTTGTAGAAGGACAGGGGAAGAAGGACAGACAATCAACTTCTACCGCTGCTACTATTACCGCCGCCGTCGCCACTACTACTACTACTGCCACCACATGAATACCGAATTACAGGAAAATCTGAGACAAACAATGGATTTACGCCTTGAACACGTTCTAAAGTTCCTTCAACATGATATTTTCACCTTTAAGAGAAAAAGTAGTGACCGTGGTGTTTTATTCTAAAGAGATTTAGTCAAATTATGCAAAATAAACGGTTGAGTTGACTTCTCAAGGCCTTAGTCCCTCTTTGGCGCGGGTTCTTTGGTTTCAATCAGAGGTCGCACGGAAATTTCAGTCACTCAAGCCGCTTTCTCCTCAAAACAATAGACATCCAGGCCTGACTGGCTTAAGGATGGTTAAGAAGCTTAAGTGATGTTATCAACAAGTGCAACCACATCCCTCTGACCGATTACTAAGCGGTAAAGTCATGTAAAGGGAGGATGTTGGGTGTGGAGGCCTCTTTCCGTAACGACTAATAACAGAAGTATCTGTACTGCTGTAGCTCACTCTCCAATTGGCCTGACAATAACCCACTTTGGAGGTTTGAAGGGAGCGACGACAAATTGCTGCATTCATCGAATACGATGACGGAAGTCGGTGAGATCTTGCCACTCCAATTCCGGCTCAAGCGACACAGAGGTTACCGAATCCGAGCAAATAGCAGGAGAAAGATGTAAGTGTACGAAAAATATTGACGAATCTATCAGCTTAGGCAGATGAAGCAGCCTCCACTTTCGATTAAATTCCTGGGTTTTTGGCTATCAGGCATCAATCAAAGCGTGGGTCGGACAATAGGCCTCGTCCACCACTCCGGGCATGATATTCCCCTGTCTATGTTGCCTCTAGACAAGTGTTACTGCAGCATGGCTGGAAACGGGAGAATGATGACCAATTCTAAAATCTGTCCCAAATGCAGAGGACGTGGTAGTCAGGAGTACGGGCAAGACGCGCAGCACGTGACAGCACTGGAAGGTCGGAGCGTTCTCTCCCTCAAGCAAATCCACTGCGCTCATATTTTCTTCTACGAGCGGGACAGAGGACTGCCTGCGGTAAGAGTGGGAGACATCATTGAAGTGAAGCGAGCGTCGGTGTTGTGATTTAGAAGTTGTTAAACAATCCCATCTCCTCATTCTTCTCATCTGGTGGTTCTACTTAGGGAGAAGAAGGAAGGACATGCCTGCAGCCTTGGAGGGCTTCCCTATCTGAATAACAACTAATTATTTTGGAGGAGACTGACCTCTTACGCCTGAACAAAAGTTAAAACTTAAAAGGTCTCGCTGATGTCTCGTAAATGCTTGGGTAAATCCATAGCGAGGCGGAGCTATTTCGCCCACTTACCAAAAGTGACGCACTAATTAGACAGCTGAATAATTCAGCTAGTGAGTGGAGTCAACTAGAAAGCAACATTGAATCTTTTTCATAGGCGCGTGCTAAAAGAATCAAATTCCACTGACATTTAGGCTTCATTTTACGTTCGGGAAGATATTACGTGGTAAATCTGCTCTTGAACCCTTCACCTTAATGAACAATTTGGACAAGTTCTTCAAGTGATTCTTACAACATCATCAATTCTTTCTCCTTGGTCGATTCAGGAGTCGACTTGGTGACGCATTGGTTAGTTTTATATCGCCAACCACCCACCAGCCCACAAATACAAAATGTCAATGTCTTGCCTTGGGTTTGTGTTGTAAGTTGTAGATTCATGTCTACATCAAGAAAGATTCCTTCGCTGATGGCAATGTCTACAGGCAGATTTAATTTCAAAACAGCTGAGATAGGCAAGACTTCAAGTCAAAGCTGGAAAATGAGGCGATAGACAGATAGATGGAGGTCCTATCGAATCTTCATCCCCCAGGCTCATCTTCCTAACCTTTTCACTTAATGGTCAAATGACAAAATTATATAATCACACAGAAGATATGCCGCAGACAGGTGGGCACTGAGATAGAAGGAAAATTGGCTAAAACAGCCTTATTTCATCCCAGCCTTAATGCCTTGTAAAATGCTAGATAGCGTCTGCCCCCAAGTAGACCTATGCGGGGTGGGAAAAAGTCCCGACAAAATTATGTTAAAAAGAAAAATACTTACTAGAAAATCGCAAATAAAAGCGTCTTTATCCTCTTCTCTTAAATCACTAAAATATTGTTATATTTTCTACCTTTAAGTGCCGTATCAAGTGGCAGGTTTTTAATGAACGATTAAATTGCTACCACCTTATCGGGGGAGTTATTTTTTTTCTCCGGAATTTTCACAGCCATTTAAGTTTATTTTGCCTGTGCTGTAGCATTCGGTCCACGTCTGTGGTCTTCCAAACCATCTGTGTTGTGCTGGTAAGGACTAATCCAAGCCCAGTGAACAACGAATCGGGTTTGGCCAGCTGAATATCGAAGCAGAAGGGTAAAAAAGAAGGTTGGATGATTGTAGACTAACCACAAAATGATTTTCGACAACGTGTCTACAACCGAAACACGGTGTTTTCGTCTCTCACCGACTGTGGGCGTGTCAAATCCCAAATTAGTTGCATTCTAGCCCCATGAATCGGCCTTGACCTTACCATAGCTACGGGGCGTATTAAAGTCCCTCCCTAGGTGATACCGGTAGACGAGGCGGACCCAACGTGAGGGCAAATAGGCTAATATCCGGAAAAGAAACTTTGGTGATTAAATAATTACCCTCTTCTACGACCCCTAGGTGAAGTATTTAGGGAGAGCGGTAAAGGGGAAACACGTGGCCATTCACATTTCATCCACCCAGAGGGCGCAATAATACCTTATCACTTCAAATGCCACAACTCTCTTCGTCTATTTCCAACCTCCACATGATTAGTCAAACATGAAGAAATCTTCTTTCTTTCGGTAAGATTTATTGCATAGAAGTATTGTTCCCTCTAAGGCAATCAGCTCTTACAACCCTCTAGACAGAGGATAAAAGCAGGGCCTCGATAGCGAAACATTGACCTTCGAGTTTTGCGCTGAGGGCTCCAAAACAGGCTTAAAAATCTCGCCGCATTGAATCACGGTTTGACAATTTCGCGTCCATTGTCACTGGTAAATGCATGCAAGGCCGTCTTTGGAACCTTCATGCGGTTAAAATATTAACGCCGTTGAGAGCCTCGCCGTGGCATGAACCAACCTTCCAAGTGACCTTGGTGCATTCGCACTTACTGCACAACAATTTAATGTGGAGAAACCCGATCCTCCAAAC
The DNA here is from genome assembly GCA_000469725.3 of Echinococcus multilocularis. Lineage (NCBI taxonomy): Eukaryota > Metazoa > Platyhelminthes > Cestoda > Cyclophyllidea > Taeniidae > Echinococcus > Echinococcus multilocularis. The sequence goes on along the minus strand of LN902842.1, from coordinate 729,869 downwards.
TGTGTTGGATTTCGTCCATTTCCCTACTTCTGGTCTTACATGTATTCCTTTTACAGGTATTTGTTTTGCATTGATAAAAGTTTTACTTACCTAAGGCAATCGCCCAAATTTGTACTTTCAGATGATTTATTCGAGGTATGGAAGACTTTAATTATGTCCTCTCCCACCAACTTCCAAATAGGGGTGAGTTAAGCCTGTCTCCCTTGCGGATAATGCGCTGCAAGCTTCCAATCGAGTTCTCCGTTTAGCATTTGGAGAAGGTGAAAGACGCTGCAGTAGAAAGCACCACCTAAAACCAATCAAGGATGTATCTCACTTCCGGGGGACCTCCTTCAGAAAGTAACACGTTGTGCTGGTTCGTCTACAGACAGACTCGTTTAGTATGTAACTCTACTCAACCCAACGGGAAGTTTGGTTAGCAATTTGTTGTCCTCCTTTTGCCCTAGAAACCTTTTTGTAGGAGGAAGGATAAGATCCCACGCTTCAAAGAGTAGGGAAATTTGCTTTCTATCACACTGTAGTTGGGATGAGATGAGGAAAAAGAGGTACCTTCTCAACACCATCCTCGGCTTCCTCATTCCCTATCCGACACTTCCTTTCCACGGTATTAGCCTTAAACAAGCACATGGGCGACGGACAGTAGACAGGTGGGAAGGCGAGGGGGAAGGGTAGAAACGGGGTTAGACAGGCCCAGGGATGTTTGTTTTTGAGGGCAAGACGTTTTATAAGTCTATTTTGCAATTTGTTTCGCGTCTTGTTATTTGGGAGCAAAAATGGGTAATCTTTACTTTTTTGTCCGAAATCCCTTGATTGCCACAACACCTGACATGCACAAACCATTAGAAGGTGGTGTGTTTTTTCCGCATTAAGTCATCACATAAAATCCAAGGGAGGTGAGAGATTTTGTGGATCAAAAAAAGGGGAAAATACGCTCCAACTCATGCGACCGCCGTCAAGTACTGCATTCAAGTTGACACTCGTACCACAGAAAGGCGGAGGAAGGCATAAATTTAAAATAAGAAATATAAACTTCGAATTTTCCGCCAGTGAAAACAAAGTATGTTTTGTTGTGCTCAAAGTTTATTATTAATCTCTGGACTGCTTTGCCTCCCTTTCGACCGGGCTTTTGGCAGTCAGAAGCTCGTTGATTGTCCTGGACCTCGGAGAACGAAAAAATAAGTTATAATAAATTTTTAACGTCACGCAAATTACCTGATTCATTTAAACAACGTCTTAGATAGTGGAAGTGTTTTTTCAAACTGTCTTCTGTTTATTTGGCTTGTTATTTTGTCCCTGCCTCCTTCACCTCCCTCCCCTCCTGTTTTCCAGTCACAACTGCAGTGGGTTCTACGCGGTCTTAACGCAAAAAAATTGACTTAACAACATGAGGCATGCGGGGGTTCTCCGGTTGACTAGCCCCAGATGCTCTTCTGAGAGAGGGAGAAGGATTTGCAGTGCAGTTTTTGATTGTGCCACACCAAATCCTGGTCTAATCTGTAATTCCTTACATTTTTTTAATCACAGGAATTCCTCCTAAGCGAAAATGTGCTCACAACCAGATTTGTAGGGGGTCTGATGTGTGCAAAATTATTTACCGTCATTTAGGGACAATTTCTAGAGGGGGTGTGGGGTACCAAATGTAAAGATCTTTTTGCATTATAATCAAACCACAGTGAATCTTACTCGTTTAAAGTTGGGAAAGGAGCTTTCTTTCCATCTCACTTTCTCAACTCCATTTTCCCGTAGTTCCTAGAGCAACTTCGGTAGTTTTGCCGCCGGATGTTCCGTCACGGATACTTTTTTTCCCATTTCCATCGCGTGTACAGCACGCACGGCTCAGAATTGGATAGTCCTATTACTGTCTTTGACTCATGCCCTCTAGGTCTTCCAACATGAACAGCTTAACGATTCCACTTGAAGACTCTTTGAAGAGACAACCCAGCTGCTTGGGTGTCCATAACACTGACACCCCTGCGGTGTCTACTATTAAGGTCGATTCATGGCCGACACGAATAACGGCCACATAAAAATTGGAATTAGTGGTTTCGGGATCGGCGGCGATTTTGTAGACAGCCTTTTTGTGGTTTTTTTTCCAAAAAAGGGGGACAAATTTTGACGGAGAGCTTAGTAAGTCACAACTGGCACACATATGTGACGTCTAGATTTTCTTATGGTTTCGTTATCCTCATAGTTAATTTAAAGGCAACAAACTTGAGATAAACTATTCTCGGTCAGAAAAATGATATTTCTCAGTTGCTTTTTTTCCAAAATATCCCGACACATAATGCCTGTGGTAGTGCTAAGAGTTTCTTAAGTCCCCGCCACTAACTGTGAAGGTGTTAACAGTTCAGTGACTCATTACAAATTTCCTAAAAATTGAGCAATTTTAAGGAAATGAAATTTGTTTAGCTAATCCAAGCGCACCAACCAGATACCAAGTAAGCTGGGAGTTTTCAACCAGGAGGAATTGGTCCTATTCGTTAGGCCATAACATTCGAGCCAGTGATTGGCCCCACTGGACGAACCAATCAGCGACCAGAAATTGGCCTAATTGTCAACTGTTTGGAGTTCCACCAAATCATTGTGCTCGTGTATGTAGGTAAAAGCAAGTGCTTCATAGTCCCGCTACTCGTGAAGACAAGAAAATGTATTTTAATTGGTGTCTTGTAAGTGTTGTGTCCACCTTTACTTTGGCTCTCCTGCCTCCGAATAAGGCGTCACCTGTGGAAACTCCTCCACTTGAAGATGAAATATGCCAGATCACCGATACTCACACTGCCATCTGTTATGTCCAGTGTTTTGAGGATATTACCAGTCTTCTGCCACCAGGGACAAATCAGAGCCTTATAAGGCATCTAATTGTTTACCAAACGAATACACACTGCTATTCCGAAGTGGGATTGGAGGTGTTCAACGAATTCACAAGTCTTCAACAGCTACTCTACACTGGAACTGTATGTCCATTCCCTACTCTGCCTAATTTGAGCAATATAACACATTTAAGCTTTACACTCACTGCGGCTGCCTCCACAAGCACCGAGGAGTTTATCTGGAACAATTCTACAAGAACCGAGATACCACAGCTGGAAAAGTTGGTTGTCACTGAAAACTGCTGTGGATTATTTCAGGGCACTATTGTAGCTCCTCACTTGCAACATCTTTCTTTCCGTTGTTCAAAAATGTCCTCCTACATCTCAGGAGTGAATGAAACCAGAAACAAGCTGATACTTATAACGCCAGAGCTGAAATATCTGGACTATCAAGAAAGTGCTTCGGGATTTCCTATCGCCAGTGCATCCAATTTGCCCTATCTACAAACCCTCCTTGTAACATTCAACACGGAGTTCTCTGAAAATCGCGTCATTACTTCAGATTCGCTTAACTTATCTTCTGTAAGGGAGTTGACCTTCTCCCAAGGTGAGTATGGTCATATCTTCGGGTATGAACCCTACCAGTGTGTGGAACTTGGTGAGACAAATTTAACACACATAACTCTGGTACAACCACCAAGAGGTTCAACAACTTGTCCATCAGTTTGGAAGTGTATTTCCTGCACTCCATCCAATCAGAACAACTCAGAAGGCGTACAACTTGTAAATATTTTCACCCATTCCTCTACCAGCGCCAATTTTAGCTCCCTTTTACCGAACGTGACACTGAACACCACCGACTTGAAATTCAATCATGCTCCACTTTTACAAGTGGACGGTGAAGCTTTGCGACGATTTTCTCACCTTCGAAGTCTTCACGTGGGAGAAGTGAGGAGTATTCTTCAGTACAATGGAGTAGTAACACTATTGGGCAATCCTTTTAAGGCTTTACAGAGGCCACAAACATTCCAATTTCTTCACCTGGTCTTATTAAAGTGTGACTGTGAGGAGTATGATACATTTGCATGGCTCAGGGCGCAAAACCCCACCTTCGAGGGGGAAATTCAATGCATCACAGTACCTTTAACCAATAGTACCGAGGAGGAGATAGCTGTGAACAAGTCAATAAGTATCACGAATTTTTTACAAAAACTAGCGAAACAATGTGTTACCACTCCAGTTACGGAAGTGGTGAATACCTCCACAACTGATCAATTTGCCCTCCGAACAACAACAACAACAACAACGACGACGATGACGACAACGACAAAGATGACGTTAACAACGACAAGTGGTGCGAATTCACGACTACTTCCAACAACAACAACAACAACAATGACAGTGTATACAACTTTATTATTGTCAACATTACTCTAGCTCTCTTGGCTTCTAAATGTGATAGGGTTTTGAGTGGAATAAAGTAGGAGTTGCTCTGGAAATCCACATTTTTTTCCGCGACCCATTATTCGGCCGACTAGCCAGTGATTGGGGGCAAGGTTGGGGGTAGGCAACGAGTTCACTGCAGAATTTTGCCTTTTACCCAGTGTTTAAAGGAGTGAAAGAGGGGGAGTTGAACAAAAAAAGAAAAAGAGCCTTGGTAAAAGACAGACTTTAATCAACTAGGTATTTATGGGGAGTGTCCTCATTAGAAAACAGGCGAAAAAAGCCAATCGCCGTTGTGTAAACCAACTTAAACCTGTTTGGCGTTCGTTTTTATCTGTCATTTAGTGTTTATTCCACCCTAGGTCTTCAGTCGTCGTATGCGGGAGAGATTAATGAAACGTATTTCAGTCTAGAAGACCCTGGACAGGTTGACAGCCTCAAACAGACTGATTATTTCGTTGGGTAAACCAACAAAGCCTTGTCACTGATTTTACGCCGTGGATAAGAAGAAAAAAGCGGCAAAAAAATTAGTCTAAAATATGGCAAGCCTGAGTGACCGCAAAGTGAAATAAATGAGGTGCTAAAATGCCGAATAGCTTCCAAGGTCTCAGAGATTCCGCTGACCTACAAATGTCATGACCCCTGACACAACTGAAATGACTAGTTTAGGCGCTATTCAGTAAATAGAAATATGTTTTTTTCACTGCAGATGAAAAAAAACTTTAAACTTTGCCTCTTTTTTTTCTTTGCTTTAAAAGTAACCGATCGGATTGAGGCCTGATTTGGTACAACCGGTTGCTGTTAGATAGACAAAAGACTTATGTCACATATTTGTGACGCTAGTAATGAACCTGTTTACTGACTGCATTTACTGGATACTACTTTATTAAGTAGAATCAAGAAGTTTAGCATTAAAAGGGATAACATGATTCCCTTATTTGAGGGTTCATAAGAAAGCTGATTAATTACGCCTATTGGAAAGGTAGGGCAGTGTCTTTGAGTTAACATGACATCTAAATTACATCGCTTTTGAGCAATTAAATCAAATCAATTAAATCCCTTGGTAAGTAAATTTTGCGTCAAGCCATTTTGATCGACGAGCAGGTAATAAGTTCCCTCTGAAGACATGAAGGGTCTGACTGGCGTTTTGTGAACGGAATCTCGTGGCATCTAGCTGAAGCTCACGTCAGTGAATACGTTGCCTGAGAGAATATCACTTTGGAATTACGCCCTCGCCTTATTCTCCTCCCTTCACTTTCATGTCTTGGCCTCAACGTTCTTAAAGACGCTCCTCCGTCTCAGACATTACAAAGCAGTAGGTGGAATGAAACCACCCAGGCGCTTCTCATTAGCACCAGTAGCTTGGCGCTGCTCAGGATGGATTGATACTTTATAGCGGGTCTACTTTAAATGCAACCGGTTATTGGTAGGAAAATTTGCCACAGGAAAGGTTATTATTCACCGAGTTTTCCTCAAAAGGTCGTGAAATTGTCAGAAACATCGTGACATTTGGAAAAAGTCTATCAATTTTGTTTGTTCATTGAAGTGATGCAGCACTTTTTAATGGGTGCGATGACCTATGCGGGCACTTTATTCGCCGCATGTTTTATTTTCGTTCGCCGACATGGCCTTCTGTTTATGCTGGAAGCATCCCAACTCCTCCGAAAGACTCGATTTGCTACATTCATGTCAGGTTACAAGAATCCGACTGCTAGAAGTTGCTACCTAGCAAACAGTCTCCAAATAATAGGGGAAAACATCAAATAAACTCAAAGATTCTGTAACCAGTTGGAAACATTTCTCGCCATTGGTACGTCATCTCTTTGTTAAAATTTGGCCAATCTTAAATAGAATGACACTTGCTTGACGTTGGTGGAATTTAAATTCTTACTTAGTAACCCATTTAGGATGCATTTTTGCTTAATAGAGAAGTGCTTTTATATTTGGCGCCGATTTTAAGTTATATTGGCATTACAAACCCCTTTTAGTATGATTGAAAAAGTTACCAACAATCTGCTTTCCAGATGCAATTTTACCAAAAGCGTGCATTCCTAGTTTGATGGCAGTATTTGCCGAGGTGTCCGGCTCGAAGCCCGTGACGTACTTTTTGGCATGGCTCGAGCAGAGGTGTGACAATTGTCGTAACGTGTGAGATGCGAGCGATTATCCGCATGTGTCGTCATGCCTTCTTTAACACCTTGCAACTTTTTTTTTCGATCTCTGAAAGTACAAAATATCAGTTGGACAAGCCAAGTGCTATTGTGGTTCGTTTGCCTTTCAAACTGCGTTTGCCTTTGTTCCAAAGCCATACGAGCTACTCTTCAAATTCAGGGGTACATTTAGCGAAGCTGCAGAGGGTGGTAGCACAACGTACAGTTCGAAATTAAGGGACTTTAATGATGTAATTTTATTGATGAGTAGGTGAATATAACGTAGGCTAGAAGGCTCTCTACTTTTAGTAGAATGGTCGATAGCGTGCAGCTGCAAATAAAAATAATCAGGTTGTTTGCTTGTTAAAAGTCTATTACAATGATACCTAAAGTGATTGATATTGAGGCGGGGCATTCGCAGCTATCAAAACTGGGGGAGGGGGATTGTGGGGGAAGAAAAGGAATAAAGCACACTTTACCCACATGCCTTAACAAATAACATTCAGTTTGAAATATAACAAGTACTTTCTTGTACGTTTTCGAACTCCAAACACTTTAATGCGCACAGAGCATCTCTCTCGTAGTATTTTAGTGAAATGTTTTCAATTTTTAAGTTATGTTCACGTCATTCTAATGATGGTAAAATGGACAATCGACAATTAAAACGCAGGAACTTCTTAGGATTATGTGCCATTTTTCAGCTCCTAGTGGCCAAATGGCTTACAAAGGTGCAATTCGCGACTACATAGTTTCCTCCTGGGAAGGGACTACGTATTTTGCATAACCAATAAAGCGTTTAAAATGCCACCAACAAAGCAAAAATCAAAATTTACACTTTGTTCGGTCTTAACCAGCAAAATGTTATTTCCAAATCGTATCAAAAGACACATTTATATTCTCGAGCAAATAATTTCGAGGTCAATTTGGCAAAGGTATTGGTTAGTTAAAAATAAATGTGCTTTTTTACAACAGTGCCCACATTTTGACATTAAAAACCGCATATTAATTTTAAAATTCGATCTTAAAAGATTTGCTCTTGAATTTTATAAAGGAAATTTGCATGTAAAAAAACATAAAAAGGTTTGAATAAATGCCCATGAAACGCGAACTTCTCAGTCCATGCGGGCGGGCGGGCGCCGCGTGTTGGTGTGCGGCATTGTCTGTGCATACGTTTTTTAACAACCAGCACTTCTGTACTCTCCTCGAATGGCTTTTACACCAATTTGGATATAAGTTTGACTAGGAAGTGTGATGATTTCACAAGCCTCCTGGAGTCGAAGATTCCGACCAACTTTTGGTCTTCCAACCGTAGGAATGTTTTCTACACTACTACTTTTCAGCAGACGTATTGTATCATAAAGGAATGGGCATGAATACATAGAACAGACTACCAAAGAACAATAAAACATTGGGGTAAGGGTCAAAAGGTCACAGCCCTTATGCAGTGTAGGGAACACTAGCCGATGCGGCAGTAGCAATGGCCTCCATTTAGAACGAATACCAGAAAAAGTTGAGAAGATTCTCAGTGAATGTGGCGGTATCGCCCGTGCGCTCATCACTAAGCACACAATTGGGTTCTCCTATGAACAATTTTAACCTCAAGATTACCTCAAATATATTAGTCCGGCTGTTTGCAAAAAAGTTTCCATGCACACTCACTGTTTGCAGTGGCATCTGGAAGGCAATAACCTCTAGGGGAACGTCGTACTCACAAAATGCGGGCCTAGCTATTTTTCCGCGAATTAGTTGGTGCGTTTCCTGGCAATGTATAGTGAGTAGTAAACAGACAGTTTAAAGAAAACAAATTGTATATCTCCATGCTTAAAAATAAGTTAAAAAGTTCATTTCTTACTGCACGTTGGTCGTTAACACTCATGGAACAAAGCGTTATAGTGAAAAGGCAGTGGATGGCACTTCTAGATTATTGTCAATGATTCATTTATGCGTTTTGCTGCACTCGGCCATAAAATGGTCGTCCTAAAGGCAACATCACGAAACGCTCGACACAGATTTGGCGAGAAGCCTGTACAGCTTTATAAACGGTTATAAAACCCGGTTTGTGAGGCATGTAGGCTGAGTTCAATACTCCCCACCTTGAAAGGTCAAGGTAGGGGGATTACGAGGTCAAGAACACATGGCAAGGCATAACGAGTCCATTGAACTGACTTACATCCATGCAAACAGACAAACCCATCTTATCGAGGTGCACCACTAAATGTGCGAATTTCTTCCGGTCACCTGACATTGAAAGGCAATTAGGTGGCCATCATAACTTCCATGGCACCACATGCTTTGCCCATGGAAGGAGACACATTGTCCATGTGCGTGACCCTGGATAGTGCCGAGAATCCAACACGAGTAATCAAGAGGCGGAGGTTGTAATATGGTCATCTTCATTTCCCGACAGCTATGAGTAAGAGCGGGTGCGTACATGACCGCTAGGCATCTCCCAGGGACATAGAGTGCCTCCAAGAGCCCTAGGGGGAGAAAGGAGCTCTGACGGATCTGAGCTAAGCTTGGTCGGCTTATTCTCCTCACCCCTACTTTGGCGGTGGCGTAAGGCACTGCTAGGGATCATATGACAATGAAGCAGGCTTCCGACGACGTTGGTTTCATCGCCGTTCGGAGGACCAGCATTAATAGAAAAAAAAACGGGAGACCGGTTTGCCAAGAACAACTCATCAAAGAGTTTAACGTGAGTGATGCTGAAACTGTCAATTAGGAGAAAAATGTCGAAGTTTCCATCAATTCCAGTGACAAATGACTGTCAATATTTCCCTGCCCTTCTATCACGATTTAACGAATCGTTTATGCATTGTTTACCCACCGGCATGGAGTACGAAATGACTTTTGTAAGCATGGGCCGTAGGCAAACCGTCCACGCGTTACCCATCCCACATTTCCAAGACACGCATCATCTGGTTTCCAGAGAGCTCTTTTTATTTTATGTTTGGGTATGTGTGTACAGCGGCCTCCAAACCTGATTCGTTGTGCTTCGCAATTCAAATATTTATGCGTACGGTCCTTTTACTTGCTACAAATCCTTACAACAGGTTGTGAGCGTCCTTTCCCAACAGTCAGGAACGCGGATAGTGAGTAGGCGATGAGAAGAGGAAGTTTTCCCATATCGTATTTGCCCAAGGTCCAGTCATATGAATAGGCAGTTGGAGAACAACACAGATGCCGCATTTCTTTTCATAGATTCTAGCAACGTAACCTTTTTTCATCCAGCCTATCATCGCTTGTCATCTCGGGAAAAAGTAATTATCGGAGTGGATGATTCAACTGAGAACGTCAAAGAGGGATTTTATTCACATCCTCTCTTACCCCCCCCCCCCCCATCCACGAGAACCTATTGTGAGATTGCACACGTTCAAGTCCTAAATCCGCTGCTTTAGGGAATGGGATCTGCACCAGAAGCACCTCAAACACTTCTGTTTATCATCGCTAACAAGTCCAGCCTGGAAGTCTACAGGAACAGAAGGTTTCAAATTGGTGGGAGAGGTTAGATGATAGTGGAAAATGAACGCGTGACTGGCGTCTGGAATGAAGCATTACATGGTGTGCTGAGCCGTGGGAGCTAGGGTGTTAGCTTGAAGAAGAAGACTCATTCTTGGTGAGCCAATTGAAGCATTCCCTTTGCAGACGCATTTCTCCGGTAATGCACACAATAGGGTAGAAAATCCACGTCAAATATGCTATGTTTGTTCCTAACACACGTGATGAGTCGTGTTCGGGAGATGGTGCCAAAATGCGTGCGTTTTTACTCTTGTCTTGACTCAAGCGTTCTACTCGCCAGATGACTGTCCACAGAAGTCACCTTCGAGGCTGCTGATTGAGGGCGAGACCACTGGGTCGAAAATGGCAGATGCTGCTGTCATTCAAATGTCCTACCTATGCCCATCATTCCACCCTCTACCACCATTGCCTGACATCTTGACAATCGGGATGTGGACTGCACTCTTTCACGACCTGGGTACTAGCTACTGGGCACCACTTGGCACACCACTGGATGTATTACCGTCAGTAAGAAAGGCCTCCATGATAGAGCTGCGTTCTACTTAAATCACATGAGTAGAAATGCCTCAGTCAACTGCAGCAGAATGCATTGTGAAATAAACAAGCATTTATTACACCACTCACACCATGCGAAAAGATTAAACACGAGGTCGGAAACTTGAGGGGAAAGGGGGCAGGGGAGGTATAAAAGAGCCAGGGTCAACTTTGCTCATACTTAAAACATTTAAGTAGAATGTTAAATGTACACATGAATTGCAAAATACGATTGAAGGGGAAGGATTTTGAAGAGTACAAATTTGGCATGAGAGGAGAAAATAAATGATTATACGAGTTCTGCACGAGTGTGACCACTTGAAATAATAGCAATCTCTTTAGACCGCCCTCGGAGAAGAACACAGCCCGTGACGAAGAGGGCGAACAACGCGATGGCGGCTACGCCTAGTCCAATCATTTCGCCACTCGTTAGAGTCATTGGTATCTCACCTCCTATAGAGAATAGCGCGAGATTAGTGGAGACAATTTGTGTACAATTGTCACTTGGTTATCCGGCCGGAAAAAAAGACAAGTGCAAGTCACAGGCAAACATTAAATAGTGTCTTTTTGACCAGAGGAGAACAAGAAGATGACCGCTACCAGTAAGTGATTTCACTGCTTCAAATTAACTATTTAAAGTCTGGTATTTTCTCCTGTCGGTTTTTCCTACAGTCTAGTCAGCTACAATTGTAAAAAGTACTTCAGCAATTGTTTAGACGAAAGTCCGTTTTGGTAGCGGAAACAGGAACAAAAGGCGGTGTGGTAAAGTGAAAATCCATTTGAATGGGTAGCTCACTACCTGTTGGATCTTAAGCCAGTGCGGATTCCGCTATTGTGTCGGTGGTACAGACCTCCGTTCATATCTAGGGCCTTTCAGCTCCTCATATAGCTATTATTATCTTTCAAGGTGATTCAAAGTGACGATCCCAACTTCCATATTTTACAAGAAGGTTGTCAGCTGTAAGTGATTAAGCATGCCGAAGGCTACTCCCGGACGAGTTAAAACGGTGTTGAGTTGTGGCACACACCTAAACAGTCAGTTCGACGTGCATTGATCTGTGAATAAGACAAAGCTCGATTGACTGGAGCAGAGGACAGGCTCTCTCGAAAACAGCGTCCAACATTCCTCGAACAAATCCTTAACTGACAGCAAGTCTTCTGAAGGAGGTACTATTGAAGAACCCCTATCCGATTTAACTGGCGAACAAGAGAAATAAAAGGGCGATTATGGAAGATGCCAAAGATGACGCTCAAAAGGAAAAAGAAAGTCGTCATCATGGCGTCATCGCATAGTACCCATAAAGATAACTTCCTTCCCACATTGATGCGGTTCACAGTATCTTCAAAGGTACTATGAGGATTCTATCTCGAGTACATGAGATGTAAGTGAAGGCCCATTACTTGGAAAACATCTACCGATTAACATTTCGGCTACCAAGTTGACTTCCCGAAATCAACGTTACACATGTGACAGTAGCCCACCCTCTGGTGTTCAAAACCAAAAAGGAAAAAAATAACACGCTTATCCTTTCTAGATCATAAATACAAACTATAAGGGATTTGTTTATTTAGCTTCAACAATTTTGCTTGCGATACGATCTTGAACAAACAGAAGTAAACGTGTCACATATGTGTGACGCTATGGATAGGCTAATAACTTCCTTTTGAGACAGCGTATCGGAGTCAAATCACTAAAATTAGTTGAAAATTGCCCTGCCTCGCAGAAGAAAAGAGATTTTCCAGAAACTTAAAAAAAGGCATCTGAAGGTATGAAATCTTTGATGAAACTATATATTGTCTCATTGTCTCGATTTGGGCTTACTATTCACGCAATTCCTAGTAAAACTATTTTCGCACTGTAGTAATAAAGTTAAAAACAGTAGAGAAGAGATGAAAGAATCAATTCTTTCGCGTTTTACGCGTCATAAATTACCAACCTGGACAAAGAATGTAGATGTGTTTAGACGCGGCAACATCATTTGAATCCCCAATGGCACATCGAAGTTTGTTGATACCCGTCAAATGGAAGGTCTCGCAGTGCACCTTCAGCGTCACCATCGAGGTGGACATGTTGCGAGTTTCAGCCTTCCCATCACAGGCCTGAGTGATCACATTTCGACTGGGCTCGAGTTTGCGTGGCTGAGATTCACTCTGTTAGTAATTGGACGAAGATCATTGGTCAAGGAATTCACCAATAGGAGGTCGGGGAGAGACAAGTACCGCCCACATCAGTGTCATTAGTAAAGGGTTAATTATTCAACAGAAGTCCAAACAAAAGCAACGTCTCTCTGAATTTCCAATGATTATTTTATCTAATGTACTCATTGAAAACTAATGCATAGGCCTTAATGAGTCCAGAGTAAAAAAGTGGTGGGCCAACCCGGATGAACAACGACTAAGATGATGGCAACTGTAAACCCAAGTTCGAAGTCCCCTAGGATGGAAACACAACGTATGAGTAACATCTGTTGATTCACTTGTGTGATTTAGAAAAAACAGTGAATCATACCCGCCAGCCGCGGACTTTGAACCGTATGTGTGGTAGCCAAGTGCCCTCGGGGGGGGGGGGTCGAAGTAAATACTCTTTCCCAAGTACCGAAAGGACTTGTCGCAAGGTAACCAAGCGATTTGGAGCGGTTTTCCGGTGTAGTTTGTTGCACTAAATTTGTGTAAATTAAAGGAACGTGCAAAAGACGTTCGACGGTTTGGACTAAACACCAAGTGAGCGGATCCGTCTATCGATGCTTTCAATGGCGCTCCATGCTACTTTTCGCCTATTTTGAACCCTACAGATGTGGTTTAAACTTATTCGCCTTACAAGTCGGTTCTAACTGGATTTCAAAGTTCCACAATTTTCTCATCCAATTCATCGTGTAGCTTTTGACGCAGGCGCAGTAAGCGATGGGCACAGCTTACTACCCAGAATCGACTGAGTTTAAACGCATTAAATCCTGCGATAAAGGTCTCAATGGTGGACACATCAATGTCAGCATAAACCACGCCTTCATTATTGGACAAAATAAATTTTTTAAGGCTATTTCAACGATCAGATGGTGAGGGGAAGGGGGGGGGGGGGAGAATCTCGTAGATCCCAAGACGCGTCTTAATGCATACCATAGGACATGCATAGGCAAGTGAAAATGGACCTATAACGTTGTGTCAAAACGTTTGTTGGTTGTCTGCTGACTGTCAGAAGGACAAAATTGTGATGAGAGGGGGCTTTCGTAATCCAAGTGATCCACTCTCCACTTCCCATTTCGAAGGCACTCACCACATAATCCCCATACAACCGTACTTGGCTTGTGGCTGTGATGGACTACAGGTCAAACTGTTCGTAAGGAATAGTTCCTTTACAGAAGTTGGGACAGGTACTGCCAAGACCTCTTCACCTCATGCGCCTAGATACAAGTCGAAGGTGTATGGAGCAGCCAGAACCGCTCCACACGCGATAGGCGGTTGTCTAGTAGTGGACCGCCTGACCCAGTTAGAGGGGGTCATAGCTAGAGACAAAGACATTCAGTAGAGTGGAAACATCGTAGCCTGCTTGTGTCTTGATACGCAGAAAAAGGCTGCTCCTATTCTCGACGCGACAAAGACTGTGAAACAGAACATTCACACTGTTCCAACTCCTTTTGCTACCTTTAAAAAAAGCCAAAAAAGAATACTTTTTACAGTGTTTTGGCATAACAGCTTAGCACTTGGTGGTGGAGTATCGCAGCAGAATATCTACGCAAGTTTGTCAAGACTTCTTCTGGCACTGGGCGGTGTAGAAGCTGTTCCTTCTTCGGCCAATATATTCATCGAACTCTGGACAAAGTGAATGCCAAATACCTCCAAGAATACGTCTCTCCGCCTGCCTAGATGGTCTAGCCTTCAAGCCGTGAATGTGGTCTCTCAGACCTTCCCTACAATATACCTTCCGATATCCTGGTGGAGGTTACGGCGGCCTAAATTTATAGCAGGAACGGGCACCCCACCCTCCTGATTTGTTTGCCCAATTATTGGGCTATAAGGTTACAGAACAAAGGTGTGTCTCTGCTGGGAATGAGTGAATCTGTGGTTTTTGAAGTCACATCCATCTTTACGAGTTATTCGCCAAATTCGCAGTTTTCACGATGTCAGTCGCGAACAATTGATGCATGAAAGGGCCTTATTGTGGAGCATCGTCTAGCCTTGAGCATTACAAACCAAGCAGTGAACCTCCCCCCAGAGGGCCAAACTCTGGCTCTCCAATATTGGGATCAAACAGCCGTTCATTTGCCAGGTGGCCTTTTAAGGTACTCGCGGAGACGTTACTGGTGACCATAGCAGAAGAGGAACCAAGACGAATGCCAGGGATGACGATTAAAATGCAAAAGAGAGCATTCGGCAACTCGATATTTGTTTGCTCGCACACTTCGACTGCGCGGGCTTTTCAGTCGCGGCCGTTTTTACACGCTTCTTCCCTCTCCTGTTGCCAGCATTTCCTTCCGGCCATGACTAGGCGCTTGGGGGTTGTAAGTACGATGCATGCAGACAGAGCTTTTCAGACTTCAAAGAAGGCACGGAGTATTATAAATCACTGCCTACAGAGCGGAAAAGTGGTACTGGGCGATGTCTGAGCTTGTTCACCACCGTCTGTAAAAAATGGGTGAACCCTTTACTTCCACATAAAATCCTTAACGGTGGATGACCTAAGAGGTCAAGGCATCTAAATTTTTAGCAGAATATGCTCTATTTTTCAGGCCTCCACGAGTATGGCTTCTCACTTATGCTAGGAGTCTTTCAGGTCGTCTTTACATTGACTTGTTCACCTCATAAGGCCTCCGTAGATTACTCTGCATCGGATCACCCAAAAACGACCAGTAGTAAGGCAGAAGAAAAAAAGTTACGTGAGCATACCCACCATATTATTGACCGTCCACTCTGGCAGAGCCCGAGGATAACCGCAATCGGTTTGGCAGATGAGATGCAGCTCCACTCCAGAGCGCAGATCGTAGGGATTGGTGCGAGTGCCTAGGCCGTAGATTTGAGGTGGATGCGAGGCGAGATCAACGCTAACACCGCCGGCATTGTTTGTTTGTGGATCAGAGTTACGAGTAGACGAGAGTCCCCCAGAAGAGGGGAGAGTGATACGAGACACATGGATTGGCAACATCTTCGGTGGAACTGGTGTAATAGAATGATGTAAAGCATTCAATGGATGGCTTTTCCCAGTCTCATTCGATTTGCATACCACGAAGTGCTTCTCGTGTCACCTGTACCACTTTCCACCCAATTAAGTTCACTTTTAACCTTTTTTGCCTTCTAATCCTTTCGGTGGAA
The DNA here is from genome assembly GCA_000469725.3 of Echinococcus multilocularis. Lineage (NCBI taxonomy): Eukaryota > Metazoa > Platyhelminthes > Cestoda > Cyclophyllidea > Taeniidae > Echinococcus > Echinococcus multilocularis. The sequence continues at coordinate 714,109 of LN902842.1, read as the reverse complement.
GCAGCACAGGTCTCCTTTGAAAGGTTTTAAACTCCGCCTCACGAACAAGGCAAATATAGTCCCGTGGGAAAGAAATGGCTAGTGTCTTTGAAGTGAGGATTGGATTGTATGGGTTACGGAAGCCTCTTTCCATCGAAAGTCAGTCGGTCTATCAGTCAGTCAGCAAACTTCTGGTAGGTGGTTTAGCATAACGTTCTAAGGCAAAAGTGGTAAGGAACAAGCGGGTAGTCTTTCAAGCTTTTTGGCCTCCCTTAATACATGCCCAGGGCTCACGATATTCCCTTCTCCTTCTCCTCTCCAGTTGGCAGTCGCCATAGGCCTCAGTTCTCGCTGAATATGATGTGGCTATCGTCGGGCCCTTCATCACGAGAATGAATGCGCTACCATTTACTACCCCCTCGTCAATAACGACGCGGCAAAATAGACGAGAAAATTATAGAACTATGGGATTCAGATGAACCATCGCCATTACCTTCTGGAACTACGAATTCCCCTACATGGAAAGGTGAAACTGTATCGTGGTCACTGCTACTTCAATACAGAAGAATAATGTCATTATTAAACATACTAGTTGACAAATGACAAGTGAAGTCCGAGGTAGAAGACCATGGGAATTTTAGAATCATATGGCCTTGGTTACATGCATAGGTAATAGCTAATGTTGACGACGTCCTAGTGGAAATGGCCCTGACTCAAGCACAGGGACATGCAAATGTGTCAACATTTACACCAATGGTTGACAGACACGCAAGGTTTTAGAGCATGCCTGAAGTAGTGGGACAGACAGGTGCAGTTAAATGCACACGTGTGTGTGTGTGTCCGACCGTCTCAACAGCGTTGTTCGACCTACCCACCTACCTACCTGCCTCGCTATCCCACAATAATTACGCATCTGATTGGTTGAGTTGTGGGCAAGATTGGCCAATTCTCAGCAAGTAATTTGCACCTAACCGTTTTTGGATGCTTCTTCTCTCCCTTCGCCATCCGAAAGAGAATTAGCTAGGTTTACAAAGATCTGTTTGAAGTCCTAGGGGATTGTGTTCACGAATTTTGACTTCTGGGCTTAATGACTTTTGAATCAAGCGTACTAACGAGGTTCATCCAATTCGGCTGACAAAACGCAGCGGTGACGGAACTTGCAGGCTTTGGTTTGAGTAGGCAGGGGTTTGTGGAGAAAAGATGGTCATTGAAATGAATTCGGACAGGCTCGTGATGACCCCAAGATGGATCCAACCGAAAAAATATGTAAAGACTCCTGTTCTGTTTTCGTGATCCATGCAAAAGGGAGAGGCTATAAAGAACTAATTAAATACTTGTGTTGCGTGGGCTATTTATAGGATCAAGAGTATGTAAATATTTCACTCAGCAGTTAACTTTTAAGAAAGAAGCAGTACTCGTTGACACCATTTAGCAAAAGATGTTGGGAACAAAGACAACCACCATATTGTAAACTGGTGCTAATATTTGGTTTATTGTGATGCATAAGTGACGCTAAGAGCGGACGGGTAAAGTCACACATACCATGAACTTCGAGGAAAATATCCGAACTGGATCCAGAGAGAAGGCACGTCCACTTGCCCCGATCCATCCAGCTGACAGATTTAATGTGGAAGAGGTATGTTTGAGTGGAACTGTTAATAGTACTGCCCTCTGCTTCACAGGTGACCTCATATCGCTCAGTGTTGTAGGCCTTGCAGTTCTCAGCCTTCATTGTGCCATTTTGGAGGAAGATGATGGAAAGATTGGTTTGATGGGCGAATCGCGAGCTGACTGTGCACCGCAGAGCTACCGACTGACCAATCAGAACGGGTGAATCGCCGGTATCAGAGGTTAGCGTGATTTCAGATCGAGCGAACACTAGAGATGAGGTTACGATAAGGGATAAAATAAAGGGATATTAATAATAGAATAAGTTAGGAAGGTTAGGGAAACTAATGTAAAGTGAGCAAGTGTAGTTAAAAAAAGAAACTTATGACGTGTACAAATCTTCATAAGCCATATTTCTAATGAAAATCAAACAAATGATTGCCTCATTTCACAAAACCAAATTTTATGATGTGCATAGTAACACCAATAAAAAGGATTGAAAAGTAATTTCAATAAAATAAAAGAAGGGAAAGGCCCGCAATACATGCTAACAAAGCTTAAGTTTGAACGCAATAAAGGAAACTATATAAAATAGGAATCGGAAACAGGGCAAAAAATGAATAGGAACCAAACAAAATGTCAAAAAGAATGCAAAGCACAATCTGTAAGGCTTTGGTGCCTACATCTAGCTAACTAGCTAGATAGCAAAATTGGAATGGGATAACAGCGAAAAGAGTGGGTTTAAAAGGAACGTTCCAGGGCAAGAAATGGCAAATGAAAGAATAGGAAGGGATTCGAGTACCAAACGATAACTGGTATGCAAGAAAAACTTAAATCTCTATCGAAATGTTGGCCGTACCGACATTTACAAACAGGAACAATCGCAGCCAGGCGATCAGATTCATGCCGAAGCAATAGAGACTAAAATTCAGCGCTATTTATTTCACCTTGAGATGTGTGACCTAAAACATTATAAATTGATCGAAACAAATATCTTTTAAGTAAAAACCATAAGGCAGGATATAGTTAGCCACGTGTCGAACACTTTAGGTCTAAGTTGTTAAGCACATGTTTGGTAAAATACAGCTCAAGCAAGAATTGAACAAGAATAGATGGGCCAATTACATGCGCTAAAAGCTGAACCCAAATTAGTCGATGAATATGGAAGCAAGTTCTAAGAACACTCGCGTTCAATTTGCTCAGCGTAGAGCAAAATTTTAAACTGGATAAAGGTCCCAGTCAATTTATATTTTTTAATGCATTTGACACAAACTACCCTGGATTTGGCATATTTTCACAACAACTAAATGCGCGCACGTAATCCCAATTTTTTGCAAGTATTAAGGCTAAATATTGTCCTTTGCACCAAAGCAAAGTGTTTTGTGCCCCTTTGGGCATTTTGGTGGCAAATACACTACCATAATAATTTGAAAATTTAATGACCTTAAATTTGTTTATATTGCCAATTGACGTAAATTCATCAACAAACTTTTCACGGAGCAAATTTGGTCTCATATCAGAGAAGTTTTTCAGTCGACACTGGGAATAAATTTCGAGGCCCGACAACTCATACTTTTTCAAAAAGATGTTGTTGACCTGATATGATATATTGCCTTACCACCTAGCAACTTGACTCCCAATTGCGCATCAAATACAGTTATTTTTTGTTTTGGTGCTAATTGTTAAATACGGTCAAAATAAACTAGCTTTTCTCTCGAGTACTTGATATTTTATTGTTTCTATATTACGGACTGGCTTTTCTCTAACCGTTTTTTATTAATTATATGCCTATCCTTTTTACCTAATTTATAAAAATTTCAACTTGTAAATACAGGTAGGCTCAGCTTTCGCAAAAAATTTTTTAGTATTGTGCTTTTTAAGGTTAAGTTAACTCTATTTTTTAGTGTATTTTTTTGATATTTTGATATTTTTGATATTTATAGTTCTATACTTTTTGGAATTTATAGTACACTTAATTTCCAATTAATTTAGTCCTTGATTTCTTTAGCCATAAGTACAAGCAATGCCTGCCAAATCTAAGAAATCAAGAAAAGCGGGGAAGCGGAGCAAAAGCAAAAGTAAAAGCAGGAAATCAACAAAGACATCTGCAAAAAAGATAAAGCCAGCATCTCTTACTGTTGACCCTGTGCAACGGGAAGCGGCACGATCCAGGGCTCTGGAGACACGCCTTTATTTCCAGCTTGCTGATATTTCAAACAAAAAAGCCCAACTTCAGAGGGCACACGATCTTCAAGCTAATGCTGAGGCAGAACTGCAAAACTATAAGCAGACTATGGAAGAGGTCTCAGCCTTCACTACTTGGCAGCACGAACACACTGTAGAAAAATTGACAGAACGACTGCGAGAACTCACCATGGCTAACGCAAGCCTTACACAAGAGAGAAATGACCTCCAAACAAAACTGGATGCAACATTGGAGGAGTCAAAATCCACCATTGCCGCTCGAGATGAGGAAATCGCGAGATTGAATGAGTTGATCAAAGACTCGTATTATAAATACGAGAGGACGTTCGAAACGTTTGCAGATCGGTTGGTGGAAAAGTTGACTGAGGAGTGGGAAAATGAAAGACCATTTTTGCAAGATCTGGAAGAGAGTACATGTGCAGAGTATATGCAATGTGGACTAATATCTAATTTTGATTCTTAAATTCGTGTTTTAGGAATCCTGTAAAATAACTACCTTTTTAAGCTTATCTAGTTCTCTTCATAATGTATTCTTCAAAGAAACTTATTTATTCAACGGATTCAATATATTTTATGGTATTTTAGATAATATGGTATTTTGAGCCTCGGAAAATAATCATCAAGTTGTCTTAATTATGGTAACTACTTCCGATAATTCTGTAGCAACACAATACCAAATTTGACAAACCATTATGAGGTATTGAGGGTCGATGGTGTCTCTTCTGCCACGAATTTTGTCAGAGCCTCCCTCTTTCCTGACTTCCAGGAGCATCTTTAATTGTTTGAAGGGTAAAATGTGTCCATCAGCAATCATATTGTTGGGAATGAGGTATGGAGGTAGTAAAATGGTGGTTTTTTCTTATCCGCTTACGATAATGAATCGAATTACTTGCCATAGTATAAATGCCATTAAGTGTCACTGGGTTAACGTAACGTTCGGCGGGTTTACTGGTAGCTCCTTCAAGGTTTGGATGTATGTACCTCATGTGCGGTGCTTTGGCAATCATGGCATCCACTAGTCCCAAAACTTTGGAGCTTGGAGAATGCAAGCGGTTGTTTTCAGCATGCCTTGCAAAGCACCAGTAGGTCTCTTGGTCAGGATTCGTGATTGTGCTATCTTCCAGTCTGCCGGCACTTCAAATATGCTTCTCCCAAACTGTCGGTTAAGCAAACCTAATGGACGTGATTCAATTTCGTTAAATCTTAAGCGACTATGCATAATCATGCTGTAGCTGAATTGTTTTTTGGAATCCTAAGGGCTATGCAACAACGTGTCCTAAGGGAATAAAAATAGCATATATCCTTAATCAGAAGCTGGAAGTAGGTGCCATTGCTAGTTAACCTGGAATTAAGAATGTAAAAAAGCGCATTTAATGGAGTTTGTTGTGTATGCTGAGGCAGTTGATTGGCGTAAATTTGCATTATGAAGGAAAGGCAAGAAGTCCACCACATGGACGTCACATGCTATGAATTGGGAGGCGTTAAATAGTTGATGTATCCCGAGAGGACTATTTTTTATTTGTACGTTTTATTTCGGCATAAGATGGCTCGCATGCGCAGTTTTTTGCGTGACAAAACCGAGAAACTATAACTGAGGTCTAGATTCGGAAGGCGTGGGAAGTAAGCATTCGCCATCCAGGAAGCGCTTATGATTTCACCTTTTCTGACTAGCAGAAACATTTGTCAATTTTTGATGGATCGAGTGGTCTTGATTCGTGATTTGGAGGTGTGCATGCTAGGATGGAGTGCCTGTCATGACTGGTGACAAATGAATGTAACAAGTAAAACTAGGAGAATCATGAAGCGATATAAAGCGTTGGCGAGGATGTTACGGCAGCATATGCCATCTGATTCTGATGTGTAAATCCTCCCACCCTGCCACATGCATCCAAAACAAACGCAATGTTTTACCAGGAGATGGGGTGTGGGTAGTCTTATTGACATCTGTCAGAACATGACATGCAACATCCATTTGAGAGGCTTCTAATGCTTGACGACTTTTCTTTTTAACTTGACATGTTGCTGACACTCACTGACTACAACATTCATGTAAGATATTTGCTAACCAATGTTATCCTGACAGTTACATCAATAGGCAACGTTCAAGATGGAGAAAGGTGCCTCCTTCTTCCTTCTCTTATTCACCTTTTCCTCTTATTTACGCCAAATATTAAAATAAATGGCACTATCTAAAAGAATTAGATATTTGTTGACTTTTACGAGACTACTAATGCAAAATGACAAAAATTAGGTAAAAATATAACCCCTGGCAAGATGAGTGGGGTGTTAAAATTGAATCAGACGTCCTAGCACAGTGATCTGTCAAGAAGTGGTAATTACCATGGAGCTACTCGCTGATAGGCAAAACAGCTCAGGGGAAAAAATTTGCAATTCGTCATTTTTTGTCAAAAAATTGTATTATTCTTGTTGTTTGTTATCCAGGGGTGAAACAACTCTCAAAATTAAAATAAACTGACTCAAAAAAAAGCAAAAAAAATTAAAGCTAGTCCACTTTTTGACTAAAAAAACCAAATGTATGAAAAAATTCGTGTTTTGCAAGTTATCTGGCAAACATCCTTATCATTCCTATAATCTCTCCTATCGGCACCTCGATCATCTACTGATTATTTTTCAGTAGAGCAGTTGTGAGGTAATTAATGTTGACACATCCCATCGCCTTATGTTCAAGGCAGCCTGCATATTTTTAAGACAATCATTGTAAATTATTTGCTATTTGCATGTCCTTATCATGACAGCATTTTAAAGAAGCTCCTCCGTCGTCGAAACTTTACCCAATGGAGTAATTCCGCCCAAATATTGGGTACACCGAGCTGCAGTGTACTTAGTCAGAAGTACCTCACATCTTTGCAGTAGGTAATGATGAAAGATGACTTGCAAATGGTTAAAAAATAGGTCACTTATTCCTTCCTCTGCAAACCTATCATATTTTAAAGAGAAAATACTGATAATGGGATCTGTGATGTATGATGGAGTTTTAAATCCTCCCACTCCTCCTTGTCAAGTAAGTTGATTGGCAAAGACACCGAAAAGAAAGTTTTAGGGAATTAGCGACTTTTTTTTAGCTTGCCTTCTCGAACTGAGGTTTCCTAACGGATTAGCATATTATATGCCGAGACTAATATTAAACACTTCAAATGTGTAAGTATGCGTCAAAAGTGAGAAAAGTTTCGGAAACTTCAAAACACTTTTTGAAAGAAAGTTAACCTAATTGGCTGAAGTCGAATACGCTGTCAAAATAAAGATTGTGAATTCCTTGATGTGAAGTGACCTTTGGGGAATAGTCTCCTATATGTCAATCACATGGAAGAGCAAAATGCCGACGAAGAAGAAAACCCAAGCAAGGAAGTTTGTAGGAGGCGTTAATCACACCTCCGTCTCGATGTATCAGTGCAGACTTTGGCTATAAACAGTCTGACAGTCGGTAAATTGAGACAAATGTCTAGGCGGGTGTGTGGCAGTTCCGTCTAGCATAGTGCAGCGGTGCTTAAGAGAAGGCTGGCTAATTGAAGCACACGGAATAGCGGGAAGGGTGGTAAGTAGGGAAAAAGAGAGATAGGAGGAAATTTAAGAAGTGAGAATACTTGTTTGAATCAACGTAACTAATCCACGCACATATGCGCCTTGTCAATCATCTGCCAAGCGGTGTATGAATCAATCATCAGGTGATAACCCACGATTTTGATTGCGTGAATGCCGGCTGTAATTAAATCTCGCGTCACTGTAGATTTCTACTTTTTTTCTGTTTTGTTTTACAAAAAGGACTGCAAAGGAAGACAGTTTTTTTGACATTTATGTCTTGAGTTTTTCCCACTCAATGGCGGTAGTGTATATCATTTCGTATTCCACTTTTGGGGTGCCTCTAGAAAACCATCACATTTGATCTAGAAATCCAACAATTTTTTTGCTTTTGTAACAATTGTCGAGTTCGAAGTTCAAATTTTAATGAGGAAGTGAATTATCACTCTAAAGTCCTGAAATTATATACAACATCACAGTGGAGCACATGTCCACAATTACACCAGCGTACAGGCACGTACATACAATCAAGCACATTTGAGTGGGTCATACAAGACTTCCTAAAGGTTCTACAGGCTCACTGCTGCATCCTCGAAACAAGCCAACACACAGAGCAGTTCAAATTCAAACTCAGTGTGGTCGAACTCACACCAGGCAATCAGACTGCAGCGACCTTGAGGTGCAGAGAAGTTACGATCAGGTGAAAAATATATGGGTACGTAGATGGAAGAATGTAACTATGGAACGATGGAAACGGGAGAGGTTGAATTATTCGGAATGTGTGGGTGAGTGTGTGGATGGGCAGAAGTGCGATTGATGTGTCGACAAGGGATAGGTGGATTGACATAGGATGGAGAATGGAGGAACGATGTTCACGTCAACGAAAAATAAGAGGGTCCATGGACAGCGACGGACAAATGGACAAATATAAGATGGAAAGGTGTGATTGTTGGATATGCAAGAGATGGAGGTATGGATGTATGCCAGGTAGATGGATGGGAATGAAGATGGGTGGATTAGGTATGGATGCATGGAAAAGGATGGATAATTTGCTAAAGTAGTCCGATGCAACGTTGGAAAACTGTCTCACGGCAACCTCCACCCACACATGCCCAGAAATCACCGAAAAATAACTTTGGCTTAAAGTGGATTTTCTCCTCCAATCAATCAATCTGTGTGCACACACTCACACAGAGGAAAGCATTCCCGTACACAATATGCGTCCTCTATTGCCTTCAACTATCATTTACTGTCAAAAATACTTTCTTTTATTTGCGAAGGTTAATTCACCGTTTGTTGATTGTTATGCGGACGAGAAGAAGCCTCCAAAGCTTAAGCAATGCTTTATTCAAAACCAATACCAACGAACAAATTTTCTCTCTTTTGAACTGAAGGTACAATTGCAGATTTTGGTATGTTTGCTAATTTACCCATTGAACGCAAGTAATTTCTCCCCACCTTATTGTGTTCAATTAGTACCTCGACTCATCTACTGACTAATTATTCAGTAGAGAGGGGAAAATTAATTAGCGTTGACAATTGCCATCGCCTAGTGTTCAAGGCAGCCTACATTATTGCTTTTAATAACTATCGTTATTTATCTGTGATTTACATGCTTCCGTCGTGAATGAAATTTAGAGGGATCCTTCACTCCTCACTAATTTACGACAGAGGAATTCCGCCCAATAGAGAGAAACTCAGCTGAAGTGCTTCAACTCTCCAAGGCAAATAATGCCAAAATAACATTACTAGAGTGACTGAAGTAAAGGTCGTGTTTTCCACGATGTGAGGTGGCATTTGAGGAGCAGTCTCATGTGCGCCAATCATACGGAAGAGTAAAATGTGGACGAAGAAGAAAACCAAAATGAGCATGTTTGAAGGAAGCGTTAGTCACAGCTTCATCCCATTGTATCGGTGCAGACATTTGCTATAAACCATCTGACAGTCGGTAGATTGAGACGATTGTCTAGGCGTGTGTGTGGCAGTTCCGTCTGGCATAGTGCAGCGGTGCTCAAGGGAAGGCTGGATAAATGAGACACACGAAATGGAAGGAAGGATGATAAGTGGAAGGTAAAAGAGATACAAAGAAAGAAATAAGTGAAAATTTTTTAAAGACGCCATTACGAAATCACTGACAATTGCAGCTCGTCAATCATCTACCAAGTGGTGCATGAATCAATCACCGGGTGATTTGAAACGCGGTGAAGAATACCCGCGATTCTGTTTGCACAATTACCGGCTGCAGTTAAATGCCGCCTCACTCTAAATTTGCAAGTCTTTTTTTGTTTTCTGGTAAAAAAATACTATGAATATGGGAAAAATCTCTCGTCATTTAATTCATGAGTTTTCCCCACCCAACGGAAGTAGTGTAATTTATTTCGTATTCAATTTTTAACACCTTCTTCGAGTATATATAGCTGAAAGCATCTTTTGAATTTCTATGCATGCTGCGTTTTGCCATTTTATCTATCCCAGAAGTCGTAACTAATAAAGAGAGCGATTCATCGCTATCAGGTCTCGAATTTACGTGCACTGTCACGGTGGAGCACACGTCCACACATGGACCCGCGTACATACAAGTACGCACAACTACACACAACTCAGTGGGTTATGCAAGACATCTTAAAGGTTATACAGGCTCAATGACACATCCTCGTAGCAAGCCAACAGGCACAGAGCAGTTCAAATTCAAAAGTGGTGTGCTACAACTCACACCAACCAATCAGATTGAAGGGACCTTGAGGTGCAGAGAAGTTATGACTAGGAGTGAAAGAGATGAGTGGGTAGCTAAATGAATGAGAAGATGAATCGATGGAAACGGGAGAGGTTGATAGATTCGAAATGTGTGGATGAGTGTGTGGGTGGGCAGAAGTGGGATAGATGCGTCGACACGGGATGGATGGAATGACATAGGATGAATAGACGGGTGGGTGGATGGAGGAAATGGAATGGATGGGTAGATACGGAATAGGTGGGTGGATATGGGATGGCGAGATGAGAAGGTGAATATCGGAGAGTAGGTCACAAGCATGTATAAGGAGTAGGTGAATGGGAACGGGATAGGTAAGTGGAAAAAGTGTGTTGGATGGATGGATTAATTGAATAAAAAACTCTGCTTACACAAGTTTTGAAATTGCTGAATCACAAATTTCCTTTTAGAGTCTTTCCTCCTATACGTCAAACCGCTTTGATTAGCAGTGGCAACTGTAATAGTGAGAAGGGGTTGAAGAAAGTCTCTGACTGGTAGTAATGGCTATCCGAAAAGTCGTTGAGTTTCTGGTCGATTTTACTTCTCTCCTATCACAGCAATGAATGCCAACCTGTCCACAATCATCGCATGATTGAGAATGTCAATTCTCACAATTGACATTCATTGAAAATTGACGCCACCTCCGCAAATTGACCCATTCACAGTGGGTCAATGCAGTCATGGCGTCAGGTTTTAATCTGACCTAGCGGATCGCCTCCCCTCGATATATTCCTTACCACCGCCAACACAACAGCCACAGACTGTCCTCATGCCGTAATGATGCACCCAAATTAGCAGAACTTTATAAACTACGTGTATGATGGCATTGTCATGCTCACCGATACCTGCCAACCACAATTTCTGCTAATTCAAACAACTCGTTCACGAAGAGTCCATCCCACTTCGGTCGTATAATCAGCGTACCAACTATCATGGAAAGGCAAGATTTCTCCCACCGGCATTCCCTTTGGCCAGCACGCCCTCCTTCCCCTCACTGGCACATGCCACTACATCTCACTCAGTCTGCCAACCACCTCCACCAATTCCAGCTCCGTCGCCACATGCCTCGGTGGAGTCACCACATCTTTGAAATAAGAAACAAAGTGATAATTGGAGGTGAAGAAGGAGAGGAGGAGAAGGAGGACTAGGTAATTGGTTTTGCATGCCATCAGTGCTGCGGTGGCACATTTCAAGTGGTTTGGCGTCGTGGCGTGGCACGGTGCACTCAAATGCTCACTTTGAAAATTTGAATAGCTGCACCAGTGTGTGGGTGCTCTCCACACCACACCAATCAGCTTGGGATTGTGTGTGCTGCAATCAATACGAACGGAGAGCACACGATGTGGTTGAATGGTGCCACCTTCCGATGTCGTGCTATCGCACCATGTTGTCGTGATGGGGATGGAGGTGAGAGGTGGGATGCTGGACGTGAAGGAAAATGCAGGGTGAAGAGACAATTGGACGAAGTTGGGCTCGATTCATCTGCAAATAAAAAATCCGAATCAAGCAGATTAAAACTTTAGAAAGGTATGGTTGACAGTTTGGTAATGAATGAAAGCAATGCGGCGGAATGCACGATTTCAGAATGCGGCCAATCCACTGTGATCATCCTGATTTGCCAAAATTGGCATCAGTTGTAATATTCCCCGCATTTTCCCGTTTGAATTTTGCTGAATCCCTCTAATGTGTCAAACATTCACAAACCACTATAGTTTAAAATGGCTTTAAAATGAAGTAAATTTGATGACTTAAGCTGCCCTCTCCTGATTGGCCAGTCGTAGATAGAGTGAAGGTCAACCCTCTATTTTTTTCAATTGTTCGGAACAGCCTTTTGTCTGTTCTTTTTCAACAAATCATTTGTAGGATAATTCTAATCTTTATGTTCTGTGTTTTTTTCTCTTTTTCATCTAAAGCATGAACAGAAGCCGTAGACAATCATCACGTCAATGTTTGCAACGACCTCCTAGTGGCGGGAGTTTGAAGTCTACTTTTTTTTCTTTCTAAATCTAAATGTAAGCAAAATAATTTCCATTTAATAATTTTATCGTATATTTTATCGGCACTACAAAAGCAGCAGAATTTGAACTCTCCCATTCTTTCCTACTTTTCTCTCCCATGGCCAAGCCTCTTCCCATTGAAGGACATTTGGAGGTAGACAAATGCAGAGGTCAAGTTATGCTATTTAGTCACTTTTGCAAAGCCTTGCACACCTCCAAACACACGCACGCTTGCACACACATTCGCACAGAGGGTTGCACGCACGTAGACAATGTGTGTGCCCTATTGACTTCCACTGTACACCAACGGAAGCGCACAGGCAAGTGTGCACGCAGTCGTGGGTATATAAATACACCATGAGGCATTTTAACAGCACTGGTTCTGTTGACAACTCCTTCTACCCTTATCCACACACTCATCCATACACACAAACACATACACCCACAAACACAGTCCCTAGACGAGCCATAACTGTCACTTCCGGTTATTAGACACCTCCAATTGAACACGAGTATATAAAAGCCCTAATTGCGTAACTGGAAGGAGGCAAGAAAATGTGCGCGAACTGCAGACATACCGGTTGTTGGTTATTTCTGGGAGTGCTCTATCTAATTGCCGCTGCTGCTGATGGACAGACGGTGTGCGCGCCCAGGGCTTCTGGTTCCGCTCCTCCAGTCTTCGACCTTCGCACACTGTCTATGTCCACACCAGAAGTCCAACAGATGATCAATGAAACGGGCTCTGTTAGTACACCCATCCCTCTCTTCTAGTTTTGCAGACTCTTCTCCTCTTCCGACCCCTTAAAATTTCCCTTTTTTTCCTTTTCGTAGCAAATCACCGACCACGATCTAGCTGCCTTTGTCAAAGGAAAGAATGAATCTGGTCCGAGCATAACCTGTCAAGGCTTGTACGAATTTATCTCCACCTTCCATGCACCCGTAAGCAATTCTGTTCGACTTACTCTTCCCACCTTGCAGAGGCTGGTAACCTGCTAAATTTTGGGACTACCCGTTTCAGGCATCAAGTGACGATCCCACCCACGGAAATGAGGCACACTCTGGAGTATTTTCGGTGAAACCGATGGGTGAGTGAAATAAGTGGACCGGAGAGGTTGAGTAAGGAGGCAAAGTATGGGTGTGACTGCTAAATTAATTGCTAGTAGAAGGAATGTTGATTAGCCGGTGCCAACTTTCGTCAAGAGCTGTGAAAAGCAGCAAAAAAGTAGACGCTGGAACATTACATCACCTGTCACTGTCATATGACACTAGTAGCTTATTTTATTGTTTCCTTTTTTTCTTCTTTTTGGTGGGAATCTCCTCAACCAGTATGGATCGCCTCAGTCGTTGCTGTGGTGATAATCAGTGCTGTGGGACTGCTTGGCGTGGCAGTGGTGCCATTAGTCAACAAGAGCTACTACAATAATGTCATTCAATTTCTTGTGGCATTGGCAGTTGGATGTCTAACCGGTGATGCATTTCTACACCTTTTACCTCATGTAAGTTCACTGAAAACTCTTCCTTGTGTGCTACTTGCAAAATATTCTGACCGCTGGGAAAGTTGGCTTTTGACAGCCCTGACATTCTGGGTGATTGCTGGGCGAATCCTTTCAATTTTTTCTTCTGTCTGGAGATGTGGAATCGAGGCAGTGGCTTTTTCCATTATATCAGACAGTAATTTAGGTGATTTGTGGGTGCCGGTGTTACCTTGTCAATAATAATACGCTTTCAATTATCCCCAAGGCAATATCAGGTAGTCATGGACATTCCCACGATGAAGGAGGAGGCGAAGAAGCTGCCGAAGAACGTATTGCCGTTCTAAAAGGCCTACTGGGGTTAGGTGGTATCTATTTTTTCTTCCTTGCCGAGAAATTGGTCGGTACCATTTTGGAGTACCGCACGGAGAAGGCGGCTGAAAAGGTGTGTTGCTTTTAAAGAGCATAATGACATGTCAAGGTCGAAAATGTCAGTGAAGCAGTTTACTCCTCTTGTCTCTGTGAAGGAGGAGCGTGAAAGAATTTTAAAAAATCCTCGAAGATCCTCCGGAGGTATTCGACGCCTTAGCACCTTCCGTGAATCCATCTCGGTGAACTCCTCCTTTCGTCGGGGTTCACGCCTTCCACCAACTCCCGAGATTGGCAATATTCGAAGAACTTCACGGGCGCCCTCCATTATTGCCGATGACATTCTCACCACTGGTCTAACTGCCAAAGGTGTCTTCTAATTAGACAACTTTGCCTTTTTTGTTGATCCTTGATGGTAGGCGCTTACACCATCTCTTTAATGACGTCGCTGGATTTATGAAAATCAGGCCAATTATCCTTTTAAAGTACTTTTTTACAGCTGGCACACATACACATCATCTGGGCTCCTGAGACTAGTTTAAAAGTTATCTACTTGGCAGTTTAAGGGGAGGCCTACTAAGCACTGCCATCTGGAGGTCAATCGAAGTGGAAACCTTTCAACTGCCTCTCTACCCTTCCCCGATCACTGAGGAATACGACCCAATGGATGTTCAAAACTTCTGGTATAGAGGACTTAATGGGCTTTTAAATGTCGCACATACATAAAAAAACCGGAAAGCGGGGAGAGATTAGGACGCCTTTTTTCTTCTTTTGTTCTTGCCTAAAGGCTACCTAGAGGGTGGAAGTTCAACTGCGTGGCACCAGCACAGTGAGCGGATGTGATATGACAGCCAAGTTACACATGCACACTTCGTGTCTGTTAAACTATATCGCGGTCATGGCAAAAAGGACCCTCACAATTTAAAAATCAGTGCAATCAAAGAGTAAGTGTTAACTTCTGTCTCTCCCTCCAGCCATGAAGACGGTGGATGTGTTGAACGCCTACATCGAGGAAGGCGAGGCTGAGGATGAAGAGGAGGAGCAACGCAGCAAGACATCAAGTGGACTGACCCTCCAAGTGCCAGGACTCAAGCCTATGCCAGAAATCAAGGTCATTAGTGACTCTAAGGGGGACATGGAGGACGCACATAAGCCAGGTCACGGACACGGTCATTCACATGATCCAATCGCGGATGACAGTACAATCACAACAACGGAGATAACTACGGGTGCTCATGGTCACTCACATAATGTAAGTTGGATGGTAGACTTTGAGGAATTCTACCACTTGTTGAAGCAGGAGTAATAAAATGACCTTCCTTGACCTTTTTTAAACTAGCCCTATTTTTCGACACCTTTTAGCTAGTCCGTTTAATCAAAGTAAGGAAGACTAAACTACACCTTGCTAACCAAGCAACTCACCTTGCTAATCACCCATTCCCCTCTCCCACCAGAAAGAGAGGTGGTGGTGATGGGGGAGAGAGTTGACAGCGGTTATATGTAAAACATCGTCTTCTTTTGTAGCTTTCTACGTCAATGGCATCAGTGGCATGGATGGTGATCATGGGTGATGGCTTGCATAACTTCACAGATGGAATGGCAATCGGTAAGATCCTCAATTTTTTCCTTTCCCTGACACGTTAGTTGTCGGTTCGAGCAAATTGTACGTTGTGATGAGCAACCAATGTAAAGGTCGTGGCAATCTCACGTAAATTAGAGCAGAGAGTATCTTATAACCACTAAGATGCTATTTAAGAGGCACAATGTTATTTCCTTTGTTGGCAGATCAATTTTGCTCCTTTTTCACACCCCATTAATCTGTCATATACAGATAGTGGAAGAACAATTTGGTCAGTGAATTTGAAGCAGGTAATTTATGTTTCGGTGAAAGCTAATACCAGGAAATCTTCCCTGCTCTAAAGGCCTAATTGCCGGAAGTTGTTAGGACTTCACGAGGCCAACGATTAGGTTTCCTCGTGTATGTATGATCCCGTGTGAGGGGATTTTAGCGAGGTCATCATCATTTATTTTATTCTCTACCTGTTTTTCCTATTTTTCAGGTGTTGCCTTTGCCGATAGTATCGCTGGTGGCATTAGTACAACTGTCGCTGTCTTTTGCCATGAACTACCTCATGAACTCGGTACGTTGTATTTGGGGAGGGGGGTCGATCCCCTTGCTAGCCAAGACATAAATTTAAGGGGGATACGCACCTACATCAGGTGTTGTCTGGTCACAAATGTCTTGCCACGTAAGCATGTCGTGGTCCCGAGGAGACCATTTACTCTCCGCACACACACACACAAAGAGATACAGAGAGAGTGGAAGAGTCTCCACTTTAAATGTGAGGTGGTATTATAGGGTGGAGTGCCTTTCGGAATTTACACCAGACGCTTTACAGCCACGCTGAGTATCATTAACTATCATTTCACTTCAGGTGATTTCGCGGTTCTTCTAAAAACTGGCATGGGCATAAAAGAGGCGCTCTTCTTCAACGTGGTCTCCTCTATCCTCTGTCTAATCGGCATGCTAGTGGGAATCGGAGTGGGTAATGTGGAGGCGGCCTCTGCGTGGATATTTGCCTTTACCGCTGGCACCTTTGTCTATATTGCTCTCGTCGATATGGTAGGCTTATTTCCTAATTAGTAGTATGTTCATGGGCAATATGAAGTGATTGTTTTATTCACCCGCCCACTGTCATTGAGATGTCAAAGCCAATCGGATAATCTGCCTTTTTTGGATGACAATTTAGCGATCTCGTAGGAAGTGATGAATCTTAAAAGAAAAAGGAAAAAGGTGTATTTGGTGTATTTAATTACGCCTGTTCGGTAAATAATGGAATCACGCAGTTACCCAACTTCTCGTCTTTCCAAACACAGCCAAATTTACTTTTCTAGATCACAATAACGCATGTTCCGCACCAGTGATGCCTATTCGCGAAAGGTAAAGGATACACTTAGAGCTTTTTCACATCCCCGCACACAGGAAGCCAGCTTATAAGACAGCAGTAGGGCAGTAATGACGTTGATCATTCTAATGGCAAGGAGAGGTCAGACTTTCCCCCACTCCTGCTCACCCACCCTGACAGATGGAAGTAAAGGCACTTCGCAATTTTTTTCATGTACAAGGGAGTGCAGTTAGATACCACGTAGTTTAATTGCACCTCTTGATGATTTAACGAATTAAGACATATAGAAAATAGAAATAACACTTTGTTTTACTAATTAAGCTGCCGGAGTTGAATTCATTCCAAGTAAAACCGGGACAAAGTCGGATTGTGCAGATGATAATACAAAACGCCGGATTAATTACAGGTGCTGGCATCATGCTCATTATTGCCATGTTCGAGGAGCAACTTCTGCATCTGGTTGGTTAGCCAACTCGTCCACGAGGACATGGCGACCGGCCCGAGTGGACACTGTAGTCCATATACTTTTCCCCTCTTTTTGTTTCCCTCCTGCCTTTCTAAATGCTTCTTAAACTGCCCCCTTTCTCCCTGTCCTTCCCTCCTCCACCCTCCTACAACCCCTATCTCGAATGCCAGCTATCCCAGTAGGAGAACGGTGTCCCGAGTTTTGGCGAATCTTTCCGCCTCTTGCGTCATCGCGTTGACAGTTGACTACCTTCTCACCCTTTGCCTTCGGTGTGTTGTCAGAACTAAATTAAGCCTATATATACCTGCATCTATACACACATATATATACATAAACTTCCTAAAGAATGAGATTTCGATGACTTTTTTTGAAAAAAAATAAGGGAAAACTGTAGTGAAAGGGAACAGTTGGGCTGAGGGTGTGTGGTAATTTAAACAAGGCAGTGACAGTGATGCGCGCGGTTCCGTCCGCGAAGAAATGTGGACATGCTTCCCAGAAATGGCAGCTTTAATGTTGGACGGAGAATTGGAGGCCGCTGTCAAAAGGTGGTAATGGTTATTTGGGTTGTCACCTGTTAAGTAAATATTCCTTGTTAGGGCTAACCTTTGCACTGTGTTTGTGGGTGATTAAATTCCTGTCAAATGCCAACATGTCAAGCCTGTCAACAATGGAAATAGGTTAGCAATTATTTCTAAAAATTTGAGGCCATGTTATCAAAAATCTGCTTTTTTTACCTCCTTTATAATGACAGGACCTTCAGGAACTTCTGTAGGCGTGCGGATCCAATGAGTGAATTGGACCTTTGAATGACTACTACGCCTTGACATAGTAAAAGGAGGAGGTCTATTATAAATGAGTAAATTTTTAGGATTCTTGAAGTCATCTCGGCCCTTGACAATTGCCACACTTTAATGTTTTGCTGGAAAGTAAGTGGCAACTGAAGTGACGCTCGGCCACCTTGCTATTGTCCTGTGTAGACATACTTACTGTACTAAAGTAAAGGTCTGTGGAGCATGTGAGCAGATTAGACTTTGTTGCGGCTGGATAGAACCCTAATAAGCAATGTCATGAGAAAATAAGCAGAGCACTGGCCAGCCTTGAATAGTTTGTAGACCGGCCAACTTCCCTCCCACTCCCCTTTCTTCTCCCCAACGTGGTTAATTAGGGCCACAACACTTCGGACGGAATTAGGTCCTTAGAGAAAATCACTGGTGACTGCCATTCTCATCTTCTCGGTGGCTTTCGAAGCACAGCCAATGTTGATCCTAATCCCTCGTGGCTTGTAGTTCCGTTTTGCCAGCATGGCTTCCTAGTAGCGTCGATAGCCCGCAGCTATCTTGTGCTTTCATATGTAAGTGTTCCGAAAACTAGTGTAGTCCAAGGGTTTGGGGAAAAGACTCCCTTTGTTTCTCTAGCATTATCCCATCATTATAACAAATCACGTCAATAAGTCGATGTTAGTCGTGTATTGACAAACCGAAGAAGGATATTTTTGATCACTTTTTTGCCCACTTTTTTAGCATTTCAGATCAAAAGGCAAAACATATTCGAGTATTTTTTCCATGTTCCAATTTCCAATGGACGGAGTTTTGGCTAAATACAAGGATTTCAAAAGAGAACCAGGAGATGCTTTACGGACATCCGCGATGCTTCAGACTTAAATTTCGATGCGTAAGAAATGGAACATCGCAGTGCTATCAATTAAAACGGGTTAGTTTGTGTACGCGATGACAAAAGGAGGAGAAAGTCACAACAATAAAGTGATCAAATTCGTCTGTCTAAACCTTCGAATTTTCATCCATGGCATATTTTTTGAAAATAGGAGTAAACAGAAATAAAACTTGACATTGTTTATGGTTTGTGACGAAAATCCGCCTTCGCAATAGTTGTTAAGTTACATGGGCTACGAAAGCCTTGATCTACAGCAAACACGGAGGTTCAAGTGACAGGAACTTGACGCCACAAAAAAAATTTTGGCCCTTGGGCTTTTTAGTATTCCATTTAGACTTGTTGTTTAGGTTAAAAATGTTTCATTGCCAGCCGGGATGAAATTTAACACAGCTTATTTGTGTGGTGGCAATTCAAACGGAATCCGTAATGCAAATCGGCATAAGCTACTTCGTTATAATTTTTTTAAGTATTAATATTTAAAGCCTAACCAAAATATCCTTGCAAGTAGAGCCTGCAAATTGTACGACTCCTATCCGACAAGTAATTCGTAAATTTGCAAAATTGCGTAGAGGTGAAGTAATTTAAAGATTCCTTTTGCTAAAGATCCATTTGTTCATAAAAGAAGGTTGATTTAAACTCTTAAGAGCTCAAATGTATGGGTAAGGAAATAGAGGGATTTTTAAACTAACTGTATTTATTAAAAGCAAAAAAAATTTATTCCCTACAGCCTGGGAGCGATTGAATGGTAATCTTAGCTATTCATCAAATAAATATAGCAAAGTAATAAAAAGGCTTGCAATTAAAATGTAACTTTGCATTCCAAGATATTTTCTATGAAAGAGGTAAAACCGCGGCCTCCAGAGTTACGCATTTACTGTCAAAAGCAAGATTTTTGATTTAAAACCGTTTTTGTGGCTTTTTGGTTTCCGTAAAAATGTTTTTTTGGAAGTTAACAAGCTATGGAGTATTAAAATATTTTTTGTCAATTGCAGTATGCCGATAACCTGAAACGAGATATAAAATACTTAAACGTATGCTACGCTTGCCTAAAAGTGCTAGTACGTTTTTTTTGTGGGTTTTAAATTGTTGTGTTTGTAACGCTGCTATTATCATTAAATGGCCTTGGACATAGTAATTTGTTTAATCGCACCACCAACCCCTTTCTGATTCGCTTGTGAGCTCTAGCTCCTAAGTAAACCCTTGCTATAGTTTCTCTCGCCCTCTTTGTTGTGCATCACTCTTAGCCGTTTTTATCCCTACGATCGTATTTGATTTTTCTAGTCTGCGTATTACGGTTGGCAGTTGATGAGAAGGGGCTGGGTTGGCTTGCGAAGTCCTATGTCATGTTACTAATCATTCTGCACGCCCGTATTTTCTACTCTTAGAAGCTCACTGGGATTTGCTTTACGTCTGTACTCATGCTTGTCTTGATTTGAGGGCTTTTTACTATACCAACCTTTTTTTAGCTGCACAATTTGCTGTTATAATGCATTCGTAGAGGCGCCTAGTATATTTTCTTTTTATCTCCTTAGTTTGCCTCCTTCATATGTGGTCGTATTATTAATTTGAATGTTACTTGGAATTGTATTATCTTGTAGTTGAATGGTGGGCAAGAAATACAAGATTTGCGGCGTCGGCGCGGGTATTTTGGGTGTCCCTGTTTGTGCCGTCATCGCCTCAAAATGTCCGGAGTATTCTGTTAGTGTCGTAGACTGTGACAGAGACATCATTAACCAGTGGAACAATGGACCCGATTATCCCATTTCTGAGGTGACTTATAAAACTATCCTCTCAGTTATTACCTGCAAATCCCTCACATTTCTATCAATTTTACTTCATTATGGTTTTTTAAGGTTGGGCTGGATGATTTGCTTAAACAATGCAATGGAAAAAATTTTATAATCTCCTCCGAAGTCGATGCGTACCTTGCCGATGCCGATATCATCCTCATTTGTGTGAAAACTCCTGCCAAATCTCTCGGTGTTGGTCGCGTATGTTTTTGGTTTTTCAAGTTCCTTTTAGATACTGTAGAAGTTCATAAATGTTTCGTGAATAGGATAAATCAGGTGATTTAAACCCGCTCTGCAGAGGCCTAGCATGTGAATCCTAGGTCTATTTTCACATTTGATTAAGTATTTTGCTGACTCTTCTGTAACTTAGGTAGCGTAGAGATTGTGGTTTTTTAACTTCGTATAAATCGTTCTGCATGACAAGTTACTTCATTTGTCTTTCCTCAATTCAGTTATCGTACCATACATTGTAACGTTTACATCGCACCTGTCTACACAAACCTCTGCGCATAATCAAATGTTTTTCCCGTTGAAATAACAAGTAATTTTCTCATCTGATTAGTTGCTAGAATTCCAAATAGTTCCTTTGTAAAGTGACTCCAATTTTCACTCTCTTCTCTATTTTTACCTATATCCTTAATTATAATGACTGAGAAGAGCTTTAAATAGCCATAGAAACCTTTTACTCGAAACGCACATGTTGCGTGTGACAATTGTTTGCTTTTTGAGCACACATAAATACCCGGATTTATCTCATTCGGCATTTCCCGTTTACGATGGGCGGTAGTCAAGCCGAATTTTTAAACACCACCAGCTACTTTATACCTGAGTAAACAGCTGGCGAAAATCTCCTATAAGGTTGAAACTCTTCTGGATTTTTTGTCGTTTAGCTAAGTTTTCTTGGTTCTCTTAGATAGTTCCCCTTGTTAAGTTAAGTAGGACTAAAAATTGTTCTCTGCGGTTAAAACGACGATTTTTGCCTCTAATTTTAGGGCAGGGCTGCCGATTTTGGCAGTATTGAGACAGTGTCGCGTCAAATTGTCGCCTCGGGAAACTCTTCGGCTATTGTGGTTGTCCAAAGCACCGTGCCCATTGGTGCTACTGATCTCATTAATAGCATCTTTTCTGCAAACAAAAAGGTTAGTTTTATTTTTCTTCCTCGATTTGTCGGTAATCGCTTCAGGTAGTGTATATCGGCAGAAGGAGGTAAAATAACTGATCAACTGTTGCTATATTTTAATTATGACTGGTGTGACAGTTGTCCTCTAAGGCTGTTACCATTTCAGGGTACACCAAACAAGTTTAGCGGGTCAATCACAGTTCGATTACTTCTGTAAGTACCCACTCCGCCCCTTTCTCTTTCTCCTAAAGTCTACACAAAGTGATCGTAGTTCTGTGTGTATATTTGCACGCATTCACTTTAAAGGGCCTCCCCCTTGATATTCGCCATAGCCTTGGAGGTCGTCTCTGAAGACGTAATTATGGTATGCCACTATGGAAGCAGGATTCATCATTTACGTATAAAAAGTGAGAGACTACTAACATTAAGTGGTCTCGGAGTCCGTCTGTCAAAGATCCACCCCGTGGAATCAGGGCTTAATGGGGCGAGCAGCATTGGGGAATGCTGAAGGACTGTCGGCTTGTGTAAACACCTCTATGTTACTGAGATGGCGGTGTAAATCGAGAAGGTTGTGTACGTCTCTGCGTACGGCTAAAACAAATACTTTGCTATTATCTAGCAACCTTCAAAACTCGTCGTTCTATCTAATCCTCAATTCGTCTCCGAGGGCAGTGTAATTGAAAATCTCCTCCATCCAGATCGTGTTGTACTGGGTGGAGAGGCGGATGCGGTTTCAAGAAAGGCTACCAATGTTATTAGTAGTATTTATGAGCGTTGGGTGCCCAAGGAGAAGATTCTTACAATGTCTACCAAATCGGCGGAGGTTACAAAACTTGTGACGAATGCCTTTCTGGCTCAACGCGTGAGTAGTATCAATGCCATCTCAAGTGTATGCGAGGAGACAGCAGCTGACGTGCGACAGGTTGCCGATGCCGTGGGCCGGGATACACGTGTTGGTGGGCACTTCCTTGATGCCGGTGTTGGATTTGGGGGTAATACACTACCACCGGATCTTCATCATCTGGTAGGCTTCCTCCCTATCTCCATGTCTTCATTTTTTACCAGACTAGTCATTCTAGCGATTCCGCTTTTTCTTTGGAACTGTCTAGGTCTACACTTGTGAGTCATTAGAGTTACCAGTAGTTGCGGCCTTCTGGAACGCAGTATTGACTGTCAATGAGTTCCAAGTGTCGAGATTCTTCCGCAAAATCACAGCACATTACTGCGAGGCTCTGCGAGGCAAGAGGCTAGCTCTCCTCGGTTGTGCCTTCAAAAAAGGCACACCAGATGTCAAGTACGTGTGTGAAACCCTCCTGATATTGACTTATTCATATGATTTCATTGAATTGGCAGTTGTTTTCAATAAGGTATGGCTTTATAGAATCACTGTCAATCAATGCGAGCCGAATGGATGTCAAATTAGTTGAGTATAAAAGAGCAAAAAAAAACTATCAATGGGGGGGTGGATAATCATCAAACTCTCTCAAATTTAGTGTTGTGCTTCTTTAACTCGATGGGTAGGGGATATAAATGGCCTGCCTTGACGGCATTAACGCTTATACAAATGATGTTCATGTTGAATCGGGACTACGGGACCTATTGGAGGCCGCAAGTAGTTCCGCTTTGACTTGAACATCAAAACAGCTGCCGTTTATTCACCTAAGTAGTATTTATCTGCCTTTAAACCCTATGATCCCTTCCTAAAGTGGCTCCCGCTCTTGCTTTCAATAAATTAAGTCGCTG
This sequence comes from Echinococcus multilocularis, assembly GCA_000469725.3. Taxonomy (NCBI): domain Eukaryota; kingdom Metazoa; phylum Platyhelminthes; class Cestoda; order Cyclophyllidea; family Taeniidae; genus Echinococcus; species Echinococcus multilocularis. The sequence goes on along the minus strand of LN902842.1, from coordinate 690,497 downwards.
AAATTTAAGTTCTGCTTTATTCGTCACAACAGAAACAGTCCGGCAATTATGATATGTTGCCGCTTGCTGTTAGAGGACTCCACCATCGCGGTGTATGATCCTCTGGCTAAAAAGGAATTCCTTGTGGATGAGATTACAGATATACTGGGACAGAAGCCAGGTGCGTTTCTCTTATCTGATTTTTTGCTTTGCTTTGAGAGTGGTAATGGGGAAAAATTTTGCGATTTTAGAGGAAAATCTTCGAGTTAATAGACCTTGATAGTCAAACTTGTCATTGTTACTGGCTCCAGAAGGAAATTGGGCCCTAGCTGCCTCCATTATTGTTTAACTGTTATTTCTAAATCGCCTATCTTTCTTGTGAGCATGTGACTCTCTAATAGCAATGCCAAGTCGAGATGTCAATTACTACCTAAGGGAAGCATTACCAACGAGTAAGGAGTATGGAGGTGAGGAGGCAACATCTCTTTCCCTCTTCTCATTGATTTCCTAATCCATCACTGGTTTATTGCTGAAGAGGCGGTCTTTCTTCCAAACCCTCGATTTGCATCGGGTGGATAGTTCTCAGGCAGAATGGTTTAGCCTTCAGCAACCCCACCACCTAAACCCAAGGCAAGCCCATTTCTCTGCGGCTGAAGTTGTCCTTTGTTCGCCTAACGAAAAGGTGATCTGCAAAAGGGCGTCCTTTGAAGAAGTAAAGGGCAAATGGATATGCGACGTCCATTCGGCGGGCTTCCATGACCGTGTTGATATCAACAAATAGTTTCATCATTCCAAAAGCCACGTGTCCCGACCAACACGTAGGACACCTGCATGAGCTCAATTTGCCAAATTGCTAAGTTTTGTGACAGATCAGGCTCTAAGTGTACTGCGAGATGCTCTTTCCCCGTTGACACTGCTGAAGTGGAATAGATCCACTCCTCACTATGAGGGTGAAGTTATCCCACTACAAAACAGAAGTTCACTTTCTGCAAGCAAACCTGGGTTGTATGTCTTCTCCCCAACTTTAGCCAACATCGACAATTTGATTTGGTGCGCAACACCAATGGAGGCCGCTGAAAATGCGGACGGAATTATCGTCTGTACAGACTGTGATGAATTTAAGGTACGTCAATGCAATCTACCGCTTCAATTTATTCATCTGACTCTACTCTCCTCTGGCGTCCAAAGTATACGGAGAATGTGGAAAGTTGATAGCCTCGTTCAACTAAGTCCGACCATCTTGCCAACTCTACCACCGATATAACACTTAAATAACTTTTATTACTGGTTATTAAAAAGGCATGTGAGATTGGGGCAGTAGATGGCACCTCCAGCCTTCTTTGAAGTCCGTAATAAGCCCATAGCGGCATAAAAGATTTATCGCCGACATACAGAATAGCTGGTAGAGCCTGGGCATGGCTTGACAACGACATTGACGCCAAGTGTCAGAATAACGTGTGGGGAGTGAAGAGTCACGAAGCAATTAAAAGGCGGTTTTCCTCTTTGATTCATTTCACAGACCCTGGACTACAATGCACTCTACCAAACAATGCGAAAACCGGCCTCCTTCTTTGACGGACGTCTAGTGGCGCCTCATCGAGAGTTGCAAAAGATCGGCTTCCGTGTGGAAGCACTTGGAGTTCGTCTGAAGTGATTGCGGGATCGTACAAATGCCTAGTTCCTTTAACCCCCTTTACCCTATGTTCTTGTTTGCTTCCTCTTTTATTTCATATTTGTGATTTCGATAGTTAAAATACTCAAAGTAGCTAATCCACAAATTATCCCTTCGTTCCTTTACAGGGACTACATTTTACCCCCCCCCCCCCCCATTTCCAAAGTCGTTTTTGATCTCATCGCCTGTCTTGTCATCCCTGTCCGTAAAGGCGCCGACCCTGCAGTCTTGTTAGTCACTCTCGTGAATGCACATGCAATCTGTAAAATACCCGGTAGGAGTTGCTGTAGTAACGAGTAGCACACGTATTTGAAGGTACTTGAGATGTGAGAAAGTTGGGCCGTCCTCGGCACCAAGATAGCCCACGACGATGAATCATCATCAACTGAACTGGCATACTTTCCCAAGGTGGAAGCCAATAGGGTGAACGTATGAATGTAAATACAGGGCGCTTACTTACGTAAAGTTCAAGAGGTGCAGTTCTAACTCCCTGAGATTAAACAATCCCATTTTTATGAACCTCAAAGTCCCCACTTGGTTTGAACTACCTTCGAATGATAAAGGGCTGAATGCGACCGAAAAAGGGGTTGACGACCAGGCAGAAGAGGGATGGTAAAACGGTAACATATTGGGAAAAATTTACTGACCACACCGGCAACTGTACAAGTGGCTATAAGATAAAGACCAGAACAATCAACTCTACGAAGGCTTCGGCCGTTTGGGTGAACTCGCCTCGTCTTTTTGGAAGATAGGATTTGGCTGTGTCCTAAAAGATCAAAATCTATCTGAACAAGGAGGAGGAGGAGGAGACGGCTTTGGGAGATTTTAGAGAGACCTACTTGAGATAGGCCTTCGTCCAGAATGGATCCTTCTTTGCTGCCTCTGCATGACGCAAAATAGCTCCTCGGATGTCTTTTTCTGCCCGTTCATCAGCTTCGTTCTTGCGCAGGACAATCTGTTGCACCATGTACTTGTGTAGACTCCCCACACGCTGACCAACATCCTCCCCGGCGTTGGGTACGCGCTTACGAGCAGCCTTACGCGCCGCCTCGTTCGCGGCCACAAGGTCCTTCTCGTAAGCCGCGATCGCAGCAGCCACAGCGAGTTGGTTCTCATCCTCCAGATTCCCGAAGCGTCGACGCATCTTCCGTGCCACGCGCACCGAGTCCTCGTCAAAGGTGAGGAGGGTGGGTTTGATGAAGGCATCCGAAGAGCAACCGTAGCCCTGACGACGACGCCGACTAGCTTCAGAGGCCTGACGGTAGGCACACATTAGGGCACCGTTACGGCTGTGAGCAGGGTCGAAGTGGACCGTGGCGGTGCCGTTGGAGAAAGTCGTGACGATCTGACGGATGCGTGGATGCCAAGCCACGCGAATCGCACTTCCACTGCCTGGTTTGTGGTGATGAATTGGCTGCAAAAATGGTATTAACAACTGATGCCGCATGACGACGAGACGTCACTGGGACACCGAGAATGCTAGTAACGGACACGCTGTTCGAGATTATGTGACCTTCGTGGGAAGTGGGGGAAAGAAAGACACCAAAAATCACATTTGACGTGCCTCTGGTAACTTGAGAAAAGGTAGATGTTACGGTACGCCGTGATAGCACTGAACCCCATTAATGCTACCTGACGTTTATAAGTAGGACATAAGTGTGAAGCAGAAAGAACACGAACACATCCACACAGGAGGGTCCAAGACAACCTTTAAAGGTAAAGCGAGATTCGCGATATGCAACCACATTTTGACCCCCAAATCCTCCCTGCAGAAACGAGGGGGAGGATATTGGCAGAAGTAAATTGAAGGCAACGCCATGCACCCAAGGCGATGAACGAAACCGATGAGCTTTTCGGTCTTACAAAAAACGCACGTACTCATTGCGTAGCCAACATAAATGGAGTTGCTCAATGGCTTCTTCAAATCATCCAAAACAAACTTCTAACAGTTGTTAACAAGTCAATAATTACGAGAACATCCCAAGGACTTCGGACAACGGCTCATAAATAAATCAGGAGTAATTAAAGCACCAGAACAATGCCAAACCAACCTCGAACGTATCCTTGCGGAAGATAACAACCTCTCCACTGGAAGAATCTCCACGCTTAGCAGAGACAGCAGCCGCCACCATGGTGTCGTTAGGACTGAAACAGACCTCCGTCTGCTCAAATAACACTGGCAAATCACGCACCGTATATACGGCTCCCTTGGAAAGAGCACGTAAATCCCACAATCGCACCGTATCGTCCATAGCACGCGAGGCAATCACATGGCCATCCCAGGAGAAGCATAGACACGTAGTATAAGTTCCTACAGGGTGTGCTGTGCGGTAGAGGTGAGAAGTGTTAACTAGAGGTCTCCGGGTATCCCACACTTGCAGCGAACCATCCTCACACCCTGCTGCCACCAGAAATCCATCCCTAAAGAAGAGCTTAAAATAACTTGAGATGCTTACTTAGAATAAGCACCGGCGGTGGGGGTTGTCTTGCGACCCTGCTTATTGCGAGGTTTGAGGATGGCTGAATGGGAGGGGATTCGCGTGTCATCAAGAATCTGTTCAGCTGTATCGATTTCCCAGACCCGAAGGGTGGTATCCTGTGACCAGGTAAGGAATTTCCGACTATCAATTGGATGCCAAGTGCCTCCATTGAGGGCATGAGTGTGACCCTTAGCGCTGGCTGGATCCGTGATATACTGGTAGCCTCGAATCGTCTCGCAGTAAGGCTCCGCATCACGTGTAAAGATTTTGGCCTGAGGACTCCCCGATATAATTAGTATATTATCACCAGTGGGGCTAAATTCAATATGTTTTACTTGTTGGTCTTCGCTGGGTTGAAAAATTTTGAAGGCTCGGCAGCTTTTGTCCATTCCAGAAAAATCCCATAGCTTAACGTCAAAATCAAAGCCTCCAGTAGCAACCCGAGATCCTGAAGGATCCAGAGCAACTGCAGTAAGAGGTTTTGGGCCATGGTTCAAGAGCAAGTGTTCGGCCATAGGTATAAAATAAGGATCCTCGGGTTGATCGGACGTTGTAGGAACAACGGTGTCATCATCATCGTGATCTGATTCTAAACCATTCTTCTCTGCTTGTTCCGATTGCCTTTGAACTTCTGAGTCGGCAGTTTGCTCTGGAGGCAAAATAAGTATAGGAAGACTTGCCATCAAGTTTTCTATTTCCCTCTTCATTTCTCTGTTTGGCAATAATATGTGATTTTTCGAACATCTCCATAAAGTCAAACTTTCTCGCCTGCTTATTGCTAGTGAAGGCACTGAAGCCCAAGGCCTTCTTCATTTCATCCGAATCCATCTCAAAGCCGCCTAGAAGAGAGCATCAAACGAACCGCAAAAAATTGTATGCTCAAAAGTAAAAATTAATTAAAAAGTCTCGAAAAAGGAAATAAAGAAAAAAACAACATTTTAAAAGAAGCACAAGAACCAAATTTTGGCTCAAAGTTTTTGTTTAGGTATGGAGCTTACTTGCAAACGTACAAAATGATTACAATCTTCTAATTAGGCTTTAGTCTTATAGTAATTGTATGAAAAACAAATGCGGTGTTTTGTTCTTTCTTGATAGAAAGGCTATCGCGTTCTTTTTTCCTATTAATAAGTTTCAACTCATTGTATCCTTTTACTCAAAAACAATATTCTAATATACTTAAAGACTTTTTTGCATACTCTTTAAGTCTGATAAAACATTCTATTCTAAAGTTTTAACTGACAGTGTTTTAGAATTTTTTATCGTACAGCAAGTATGCAAACCAATACTATGCTTGATGCAACAGCAAAAAGGTTTTTAATTTTATGTTTTATATGTTACTTTAAACCGCTTGTCGCCCTTAGTTTTAATTGATTAGCTTTTGCCAGCACTATCGAAAAACCATGACCTCAGCGGTGCTGTCGAGGATGCCTCATAATCCGTTTGCTAGTACGAATGCTAACATCGAGCAGTGCCTGTGTATAGGTGAGTGAATTTCTGATGACTTTTTTGTGATCTAGCTCAAAAGCAAGTTGCTGATGACGATGACGAAGGCATTAAGCAGAAGGAAACTGCAATCATCAATCTTGGCAATATATATGCTAAGCAAAAGAAGGCCAAAGGTCAGCTGCCATTATTTCCCACATAATTTATCAAATATTCTTGCCGCTTGCTAAAACTACTGCTCTTATTCGTGCTTTCGTATCCTAAAAGTCTGTTTCGAGCCCTGAGTAATGTGACGGTCCTCGGTTTTGTTTCTGTTTTACTATAGCCTTTTTTGCATTGTAGAATTGGCGGATCTCATCCTGCTTACCCGCCCCTTTCTGCAACAAATTAGTAAGGCCAAGGCTGGTCGTTTGGTTCGAACACTTGTTGATCTCTTCCTGGATTTGGAAGCTGGTACTGGGCGAGAAATCGACTTAATAAAGGAGTGTATTGAATGGGCTGGTAATGAGCGACGGACATTCTTGAAACAGGCACTCGAGGCTAGACTAATGGGCTTGTATGCTGACAATGAACGCTATGAGGATTCTTTACAACTGGGTAGTTTTCCGGCGAATTGGCGTTGACTTGCTACATTATTCTTTTCGTATGCTTTGTCTGTGGCACCGTTTTTATTATCCGAATCTATATCTTATAGTAAGCTCAAGTTGATCCATTTTGAGTAATAGCATGTTTTTAGTACATTAATGCCACTTTTGCGCCCTAACTTAGTAAAATCTTGCTTTTTTCGCCAGGAAGTACTTTGCTTCGAGAGCTGAAGAAACTAGATGACAAGATTCTTCTTGTGGAGGTCCAACTAATGGAAAGCCAGGTCTACTATCGAGTTGGCAATTTGCAGAAGTCACGCGCTGCTCTCACTTCTTCTCGCACGACAGCCAACAGCATCTACTGTCCTCCACGTCTTCAGGCCGCTCTTGATTTACTCTCAGGTGCGTTCTGTACTAAGGCTCTATTAAACTTGGTTTTATTTCATAATGGCTGTTGTGCCGTGACCACACCTCCACGTTCTTAACGTTACGTTGCTTACTCATTGCAGGCATTCTTCATGCTGCAGATGAACGTGATTTTAAAACAGCCTACTCCTACTTTTATGAAGCCTTTGAGAGTTATGACTCCATCGGTTCAAGCAAAGCTGTAGATGCCTTAAAATACATGTGTTTGGCGAAGATTATGGTTAATTGGTATGTCGCTTATTTTTAACGTTTCTGTTACTACCCTTCCAGCACCTTAATGACGTGTTTGCTTTCTTTTGAATTAAGTCCTGAAGAAGTGCCCATAATTTTATCCTCAAAACTGACTGCTGGTTACAATCAAAAGCCCATTGAGGCCATGCGGGATGTTGCGAAAGCCGCAAGGGATCGATCACTTGGCGCTTTCTTGAATGTGAGTTGAAAAATTCTGATTGATACATCGTTATCGTAGTCATTCGTTTTACCCACCTTGTTCATTCCCGTATAGCCAATTCTTTTGTTGGATAACTTGATAGGCTAATAAGTAAGAGAAATTCCGTAATACTCTCATTGTCTTGTTTAGATGTGGCTTGGCGCTTATGCTCAACTCTTTGTAACTCGCAGCTGATTTAATGTTGCCTCTTTCCGATTTCATCTGGTTGAACCCAGTAGATTGAGATGATTGAGTGGGAAAAGACACCTATTATTTGTCTAATATGCGGTAGATTGATAGATTTTCAAAGTTTGTGGGTGGGATTTGGAATTCGTTCCTCCCTTGGGAATAGGTAGCTTCCTTTCAGATATGAGGTTAGTGTGATCTGACCGCTGGTCATCAAAGAGGTACATTCGAACAAGCATGTGTTGTAGTGGTGGCTTCACCTGTTCTCTTTTGCCTTCCATTTAGTTGCGAGAGGAGTACAAAAACGAGCTGCTAGGTGATCCCGTGATTTCACAACACCTCAACACTTTCTACGACACTCTGCTGGGTCAAAATTTGACTAAATTGATTGAGCCTTATTCACGTGTACAAATTGCACATATTGCCAAGCTTATCAACTTACCCTTGGTATGTTTCATCAAGAATACGTTACCATAGTTCTGAGCTATGTAAGCAATCAGGGTTTCTTATTTCTTTTCAGGAAAATATAGAGAAGAAGCTGTCCCAAATGATTCTAGACAAGCAATTGAACGGTAATTTTCTGCTGTCCATCTATGACTTTACCTGGTTATCTGTTATGCCTTTGGTTTTGTTCATTTCCGCTTGGTTGATTTCAACATCCTATTAATGAATTATATTGAATGCAAGGCTTCAGCTGGTTGCCCCCTCATGTGCTAATTCGGTCCCAATAGGCAAATTTTGTAGCTTTGGATACTTTGACGTACCACGTTTATTGTATTTCAGGGATTCTGGACCAGGGCACAGGAATGCTAGTGCTTCGTGATGAGCCCTACGATGGACGTGATTACAAAGTTGCCTTGGACATTGTACATACCCTGAGCACTAGTTTGGATCTGCTCTTTCAGAAAGCCAAGAAGCTTGCATAAGTATTCTTTGGTTTCATTCAACGCGGCACGATTTCCATGTTTAATAAAGGCCTAATTTGACATGTTTCGCTTTTATCTTGGAATAGTGTCTACCGGTAACGTGCACGAAAATTCGTACGGCAAATATGAAGTGTATTTTCGAGACATTTAAGGTATTTTTTTTTCATTGTTGTCAGGCTGGGGTGCTGGGTGGTCTTGAGCAAGGTGGATTCTTGACCGGGAGAAGTCCATCAGGGTGTTGAATCGCTGTATCGGAGCGTGGAGATTGATCTTCCTTACTGCCTGAATTACGTGTTGGTCCACACGATCGTCTACTGCGCTTGGCGGATCTGTCAATTTTTTTTTTTTAAAAAAAAAGTGGTGGGCAGCAGGTCGACGACCTAATTTCGCAGCATTTATCACAGGTAGGTCACCAGATGATGGCATGTAACTCAACAATAAAACTGAGCTAAGTCCTAGCACAGCTGTAGTGATTCAATATCCGCCTAACTGGGTGCTAAAGTAAATGGGGATTTCGGTATCCTCAGGTCGTATTTTAGCTCTGAGACATGCCAGTGGCCTGCCAACAGCCGTACCCGTTAGTAATAAGTGTACTTCTAGCGTAATTTAATGCGTTGTGACTTCAGAAAGGACTCCGTATGCTGCATAATCTCTGTGCCAATTAAAGTAGCAAAACGAACAGCTATGAGGTTGATTATTCATGATAAACGAGATTAGTGCGGTGTCCTAGTAGCTAATTTCTGCGCATGATTTCCTGGGCACATAAGCCCTCACAGACTCTGGTTTTTGATATTATGTAGCGTCCCGAGACACTGTGAAGACGAAAGAAGACCAAATACTCGGGCAGAATATATATTCAGCAAGGTGAAGGTGTCCGGGCTATTAGCATGGCCCAAAAGGCCAACCCACCCAGCCGGGTACATGGGGGCTAATTCAAAGTGCAAAAGTCGTGCCTCACCAAAACCGAGGGATAAACCACTATTGCATTACAATTAGTATAGCCTCCGAACCATTCCGGCAGCCCTTAGGCCTCTTTGCAAAGACGCGGCAGGCTACACTCAAAAAGCTGTGCATAGTCATGAATTTCAAATATCTCTGTCTGGTAGAAATGAATATTTCAATAATAGATAGAAGCGACATAGTAACAGAACTGCTTAGGTATTTTCTTAATTACGTTGTTTGAAGTTGTTACCCGCTACGGTGGTATTCACTTGTCTATTCTGTGCGCAAACAAAGTTATTTTGTACCGAGCACCAATTTGTGGACATGAAATCAATCATAAATTGCAGAGTTGTAGCCATAATATTCCAGGATTTGCAGTCTTCCGAGTGCATACCCTGTTTTTTTGCTCATAAAATTTTTGTGGTAAACTGTTGCCTAATTTTTGTTTATACTATTCACAATTTAACTTGTCTTTATGATTAATGACAAGGCGCATTATATGAGGTTCAGTAGTTTACTGATAATATGCTGCGCATACTGCCAACACCGTCGGAAATCACCGAAAAAACACCAAGTGGTGTTCAAAATTTGGCGGAGCTAGAAAATGTTAATAATCACTCTGATAATTCACACTTCCATTCTCTTCCGGACTCACTCAACCGCAGTCCGGATAAATATAATAGCAATGGTTTCCAAAAATCTATCGAATTTAAAGAGCTCGTTTATGCTATCTTCCAGGGTCGTGGCCTTCGTAAGTTTGTGTAGAGTTAATTTTTGCTTTTTTAGAACCAAAATTTCTTTTAAAATCAGTGTCTGGAAACTTCAAGAGCGGTGAACTAGTAGCAATAATGGGACCTAGTGGTGCTGGTAAAAGCACTTTAATGAATGTACTTGCTGGCTTCAAAACAAGAAATGTGTCTGGTCAAATTTTGGTTAATGGCAAACCTCGTCATCTTGCTTCCTTTCGGCGGTCTTCTTGCTTCATTATGCAAGATGCGCCGTTACTTTCGCAACTAACTGTTGAAGAGGCAATGACTTGCAGTTCGCAGCTTAATTTGCCGCAGAACTGCCCAAATGATCAACGAAAGTTAATTGTAAGGCACATTCCTGTTATATAGTTTCCTGTTTACTTTTTAATCATTGTATGCAAACCAACTAAAATATACGTAAATGCCTTTTCATGCTCAAATATTTTCACCTGCTTCTTAGTTATGATACTTGTTGGGTCCTAACTACAGGATAGTGATAAATGCCTACTATCTTTGAAAAATTTAGATTGATGAGATTTTGCAGACCTTGGGGTTATCCGAAACTCGCAACATTATCACTTCTGATTTGTCTGGAGGTCAAAGGAAACGTCTCTCGATAGCCCAAGAAATGATCAACAATCCACCAATTATGTTTTTTGATGAACCTACAAGGTAATACCTAGATTCTCCGCTTCTTTGTAAACATACTGCTGCATTTTTCCCTAATAACTGCTTATTTAACCACTAAGACATTTGAATGAGTTAGGGGCTTATGCTTTCATATTTGTAACTCTGATAGGCAGGAGAAAACATGGCTGTCTATATTAAGCATGGACAAGTGGCTGCTTCTATTCTATTGGGCATTTTCGGTAGTGTCTGAGCTCCTTTGACGTCGCTTTAGTGGTCTGGACAGCAATGCAAGTCTTCAGTGCATCGTGGCGCTTCAAACAATTGCAAAACAGGGAAGAACTGTTGTTTGTACTATTCATCAGCCCAGTGCTACGATCTTCGATATTTTTGATCAGGTATGTCTTTAAAAATATGTGGGCGAATCTTTTTTACTTTAAATATTCTCTTCTTCCAATTCATGGAACTAAACTTATTAAGTGTTCCATTCGTTTAACTTTTGGCCCCAAATCCCACAAATCTATCACAGAATTTCCGTATGTTACAGCCCTTTCTTTTTGTAAAGAGGAATGTGTTACTACTACTGATATCCCAATCAGACCTTTTGTACCTTTCTCTCATATCTCTCTCATACCTCATATCCTTCCATATGCCCACTGTTAGGACTCAGCAAACCTCACTGCTGTGGCAAATTTGTCACCCAGGTGGACTTAACTCGTGTGGGTGCTTATATGACCCTCAGAAATACACCTTAGTTGCCTCTCCTTTCCAATGGACTCGATTTCATCTATCATTTATTCCGCCTCACAGAAGTGTATTTTCCCACACTTTTCCGTGGTGGCCATGTCAACCCACTGCTTTTTACATTTGACCTTTTAAATGAGTTTTTATAAGGCAAACCTTTCCTCCTCGCTTAATTGATGAAGAAGTTGTGCTATTCAGGAGAGGGTGAATCTTACCTCTGTCCCAGAACAGGCGGTCAATGTGTATATGTGTTTGTGATGACGATCCTGGTAGTTTGTTGAACGCAATCTTTCTTATTTCTTTACTAAGGCAAAGTGAAAATATGAAAAAAGGAAATAAAGAAGTTAAATATTTTAGGGCTAAAATGAGTGTTAAGCTCTCTTCATTGCATTTATTCCTAGTTGCTGTCCTTGTATCTGGATTCAGTGCCACTGTCCTATACGTATTAAGGAAGAACACAAATTCATCTAACCAGGATGTGTATTTGAGACAGGTGGGAGTTGCCAAGGTCGGAGAAAATGGTAGTAGGCTTGACAGAGTGTAGTGTGCTTTTACTCTACAGACTCCCCTGTTTGTGTACTCATTCCCCTCTCCTTCTTTCCCGGTGGGGTCTCATTAATGTATGTGGGGTGATTTCTTACAGGTTTTGTCATTCTTCTGACAGGAAGGTTGTTAAATGTTTGTGCACAGGAGCAATTACTTGTGGAGCCCTGACATCACTGCCACGTGAAGTTTAGAGGTGGAGATCTGCAAGTTCCGAGTTAAGCACTTTCATCTGCTAAGGGACATCATGTTCTGCTGATGCATTCACTACCACTTGATAATAGATACCTAATCAATAGTTCATTTGTCACCTTCTTTTTTGTAGTTTCATTATGGAAGGAAAAAGGACTAGAGTCCCAATTCGGGCTGAACATGTGGAGACAAGGATCTCATTTAAATGTATTATATGATTGACAGACCTTTTATTTTCTCTTTCTCGTTTTTTTAGCTTTACTTCCTTCGAGCTGGTCAATGCCTCTATCGCGGTCCAGTAAAATTTCTTGTTCCCTATCTAGCCTCACTGGGACTTCAATGCCCAAGGTATCACAATCCCTCAGACTTTTGTGAGTCTACGCCTACCCTTGATCTATCAACATTACAACATTCCAGGTTCTGTGATTTGTCAACTATCAAAGTGATTTGGCTCCCTTTATCTTCTCTTTTTTAAAACTTCATATCAACAAGTCAGTTGAGTTTAACTTTGAATTTTTCCCTCTATCCTTCATTTTCCCCTCAGAGTAAGGGTTTGTGTGACTTGATGAGTAGCATCCACTTGTTGTCATGTCAAGTATTACGACATGGTCGATTTCGGCGAAAAAAGGAAGAAATGAAACACCTAAGGCTGGCACAACTTTAACCAATGAGTTATAGCGTTTTAGGGAATTTATCTGATCTGTTGAATGCGTAGCTACTGATGTTATCTCATTCAAATGAGCCATTCGGAATGGTAATCTTTATTTCACTGGAAAAAAAATAGTTTTTTTATTTTCTTCCCATAGTGATGGATTTAGCTTCCACTGAGGAGGATCAGGCAACAGCATCTTCCATTCTTCTCAGTGCGGTTAATGATGGACGTCTAGAAAAGGAGATTGTACGCCTCCGGGCTTTGGGTGCTTCCTCTTTTCTCGAGTCTTTAAGCACAACTGTTAAGGTGTCTCTCGAAGGTGCCAATGTCTATGAAATAGCCAATGGTGATGAGACGGGCATGGAGATACCTTCAACTTCGGTTGAGCAGAAGGACCAATCAATCTTTCGAAAAACGGTGACTGCTTGTTTCTTTATAAAACACTTTTAAAAAAGGAAATTTGTGAGTCGTTGGGAAACGTTTAGAGTACCTTATCTATCCTTGGTAAACTTTAATTGCTAATTAATCCTTTTCCAGGTGTGTATTCCATCAATGAAAGTAAGTTTTTTAAGATGTCTCATTTGTTGTGTCTCCTTCTTACCTTCCCTCCTCCACGTTCTACTCTATGGTTTCTTAGAGTTGACATTCTGTCCTCTCTACTTTTTTCCATCTTTAAAGCAATATAAATTTTGGATTCCCCTCTACTTTCCCTCTTTCAACTTGGCAGAAAAAATAGATCCCGTTCCGTTTGCCTTTCTAAGTAACTTTTTCTGATTTATTTTCCTTAGGAAAAGGTGAAACTCGATTTTAAGGTAGACCCACTACTAACCCTAAGGTATCTGCACTGTTTCCCAACACTGACTGGCCTATAAAGCTGTTCCATTGTCGCCTTCCTATTGAGTATGAAATGGGAGGATGTGATGCCAAGGTGGGAAGTGTAGAGCTCGCTGACTTAGATATACCACATAGCTGGCTGGTGCTCTTCGCGGAGTTCCGTAAATCTTGTTTTAGCATTTAAAAAGGTAAACTACTTCATGAAGAAGGGATCTCATGTGTTTTTGGAGGCAATTTATTGACCGAAACTAGAGCTGTGGTGGTTGTTGATGAGGCCATTCTCCAAACCCTTAGGTTAAGCGTCACCCTACATGAGCAGGATAACTCGCTTGCTACTGCCACCGATGTAGCCTCTTGAGTTATTCATTCATTCATGAGGACGCGGTAAGGGGGAACTGAAGGGCTTCCCAGGGATAAGCCGATAGGACGCCTTCACAAAACCAAATCGACCGATGCATTAAAGGCTTTCTGGCAGCTTTTGATGTTTGGCATCGACAATTCTCCGCTTTCTCTCTCCTTTCCAATTGCACATGGGCTGATCGAACTGTCCAAGTCCACTTTTCTGCTAGTGTTGGTTAATTTTTTTCCCCTTCAACCTTGGGACTTGACACATTTTTAAAACTCGCCTCACTGATAGTCATTTCAGAGCACGCAATGCTGTTTATTGACCTTTTCCCGCATCCTCCCTTTCCCTCCTCTACTCCTCTCCCACTGGAATCACGCAAATCATCAAGACTGATGTGGGTGAATTGTTGTGTCTCGGGCAGCAGTTCCTCTCATATTTCCGTATTTTCCGGTCGTTGTTCTGTCAATAACTTCATACTAACTTCACCTTCCTTCATCTTGACTGGATAAGATGTTGTTCCTTTTTTCCCTGCCTCTCCCTGCCTCTCCCTTCCTCCACCCTCATGAATAATCAGCCTTTATCCAACAAATGGGAGTTGTTGTTAATGTGCTCCGTTTTTTCTCTCTTAAATCATTGAATGATCTACTTTTGATGGTTTTTTACTTACCAGCGATCATATCTGGTAAGTCCTTTCCTGTGTGAGTTGTAAGTTGGATCCAACTCGACAATCAAAATCACAAATTATTTATCACATCCTCTTTGATGTTCTGCATGCTATTTACTCCTTCATTCATCCAAAATTTAACAAATTTTATGAGTTTTTTCTCGGTTTACTTTTTAAATGTTGCCTAAGGTGGTGAACCGATTGTGTAGACTGACATCTCGATTCCTTTTTGGTTTTTCGCTTTGACCATTTTGGATGGAAACAAATAAAGAATGAACATGGGGGACACTCCTTTGAGGTTGGACTATTGCATCAGATAAGGATTCTGACCAAACGGACTCTCATTTGCATCTGGCGGGATAAGGTGAGTCACTTTAAAAAAAGCCTCGTTCTTTCTTCCTCGCTTCTAACCATTTAGTCCTACAAGTGGTAAGTTACTTTTTAGCCTGGCTGAACTGCTTCTATCGAAGGGAGAGAAGGGTGGGTTGCTAGATTTAGCCCCATCGTAGCGTATCTTTTTACCAATGTCATCCTCACTTTGGAAGTGGATCACCTTCAGTGATCTGTGCCGTAGGGACTAAACACTCTCCTTTTTCCTCCTTTCTGAACACTTAGTCCGCCAAGTGTTAAATTACCCTTCAGCCTAACTAAAACCTTTCAGATTTTTGGGGAAGAGGATGGATTGTTGGATTTGCTCCCATTGATTTGTACCCTTCTTCATTTATTTGGACGAAACTTTCTTACCAGTGTCGTCTCTAGTATGGAAGCGAACCAACGTCGGTGACCGGTGTTGTAGGGACTGAACACTTAAAAGGATGGAGAAGAGGATGGGGGGAGTAAATTATTAACTTTGAGAACCAGTTGTTTCATTATTGTTCCTCCTATATACCAAACGACAAATGTGTGCCCTTTTAACTACTCGATCCTAAATCCCCTCTCTTCTCTTCCGAATTGACGCAAACAGCCGAGGGATAAAAATAGTCTGCCAAATGGAAAAGGGAAAAAAGCACAAGCAGCCCTGAGAAGACTGATTTTTTGCTTGTGTTGTAACTCTTGGCGCTAAACCTAAGACCCTCCAAAAGATTGCTTTTGTCTCTAATCCTTTTTGGAAGCTTCTGCGCTAGACAACTCCCTATACTAGACATCTGGTATTGAAACTTCTAAGGTGTGTCGGTGCTCCTTCCTCCCTCCTTTCTTCCCCACCATCCCCGCCATCCATCCCAGTGTCTCAAGTGCCCCTATTTGTTTGGCTTTGGCTGGGCATTTATACTTGCTATGTTTGTTTCCAAAAGGTGTTCAAAGTTGTTTTATTTCCATCGACCGTCGCGAAGCCTCTCTGTCTAGGTACCCCAGAGAGAATCCATTAGGGACACCTTAACCAAACTGTTTTTGATTGGCCTTTTAACCCATTTATCATTAGCTCATGAGCGCAGTGAATCATTTACTCGAGTTTTCTGATATAGACTTGCGCACTAACCGCTCCTTATTTATAAAGAGTTGAGAAGTTTAGTTGCCCGTTTCTGTCTTACTGCAGGATACGCAATACCTCCTCCTCCCGCCGGGGTCAGCCACCCTAGGCCATCATAACTTGGGGGTGTAAAAACATAGTTATCTCGTTGTCTCAGCCTGTAAAAACGCCTTGGCTCTGTTGCTTTTTTAAAATCAGCCAATTCGTTTGTTGCGCAGTTCAATTTTTTCATAAAAATCACGTGTCGCATATGTGTGACGCTATTAGTCAAGATATTAAGCGAGCTCCTAACTGTTACTACTTTATTGTTCTCTTGATATGCCTAAGCTCTGCATAAGTTGGAGATCTTCTGACATGAACCACGTAACCTTTGAGGTCGGTTTCTCAAGATCTTTTCCTCTTTAACAACCGGCGTTGATGATTCAACCTATTAATGGGCTGACAGATGACAGAAGGAGGCGAACATTTAATAAGCTGCAGATGAGTAGTATTTAAATACACCGTCAATCACTTTAGTAGACGCTCCTGTGACCTTACTTTCTCTACTTTGGAAATTAAAATTATTTTAAACCTTCTGGAGGCGGCTAGAAGTCGTTTTTATGTTCATTTTATGTCCACCTACGTGTGATAGCTACCTGCTTTCCATTTCATTTACTGCTATTTCTGCTCTTGTACACTTCTTTGTCTAATCTACTTTTCCCTCTCTTCTCGGCGGCCATCCTTCCATCATTAGACGCTGACACGACTTCGTCTGCTGGCACATGTAGTAGTCGGCATACTGATTGGATTGCTCTACTTCAATGTCGGCAACAATGGCTCTCAAGTGGGCAATAATGCAGCCTTCATATTCTTCTCCACCCTTTTCATCATGTTCTCCTCTCTCATGCCCACAGTCATGACATGTGAGTGTGTGTGTGTATGTGCTGGTGTATGTGTCTCACTCTACTGTCTCATCATTATGATGTCGCGTGAATGACAACCTAGGTCACGACCTTTTTAGGGGGTTTCTTGTCTTTAGTAGCTTCCCAAACACTCATTCGGGGATGACTACATATGGCGGGAGACAACAAGTAACTTAGGCATTTATAAATTTATTAGTGGGTACAGTCAAACCCATCCTATGTCAGGAGGCTTTACTTTTCAATTGGTAGTGAAATAATGACCTCCAGGGCAAGCTTTCGGATAGCTGGCTGTCTTGACACCACCTGTCAGGCAGTGTATTAATCCGGCGTTCCTCTCACGGGCTGACTTCTCCTCCAGAATGACCGATATGACTGCATTGCTGTTAAAGTTTTTCTTGACCAGGACATCACGCTACGCGGTTACGCATTATTCACTGTTCTTTGTCGTCACGATGAAAGTTGATTAGATTGACGCACGAAGGCTAGGAGTCACATGCCACTCTGACTATTCCGTGTCATAATAGCATGCGGTTTAACACAAGATATCAAGAAAAGTGCGTGCATTTTCTCCCCGTCTATCAAATGCCACCTTGGAAGGTGTCTTCATCCCGGCCATACATCTGACGCATCTTTTAGTGTACCTTCATTCATCAATGGGTAATGTGATTAATTATTTAGTAGCAGAGGTTCGTAAATCCCTACTCACCTGCCTATGTGCCATTCGCGCCTCCTGAATACCCGAGTAAGAAACCCTGTTACTGTCAGCACCTAAGATCTTCCTCCCGTCGGATTGGCCAATCAGGAGTAAATGCGACTCCCATTGGATCATGGAGTAGAGATTTTCTTCTGCAGAGGTATCCTCTGTATGTATGTATGTATTTATGTGTGCGTGGAGACATAGACTGTCCTCTGTCACCTCTTATGCCCTCTTCCCCGTTACTTTCAGTCCCGTTGGAAATGCGTGTCTTTTTGACGGAACACCTCAATTATTGGTACAGTGTACGCGCCTACTACTTTGCCAAGACACTTGCCGATCTTCCATTCCAGGCAAGTTGACTATTCCTAATAGGCGATGACATAGTGCAGCGCCTGATTTTGAGGGCTAATCTATTGTCAGCTGGAGATGTTCGCCACGCCGTGTCACCAAGGTGGTGAAGAAAGAGCTCGCGGTGTTAGGTGGTTACATACTCCATAGCCCATCTCTTGGACTCCTGTGAGTCTCCTACCCCTGTGTGTTTGCAAGTAACTACATGATGAGGACGCAGGATTACCGTCAAAAGGAGAAAATCTGCCTTGTACATTAGTGGAATTAGAATGAGATACCTGAGTATCGTGCTGAAGGGTATCGAATTGTAGCTTGGTTTTCACGAAGGGGAGAGCAATAAAGCGTAGTCAATTTTTTTGACATTCTGGACTGCCCTCACCTCAGCCATCGTCGCCGGAGATTAGCCCATCACAGCAGACCGATTATTACTAGTGTCACACATGGGTGACTCACAGGTATTCCTATCTCTAGCTCTCCTCTCTGCCTTACTTCACAAATCTTCAACACGTCTTCTTAATCGCGTCATGGTGGTTACTTGTTGCATCAAACTGGTTTGTAGACAGTTTGATTAAGTAGAGTTGGGTTGTGACAGTGTTGGATGTCATGATTATGGTGGGGCGGATACTGTCACCTGCCTAATTCTCACTTTTATTCCCTTCCATTTCAGTTACTATTTGCAGTCATCTACGGTATGATTGGTTACTTCATGACTGATCAACCTCTGGAGTTCAATCGTTTCATGATATTCCTTACCATGCTCGTGTTAACTGCTTTTGTGGCACAAGCCCAAGGCCTGCTCATTGGTGCATCTACTGATCTTGAGGTACTTTTAAATGCACTTTAGTGACAAAAATTTCTTAAACATTTTATTTATTGACATTCAGCGGACTTTAGTGATGATGGAGTGGGAAGAGCCCCCCCCCCACATAGTTCATTCCTCTCGCCCCCCCCTCCCTCTCCCCTCCTTCACCATTAAGATGTCACCCTAAGCGTTGACTTTAAACAAACTCGTCTGTAAGTTGAGATTAACCCTGAAACAAGGATAAAGTTTACACGATAGCCGTGCATCATAGGAGGGATGCTACTTAATTCTTAATATGAGTAGCACGCATTATAAATTTAATTACATTGCCTGAACAACGTATCGCTTCCAGGACGAGCTGCATGGAGCGTAAAAAGGTAGAGCTCAAGTCCAAACAGTAGTTTACGACTAGCATTATTTATCAGTTAGCTGGTTTTGTGCGAAAGATCAATTCAAAGCAACGTAAAGGACCGAAGATTAAGGAGTATTACGTGGGCGAATTATGGAATAAGCCTCTTTACTTGTAAAATCTTCGTGTGTAGACTTTAAAGTGCTGCCCCTTTCACGGTCATACCGCGGCGTGGAGGTGGAAGCGGAGACAAAAGGGTGGTGTGAGCTCGGCTTTGAGGGTGAGCCCCTTGTGAGTATTTTTGGATTGCCTTGTCCACCCTCCCCAGTTCGTCTGCGGCAAATGACTACCCTTCCATGGTGTTGTTGTTCAATTCGACAGGGCTCGCTTCTCTTCTACAATGGCAATACCTAGTTTATAACACTAAAACAATGACAAACCATAGATGGATTACCTTTCAAGAGTTGATCCAGCCATAAAGAACAAGCAATGTTTTAATTTCCTGTATTATTCCTCACCTCCTTGAAGGTATCCGTTTTTCTGGGTCCCGCAACAGGCATTCCGATAATCCTCTTCTCGGGATTCTTCATCACTCTGGACACAATTCCAAAGTACTTACAATGGTTTTCCTACAGCTCCTTCACTCGCTATGCTTTTGAGGGGTCAATGAAGGTTAGTGACCTCTAAGCAGTTTCCCTGATCTTGTCGAAAATTACTTCATTATACCACATTTTAGGGTATCTATGGCAATAATCGAAGTGAGCTGAACTGTTCCAAAAAGCCAACTTCAATTTTAGTTTTTCCCTGTATTGCGGATCCACAGTCAGTGCTCACTTTGCTCAGCGTCAGTCACTATCATTATGGCATCGATATAGCCGTTCTCATTGTCTTCTTCTTTACACTGCGTGTTCTCGGTTTTTTTGTCCTTAAGTGGCGTGCACGTAATTCCACGTAGGTTTTACGATCCACTTGACTTCAATTTCTCCTCCCTCTCTTTCAAATAGCATGTGCGCCATTTCAGTGTCTTCATATGAGCAATCCTAACCCGTCTGTTCTTTTCGGTAGACGAGTATCTGCTCTCCTTCTCCTCCTCCCACTCTCTAATCTCGCCATTCCCAACTATTAGTATACGTTATTTACAAAAACTATTCTCGCTACTTTTATTTGTCCTAACAATTCAGTCTCTCCTTTTACACCTCTTTCTCACCCTCCCTTATATCGGCATTCATTCTTTTACAAATAATTGAGGCATTTGGTATTTTAAAGTTGTTTTGTGTGTGATTGTTACCAGTGTCACATATATGTGGCGCCACGAATTTCTTAGTCGCTCACCACAAAGGTTTAATGTGTTCGAGGAGCATATATGTTGATGCCACCTAATAAGTAATCGAACACTTTGAATGTGGATGATTGCTTACGTGGAAATACTGGCAACGTAATTGTATGGCCGCGCCATTCACTACCGATGTACACGTAGTGAAGCTGTCGGAGAGGCAATATCGGAAGTGGCAGTATTTTTTCCTCACTGCAGAACTTGTAAATTCTGTGTGAAAAGTCAGTACTCCTAGTGAAAGGTTGGATGGGCTTCTTCACTTCCGTTTACTTTTTTTGAATTGACAAGGGGGATGAGGAGACTAAACATGTCTGCTGAACTGTTTTACCTCTCCCAGTTAAAATGGCAATTTCTCCCTTCCGCCTAGTACTCTCACAAGAAAAAAAAGAGAGAGGTTGTGAGCCAACTCTAGAACTGATTGGTTAACGGCGCCTCAGAGGAACGCCGAAGTCATGAGCGTGTAGCATCACCTCTAAGGCAACATATTAGAGGTCATTAAAAGCAAAGCAAGACAAACGAGTCACTGGCAATGCTTAAGCATCCGCTTGCAGTGCTGTAACCCAATCGGGCGAAGGGAAGGAGATGGAGAGGGAGTGAGGACTTGAATAACTACATTGGAAGATGAGAGACCTCCACCACTTAATGCCCATTACGGGTTCACAACAGTTTCCCTTTTGGTAGTGATTTAAAGTAGTCAAAAGTGGCACTAAAAAGGTGCCTTTTTTCGTAGTGAACAAGCTATATATTGAGCCTTCTGATCAGAAGGATGTCACTTGCATGACTGGCCTGATGAGAAAGTTGCGGTAAATCAGGTCAGCACTGCGAGGTGGGCCAAGTGGAAGGCAGATATGCTTTTGTCGACCCCTTCTTTTCCAGGATCGTGAATGAAAATCCCTCCACAACATCACCTGAGGTCTTATTATTTCCCTGTGAGACCTTAAGTGTGAGTCTCCCATATCTCCTGCAAGCACACGCGCCTGTCCGCAGGAGGAATCGAACGTATTGTAGTCTGGCGTCCAACTCTTCGAGTCCTGAAGGTGGAGATTTAAACAACTAATGTCCTCATGACGATTGGATAAGATTCGTCATTTCTGGACTCTGGCTTTACTTTGGTATAAAAATCGGGGGCAAAAGTTTCACCGCCAAATTTGAAGTTTGGTAACCTGGATCCTGGTAAATGCGGTAAGTTTCATACGCTCGTGAGAAAAGTGAACCACACATCTGAAGCAGGTCGCTGTAACCTTAGTAGTCAATCACAGAATCACATTTACGTTAAGAACTGATGTCTGAGAGGATGAGTTTGGATTCTGTCAAGCATTCAACCTGATACGGATGTCCTTACCGAAGGATATGAGCAGAGGAGGGGATACGTTGCGGACGTACACGCCAAATGGCTCATAAGTGGGGAGTCCGTTTATATTATTTGGATGAGCTTGATGCTACAAAGAGTAGTGGTGTATTTAAAGTATATCTCTTTTGTAATTTCAGCCAATCAGGATGAAGTGAAGGAGAAGGCGCCATTCCATCCTATTTGAGAAATGCTAGCTTGTAAAAAAGACAGACAGGGACATTTTTTTAAGACTAGAGGTATCCCCAGCACCTCTCACCTTTGCGGAAGAACCCAAGAGAGCCGATTTTAAGGGTCCACTTGTTGCCTTTATCTACCGAGCTACCATCATGGTATACAAAGATGGCTCAACAAAATCTACTAGTGAAGGTGAACCTGTGTTAATATGGTGATTTCTTGGTGTGTCGGAGGCGCATTTGATTATGGTACTTCATCTAGTTGTCTCGCCCCATCTTGACGACGAACGTGACTATTTTGCGTTGGAATTAAAACCATCTCGGCAATTCCTCAATCATATCTGGCTGGCAATTGTGGATGCAGACGCCATTCCTCTTGTTTGGCCTTGGAACCATGGCTGCTTTGATCACCTGGTGATTGGCGGTTTCAGGCTCTACCATTCAGAGGAGTCCAGTAGGTCAGTAGAACAGTTACCTTCTCTACTTATGACTCCACTAGTGCTCGTCTGGGTGTAGCAACGACGGTGTACGACTTTGCGGAATGGAACTTTCTTCTATCTGCCGCTGGAGATTTTTGTGATAACTGTAGTATTTTGACAGTCACACGAGGGATTACAGATGCTACCTCCGGTCACTTAAAAAAGGCATCCACCGAAACGTGGTACAAGACTCGATCAATTGGACCAGGGTAATCGAGGTGTAGACGTGACCAGGGCTTCTCTGGCTGGAGGCCAAGTTACCGATGGGTCTGCTGGCATTGCCGAAAGCTTTGAACAAAATCGGCGATATCCTCATACATGCGTGTCTAGCACACGAAACTTTTGGTGATGTGCTTCTACCTGCTTACACCAGGATTAGGTGCTTTTCGGGGTTGCGCAGTGAGTCACAATGGGGAATTAGCGGTTTGAGGTCATCGCTTGGCGACCAAAGCAGTCACTTATTCCTAAAAAAAGTATATTGGCTGAGTTAGCATGTCGTTGAGCCTTGTCATCTCGGGAACTTCGGTAGCCGTCGTCTGGAGAGTCCAAATAGCATGGGTAAAGTGATGCGTGGCGACGTCCTCACCACAAATCGTTGCTACCGCAACACCTTTCAGCCGGCTTTAGTGTCTTTAAAGCGTACAAGGCAGTCTCCTTGGTTCCATCCAGATAGGCTTGTAGTAATGCAGCTCAAAGGACGTAAATGAAGGTGTTTGCAGCTACGGTGATTGGTAGCTTTGGACTGTAATTAGCCAGCGGGAGTTTTGAGCCCAGCATACTCTTTAGTTAAAAAAGGCGGACTCGGAATTGTCTGACCAATTGCATGGGTCCATAGGATGACCTTTCAAAGCAAGATGGCCAGAAGGGCCCAGATACTGTGAAGCTCACAAATTTGAGATAAACGGAGCGAGGTAGCCTCCTTTAAAGGTGGCACTAGTGGATTGCTACCTGTTCGACGTAGAGATCAGCAACCGCAAAGAGGAAACCCACACTTATAAAGAATTAGTACTTCTCAGGCCATAAATGAGGCTCATGCTCTTGAACATGCTCTATCGCAGGCGCGGTTCGATCGTGTAGGCCACTGGAAGTAGCTCCCGCAATGAGACCTCCAGGGACGCCGACAGGATCGTGTGCATTGCTGGCAAGGTGGACGGTTGTAGTGGAACAGGACACTTTTCGCCCTCCAGAATGATGAACAAGTCCTCCACGGTGGAAAGCAGGTAATGGCGTTCCTGAGGTGCTGTTTTGAGACCAGTGGATAAATCAGCACATATTAGAACAAATTCGTCTGTTCTTCTGGTCAAAACAATAATTACAGCCAATTTGGAGTAGGGAAGTGGAGTCAGAACTTCCTCTCCCTTAAGTCTTTGAATTTTTTCTTTAGTTTTAGGCAGTGAAGCATAGGTGACCGATCTCTTCGAACAAGAAACCAGTGCAGCACTTAATTTGAGATGTGCGACGACTTGTATCACGGTGAAATGACTAAGTTCTGGTTGGAAAATTTCCTAAACATTGGCACTGACTGTTAGAAAGACATGGCAGTGAAATGTATTCGCTTACATATGACCTTGATTGGTAGCTCCTTCAGATCTGCCTTCGTGATTTGACACATTCCGGTGAATGACATGCCACGGAAGTGTACACCCTACTAAAGGCGTCCAGAGAACCTTACTTGTCTACCGCCAACTCTGGTGGTGGCCTTAGCAGCCTGACTTACTGATGGTTTGCCAAGTCGACGGCGCATTTTCCCCTGCACAGTAGCAATGTCGCGGCGGTATCCAGGTGTAGCCTCCCTAGCGGCCGTTGTGTCGGACGCTGATGAATTTTCAGCGGTTAAGTGTGCCGTTCTCGTAAAAAAAAGCCGGTTTCACGTAAACACACCCACAGTTCAGTGGTGGAGCTGTAAAATTTCGTCCACACCCTCAAAATACTCATCAGATCTGTCACTTTATCTAAAGTTGTGGAGCTGGAAATTTAATGTGGATGACTGCATGATTCAGCACTCCAAAATTGTCCACACCATAAGTAGAAATAATCCAGCTCAGCTTCCCAAATATAGTTGGTCTAGACTCAACGAGTCTTGATTAATCCAGAGAACAATTTCAAACCATTCATAGTTATTCTCAACAATAAAGACACTTCTAGATCTTGGCGTCGATGGTTCAGTTGTATCAACTTCTGACCCTCTAGCAGCCAGCGAAAGTTTGTTTCAGGTTTCATACCTGCCGCGGAAGAGAAAACTTTAGACAAGACGCAGCAGCTTCCGGGCTTGATGATACAACACAAGGTGACGCAGTAGCAGAACACTAAAACTCCGGACTTTTTTATAGTCTGCGGGGATGGGATTGTCATCGTGGTGCCTAATTTCAAGCACAACTCTTGCTTTACCATTGCGTCACACCCAATGGAAGGAAAACGAAAAGTGAAAGTAGTTTTGGTTGTCATAGCACCATTTCATAAACATTACCACACAATTTTTATCATTTTGATTGATGAACAGCTTTTTTCACGTATATACAACGCTTAGAATTAATTATAAAATTAGGTTGAAAAGTCAGAGACGTGGAATCTTAAAATATGCACAGACAAATCACATTTACTCTTCACAACAATGGCATAGAAATCTTGTTACTGTTATCCATGCAATCAGGCTCCTCGTCC
Organism: Echinococcus multilocularis; assembly: GCA_000469725.3. Lineage (NCBI taxonomy): Eukaryota > Metazoa > Platyhelminthes > Cestoda > Cyclophyllidea > Taeniidae > Echinococcus > Echinococcus multilocularis. The sequence continues at coordinate 665,515 of LN902842.1, read as the reverse complement.
ACTCGTACATCAGTAGAAGCCCTAACACCTCATGACCAGAGGCCATTTGCTTACTCCATCAGCTGAGTAGGTCAGATACTTCGGGAAAATTATTAATGGTTAGTCTCAAAATGATGCAGTAATTTACTACACATTTCTAAGACAGGCGCCATCTCGTCCCTGGAGATTGGACCTTCTTCAAGACGGTTTCCGCACTCGGAATCGTGGAAGGAAAGGGCTAATCATTGGAAGTGTCCTTTATCGAAGAAAACATAGCATTCCATGGAGCGCTTTGGGACTCATAGGGGAAGGAAGGGGATGTTGCCTCACGCTCATCCTCTACATGCGGCAATCACAAGCAAACCAGTCAATAGAGGTGGGAAATCTGCGTAGTTGGCCATAGGTGGATGTAGTTTCTCCTTTGAGCGATGAGCCACCTGGTTTGATGTAGAAGGAAGGCACCTTTTATGGACAGCTAAATCAGAAAAGAACCAAAAAAACAAAGATTTGCTTAAAATTAGTCTTTTAGGAAACGATCTTTGTTTCTTGGAAAAAGCAATGTGGCTTGAGCGGTCTGAGGACGTCCGCAGAAGGGGCGCTTCCAATTTTCACTTTTACTATAGCCTAAAAAAGGTGAGCATTAGCCAAATAGACAGCAAAAAGCGATCAAAACATAAGATTTGTAAACATTAACACCCAGAGAGAAGAAAATTTCCATGCTCTAGTTGTACTGGAAATGCGTAGCCCAAGTACCGTAAAAACCAAAAAACCTTCAAGGCCCTTTAGCAGAGGAAGAATTTCAGAGAGCCTCACAACCGATATTTAGAATTCGGATACCATGCAAATGAACACTAAATAAGAAGGACATTTAAACTTCCACCACTTCATCAACACTTCATTGACGTAGACTCTCGCCATGGTATTTGCGCTTTTCAAGATCTACTTAACGTCCCGAACCTACGAACAAACCTAGATTAATGACCAGATATACGGACTCCCGTGTGCATTTTGGAAAGATATGAGGTAACTTCTCCCTTTTCTTGGGACTCAAGACGTCTGCAACAGCCGCGGTGCGCAATCAAAATATAGGCCTGAGTGATAGAACTACTGGAAATGAATTAAGTAGCATATTAGTTGTGCGATTCGATAACACACATCCCCAAAATTACCTTCAAATTGGAGGGGTTAAAAGGCATTTTAGCCATCAAACCACTGGTCTTGATCCCTGAATGGTTAGCGTTTGTTCTGCCTTTTTGTGGACATTTACTGTGCTGTAAAGGAAGAGCGTAAATTGACCTTTCTTGTGGCATCAAATTGCAGCTATACTTGAGCTTGTAAATCACTAATATTCCAAGTTATTCCTTTAAATTAAATTAGAAAACCTTTTTTCTAGGTGGGTTTTTAAGTGCAACGATGCATTTTTTGCTTTATCGTAAAGGGAAGTTTTTAATTAACTCTTACTGTTGTTTACTTTGTCCAGTTGAGCAGAAATGGTACTTTATGACCAATAAGCAGTCGATAGGACGATGAAATTGAAAAGTTTTTCTTTGATCAGAGACAAGCGTGACGTTTTTGGCCCCAGGTGTGCTTCAAGGGGGATTTTTAGGACCTTTGATGGCAAGTTCAGCCTCAAACTCGAGTGACCATTTTACCACACTATTCAGTACAGCCGGTGGTTTGAACAAACTGATAGAGAACACACCTTACCTGCTGATGAGATTTTGAGGTGCCAAATGAGGCTGCAGGCATAAGGCTTAAGCACTCTAAGGTTAATAAGGGGTGCTTCGCCACTCATTTTTTAACATCTGTACGTTACTGATGATCACCACCATGGTCGTTGGTTCTCAACACAGCGCAGCAGTAGAGCCTGGAAACACTCATTTTGGAAGGTAAAACGCCTCATTAAACCTAATTGTGGGCTAATTTAAAGGAGAGCTGTCTTTCCATGGGAAGGAAACAGTAAACACACCACAACGCAATCATTTACGGAATATATAAGTTTACCTGTGAAGGAAGGCGATAGCAGCAACTAGTAGTCCCTAAAAGTAAATGATATGCCAGTGAATCTTGAGGCCATCTTTATCATTAAAACAAATCCAACGATCCATATTTTCTTAAACCCGATGTTTGAAATAATTTTACTTCTCAGAATCTGTTGAAGGTGTCAGAATCTAGCCATAGTTCCGATGTATTTGAACCTCCGTAATTCACTGCTATCTACTAAGGGTCGGCTTTTCCAAAAATGGTAAAATTCTTTCTAATTCGATGTTTTTATAAATTTTAACCATTGGCGTCACAAATGCTTGACATGCGTTCATAATCATTTGGCATTGGCTAGTGACTACCGCAAGCTGTTACAGATTAGTATGCTGTTGGGTAAGGAGTGTCGTTGGACCATAGAAAATAATTGAGACTTTTTCACTTTAAGTTAGTTTGGTGAGGCAAGTCATGTCAAACCAAAAGGATTCGGTGGGGTTGTGGTAGGTTTTTCTTCTAACTCCTTGGCAATAGATCCTGCCCAGAGATTGTAAATAAATTCGGCAATATTTGAGTTGAATTAAACAGCAAGTAAAAATACAGTCAATACGTGGTATCCGCTCATTTAAAATGTCGTACGAATTATTATAAAGCCATTTTGGACGCACGTGCACACAAATTGGAGGTGCAATCCTAGACAATCCGCACCTGATTTGACACTTCCTTTCCTTTTAATTAGGTTTTACCTAGAACTCGTAATCTGGGAACATGCCGTAGAGGCAGCTACAACACAAGTCTTAAGGCAGCTGACTTGCTTCTCATGTTAGAGAAATAAGTGACTAAGTACCAGTCACTTACTTGGTGCTAGAACGATTGTAACTGTGACAGCTTAAAAAAATTTGCGCATTACAAATGCTGGACGGGGTGAAGCAGCACTTACAATGTCATGTGGCTATGTTGTGCAAAGTAACAGTCGCACTAGGATTCCAGAATTTAAATCTGAGGGGGTGAAAAAATAGTAATTAACCGCAAACCCGGCATACAAGCAGCTTCCAGCTAAATAGACTATTTAAATTTAGCAACCCTCCACTAGTTCTCACAGCACAATCAACTCTGTCGAGGTTTGACCTGTCCCACGATTCATTCTAAGCACATACCTCAAAAAGTCCCCATTCAGCGGTGTCGAGGTGAGCAAATGGGACTTAGAGGTAGTCATATGTTCTCCTGCGTGCGTCTCTTCTATCATGCTTATGGACCTGTGAAGATTCAAGTAGCGCTGATCAAATTATGCTTTCCGCGGTGTTCGACAAGCATTGTATTCGAAAGTTTTTTGACTTGTTAGCCTAATTAAGGAGCAAAAGATTATTAACAGTGTCCAGTTTAGATCAATAATATTTATAAAATCAGCGATCTCTTTTCTTGAACTATTTATTTGGGTATAAAAATAGAATGTTGAAAACGTTGAGAGGCGAAATCAGGGTATGAAGAATTGATAAACTAATAGACTTAGTGACTCATAGTTCCACTGATTTTAACAAAATGGATACGATATGGGTAGCTCTAAAAGGATTACAATTTATTGCTTCAAATTCTTCGACTATGTGCTTCCACGATATCCTTAATATTGCTAACAGGTCAGTAAATGTTCTAACGGGATGTGAATATATCGGTTGCAAATTACTAGTTAACCAGAATTCACTACCTCGTTAAATGATCAAAAAAAATTATTGCTATTTTTACTTACTTTTAAAAAATGATTTAAGTCCATGGCGTGCAGCAAAAGTACACGATAGAAGAATAATAATGGGTCTTAAATGCACAACAGATTCACTGCAAAATTTGGGAAATGACAGGCATTATGTTACAAAACCAAAATGCAGTGCAGTTTTTTTAAGCTTACCTTAAAAATAGGAGAAGCACCAAGAACATTAGGTCAAATTTTCGTGGTACATTATGTTAATTTGTAGATGAGGTATTCGTTATTAGACATCAAAGTTTCTTCAAAATGGATAAAAGACATCAGCAGTTACTTAAGTCAAACGTAAAAATAAAATATCTTAAATGCAAAAATTAGATTAGATATTATGATGATGTATCACTTAGAGTACATTTGAATCTAAAATATCCCAAAGTAATATTTGGTCAAAAAGCCAGGGCGTTTTGCACATAGTAACAGGAGGATCACTACCAAAGATTCCACAGAAAGGTGAGAGGCTTAAAACTAAGAAGACAAAGGAAAAACTAAAGGTCAGGTGATCAATGAATCGTGAACAACGTACAGCACCTGTAGGCCAAACAATTCAAAGCAGACACCGATTCTGGGTCACTATGTGCGAGAAGTGTATGAACAAAACAAACCTCTATGCAGTCGTAAAACTATAAAAAAGATTTTTTTAAATAAACTCTCTTTAAGTATTTTAATTTTGCTTATTTACTTACAATCACTAAAAATTTCCATTGAGAACTGTTACTTAACTTAAAATACTAATTGGTAACAAAAGATACAGGCAAATTTTATTATTTTTTTAAAGATAAAAGTTTTTGGACGTAAGTTTTTGTATTTTATTTTTGTTGGCCATTAACACCGGCATGAAACTGACATAGAATCGTTCCTTTTCGCCGAATAAGGTATATTCCAAAGAACTAGAATTTTAAGTTTACTAAAAGATTTAAAAACATCACTAACTCAGAAAACTTGGCTTTAGCTCTGCCTCAAGTCTCTATCTGAGGACAAATGAATAATGATCAGGCAATTATGCGTTGTCTACATGCGAAAGGGCAAGGCTCTAATCCCATGGTCAGGTGGGCATGTCCTTCCTATGTAGATACCGTGGCTGAACCGCAACGCAACCCGTTATTCAAATCAAAAGACAGACAAAACCAGATCCTTACATTGCTTATACCTTTTTTGAGCGTCGACACTTTTGCGTTTTCAATCACAACAAAATCGGTGCTCTCTGAGATACACCGCAGCAATCACATAATTTTCATGGAATTGAGCGGGCACCAGTGCGCAACTTTGCTGACATCCTTTGGTAGCTCTACTAGATGTTGGTTTTTTTCTTATGTTGGAACTGTATCGGGGGACGTGGAAATTGGCTAGCCAGCATGCCTGTCCATTACCAGTATTACAAACACTGGCCTAAGGGCAGGGTCACACAAGATATAACAAGTCTTATCATTGTTTCTTGGAGATATGGTTTCACTTCTATTCCACCTTTCCTCTTTGTTCTCACCTCAGTGCTGTCCAGCCATATTAACCTGAGTTCTACATAACCAGTGGAGAACTGGAGGAGATAGTCTGCGCGCAGGCGGGGTAGATAATCCCACATAAAACTTTTTCAAATAATTCAAGGCTAGTATCGCCTTGGTTTCTAATAGCTTTTCTAAAGAACACAGAAAGTCATTTTCAGCACCTTTTGTGGGCATTCACCGATTTTTCATTTGTAGCCTATCCATCTTCCTCGCTTTGATAAGATTGATCACCCAGCAGTAGAAATCGGGATAGTTTTACTCTAAAATAGGGTTTGCTTTTCGCTTCCATTAATGCGGCATACCAAGACTTCTCTGAAGACAAAGATGGACATTATAATCCGACGGAATATATGCATTCGATCTACAAAATGGTTTATGGCTGCTTGCGTGGGTCACAGGCTAGATTTGAAGTGGCGGAGAACCTAAGTGGCTCAGTACTGAAGACGAAAGTTAAGTTACCCATTAAAGGACTGCATACTACCTGCTACATTTGCTTAGATCTGCGTGTGTGCGTCATAAGAATGCCAATGGCGCATACACTTATTCATTTTTGAATTACTACAGTGCAGTGCTTCAAATCTCGCTTAACAGAGGAATAATCAAATTACTATTGCAGAAAATGAGGATTTCAACAAAAAAAGGCTAACAGACTACTGGTGTGGTTTATGGAACATGTCGCTTAGCGAAAGAACAGTGGCAGAGATTTAAGTGCCCACCTGACTAAAACAAAGTCTTTTACAAACAACTATAGTACTAGAAAATGTTGTACTTTGTATTAAACACACCTCGTTGATGGCAGGCAGGCAGAAATCGTCGCTTTCCAAGGGAGGGTACACCATTAAACCCCTAGAAAAATAGATTTTTCATAAAATCCAAAGATTATGCTAAAAGGATGCAGTTACCTAAACGAGATTTTTAACTAATAAATATCACATAGCAGGAAGGGGGATAAGACAGCAAGAATATTACAGTGCTTACGTATTAATTTCTTTTTTATACCGTATAACTGTGAGCTTGTAACCAATAAGATAATTTAGTTGATAGACATTTAAGTCCCAAAATTGCATGTTACACATTACATAATGATTCACTGGGCAAGTAGAGGATTTAAAATCCTCTAAAATACTGTCAGCATGAGGCATTGTCAACCAACCAGTAAAAATGGGGGCTAGTGGAATGCTGTGCTGTGCAAATTTACAAGTTTCCATAGCTGGCTGTTCGTTTTGCTGGATATCCGAGATATTGAAGTTAGAATAAATCTTATGAGGATCAAACGTACAAAATTTTGACACTGAGGTGATTTCAAACTTTGTTTAGATACACGGACACTAATTATAGAAGGTAGTGTTACCGCATTTTGACATAATATTTAAGCCGTGCGAATTGACATTCGGCTAGTCTGTACATAATGTTATTGTAATACGATGGTGGTTCGCCCCTCGGTATTGGTAAGGCTTGCCTTCTTATACCTCGCTGGCTGGGCTGGCCTTTCGGGACGCACCAGTAGCCCAAACACCTCCTCTGTGTTGAATGTATATATTCTGCCCGAGTATTGTGTCTTCTTTCGCCTTCAGGGAAGTCTTGAGACGCTACAGTATTTTGGCAGAGTATACATTACTAACCCGGAATTCGATCATCTGTCTAATGCATTGGATAGCAAGGCCTGGACGAATTCCATTGACACAACTCCACCCATCGACAACTCTTTGGGCGGGCAAGGAGGGCATTGAGTCTACCTTGGATTGGGAGGTCGTGGTAAGCTAGAGCACCACCTAGGAGGAGACGTTGCTGACGAATGGAAGAGCCGGGGGCACTAGTAGCATGGTCTACATGCTATGCAGTGGAGTGACAGTGCAACCAGCACAGGAGGACAGAGTGCCACTGGTCTTAGACAGAGAGCTAAACAAATCAAATCGCAGAAGCGAATATCCATGAAGAAGTGCGTGGAAGTGCAACAGAAATTTTAGCAGCGCCTGACAATCAGAACTACCAACTAATATGAGGCCATGAGGCACTAGGCTGCCGTCACCATTTCAAACATGGAAAAGCTGGCATGTTTCGCCAGTGTCACTATTTGAAGGCGTCATATTAACGAGCCGGTTGCCTCCTGTCCTTTCAACGGTCACATTGATGCCATTCAGTAGTAGGATAGTGTGGTGATTGTCAATGATTTAGATGAACAGGGTAAAAGGAGTTATTGCTACCTACTCAAATTAGCGGGATAGCTAGTCCCTTGGAGGCCACTATACGAAGAATATAACGAATTAAACACAGACATCAGATGTTGCTCTGTACAGGATGCGTTGCACGGGGACGCACTGTCAAACCTTTTAAGGCCTATCTTTACCCTCTTCCTCTATCAGCTCACCAATTTCTCCAAAAACTATTCTTAAATATGCACAAGTTAGCTCCGCCACCACCAACAGCATCACCACTACCACCTGATAGCACCGCTATACGGCCTTTTAGCACATGAGAACTCCCGTTAAATCCATCTGCTACCACTGTAGCCACGGATGCTGCGACAAGTGGGCGCACAGCAGCGTCGCGTACAGAGCCAGTGCCCGATGCCAGGCAGCACCACAATAGCTGCCTTGGCCGCCTAACGCAGACAAGGCGGCTCAGCGAGGAGGAGAAAGTGGACGTGATCCAACGTCAAGCAGATGCGCACAATCCACTCCGTAGTGCGGCAGTACAATTAATCCACATGGGGATGGTGAACTTGTGGTAAGACAGGTTCTGCAATGGCAGTAATCAGCGAGGTGAGAAGGTGCCAATGAAGATGGGTGAATGTCGAAGCAGAGCAAAAGGCTACAAAATCCAACCACATCGACAACTGCGCATGAGGTGTGAGTAGTGGTGATGTTTCCCCTAGCCATCAATTTAATCCACATCATACTTGTGCCTCAGCCTTTAGCATTCGACTCATCAGTGGTGACAAGCAGGTGTGGCTCCACCCTAGTTGGGTGTATCAAAAGGCGTCTTCAAAAAGCGGAGTACGGCAATTGTATTTGCAATTCTCCAAATCCAATTTGCATCCACGTCTTCGTCTCTATGATTATGGTACGTCTCATTGTGCACTGAGCTGTGCCAACCGCTTAAGGTTTTGTAGCATGAAGTGGAGGTGAATGACAAGCATGCAGGCAGAAACCATCCTCCCACCACTTGTTGAGGCATTCTCCTATGGGGAACAAAAGCTAAACACATAAAGAGCTATGTAGGTTGCTATTGCACTCACAGCTGCGACAATCACGTAAGGCGTTGAAGCAAGGAGTGGAGGTGAATAACGCAAATTAGGGCATGTAGAGCCCAAAAGGTGGCCCCACCGCTTGTTGAGGCATCTTCCTATGGTTAACACATATGAAGAGAGAAGCGTGGGGAAGATAAGTAGCGGTATGCAAAGACACGCAAGTGGTTAAGGTGATTGAGTAGGCCATTGTTCCCCTTCGTGGAAAGGCGCGTTAATTGCACAAATGCCTTACTTGGCAGGCAAGTAGGAGAGGCTCAAGTTCCAACCTACACTCATTAGTTGTTTCCTCCAAATCCTTCTCCATCCGTGAGCTATCCTTGCATTTCTCAACTACCGGCAGCCATCCATTCTCCAATGCTTTAGGTCCATTCGTTTAAAGGACCCTTGGCTGACATCAGCACTTGGTGCTAATCTAGAAAAGCGCATTCCTTCAACTGTTACGCATTGTTTTGCAAAAGAATATGCATAATCCTGGCCGGAGATCTTATTTTGACGTGTCCTCTTTGCACTCGGATTATCCCGACTAAGTTTAAGAGCGCACTCAACAATAATATTGCTAGTATTTACGTGACGCAGGGCTTAATGGCGAAGAAGTAATCCTCTTCTTTTACGTGGACGTGAATTATTTCATTAAGCCAAGCAGAAGTCCAAGCCATATTGACAGTTCAAGCAGCTCCCTGAACCACCTTTCAGTGTCAGTATATCTACACTTGCGTGGTAGTATTCTATTTCCTATGAGACACCAAGTAATGAGCTTGGTAAGCATGTACTGAGTGCTAACATCCACCTAACCGACTTGGCTGTCTCGAGTATAATGAGTCAAGTAGAATACTGCAATGAAGCCTTTGACGTACCATACCGAATCGGAGTTGAAAATGATGCAAAGTGCTTGCGTTACCTTTTGTTCTAGTAAATTTGTACTGCTTTAGGCTACTGATAGTATTCCTTGGTGGAAAGCAGGTTGTTATTGTAGCTGCTGCATTTCTGTCACCCAAACGCCAACACGCTGCCCACACCACTGCTCACGACAGCGCTCACCAACAGTCGAGTTCAAGTTGGAGCCTGCATTGTGCGTCATTGCTCTCGAGTGCGCAGTCGCCGGTAAATTTGGAGAAACAAGATTGTGGCATCTCGTGGTTGGATAACAGCATTATAATAAGTAGCGCACATCGCGGATAGGTTATGCTGGATCTGCTCCAACTCATAAAGAGGGTTTCAGAGATCGTGGAGGCAATCATCAGTCGGCACAACACGTTAGCGTTTGTGCAACCCAAGAAGCCATGTCAACAGGTACAGCCATCGGCATTGACTTAGGAACGTCCTTCTCGTGCGTCGGTGTGTTCAAGCACAACAGCGTGGAAATCGTAGCCAACGATCAGGATCACCGCACAACGCCCACTTGTGTGGCCTTCACAGATAGGGAACGTTTATTCGGTGAAGCTGCAATGTACCAGATGGGTGTAAACCACACCAATACGGTGTTCGACGTGAAGCGTCTGATTGGACGCACTTTCGACGACGAGGCAGTGCAGGATGACATGAAGCACTGGCCCTTCAAAGTTATAAATTCACAAGGGATGCCGAAGATCGAGGTAGAGTATCGTGGTGAGAAGAAGCAATTCGTTGCAGAGGAGATCTCAGCCATGGTGCTGCAGAAGATGAAGGAGACGGCGGAGGCCTACCTGGGCGAAAGGGTCACAGATGCTGTGATTACTGTACCAGCTTACTTCAGTAGCCGCCAACGTCGGGCTACAATTGACGCAGGAAAAATTGCGGGTCTGAATGTGCTGCGTCTCATCAACGAGCCGACTGCAGCTGCCATTGCATACGGCGTGAAGAAGAGAAGTGAGCGACAGCACAATGTGCTCGTCTTCGATTGGGGTGGTGGCACCCTCGACGCGTCCATCCTGTCCATCGAGAATGGCGCATTTGAGGTTAAGGCAGTTGGTGGTGACACGCACCTGGGTGGTGAGGACATCACTTCTCGACTGGTGGATCACTGTGTGGAGGAGTTCAAAGATATGCACGAGGGAAGGGATTTGACAACGAAAGCCATTAACCGTCTGAGAAAGGCATGTGAGACGGCAAAGAGGAAGCTGAGTACGATTGACTGCACAAATGTTGAAGTAGTATCGTTGTTTGAGGACATGGATTTCTGTATGGAGCTTACGCGAGACCAATTTGAGCAGTTGTGTTCGGACCTCTTCAGCCGGATGATGGATGTGGTGAAGTCAGCATTGAGTGCTGCGAAAATGGAGCGGACTGACATCGACGAGATATTGTTGGTGGGTGGATCGACGCGTATTCCGAAGGTGCAGACCATGTTGCAGAACTTCTTCAATGGCAAAAAACTGAATAGGACCGTCAACGCAGACGAGGCAGTGGCGTATGGTGCGACATTACTGGCGGCCAAATTGACTGGTGCTATTCCGAAGTCGATGCAGCATTTGAGGCTGCTGGAAGTGGCGCCGCTATCACAGTGGCTGGAGTCCTCAGATGGTACTAATTTGGAGATAGTAGAACGCAACACGCGAATTCCGATAAAGAAAAAATGGGCGTGCAAAACTCCTACAGATAATATTGCTGATAACACGTACACTATTTTTGAGGGTGAGGATCAGAAGGTAAACGACATCTACATTTTAAACGTCTTTCCTTCTACGAATTATTTTTTGGATCTGCTTGGTTTGGTCAAGTTTTATTTGACTATCGAAATTGACAAAAGTGGCATTCTCCATGTGTCAGCGGTGGAAAAGTCGTTTTGGAAGCGCAAGAGCATCACTCCCATCGAAGGCAAAGTTGGCCTTTCAGAGGTAAAGATAGAACGAATGATAAGTGATGCGAAGAAGATGAAGCAGGAGGACGAGAAGGAGAGAAGCAGGATGGCAGCGAAGAATGTGTTAGTGAACTACATTTACAGCATAAAATCAAAAATTGAGAGCGAGGAGATGAAGCAAAGGGCATCAGAGGAGCATAGACAAAAATTGATCAGGACGTGTAAGGAGATGATCAAGTGGACGGACATGGAAGAGAACTCCACAAAGGAGGACTATGAACGGAATCGGAAGAATTTGGAGGAGATGTACAATGGTATTACCATGGTAAAAAGCAGTGCCGCTTCTGATCACAGCGATATGAAATGCCATACAGACAGATGTGGAGATCCACCCACCCACCTTTGAGTCATCGCGCATAACATGAAGTAACAAGACTTGAAAATGTGAATACCCAATTATGATTTACTAACCCTAACCCATGCTGAATTGCTACTCCTTTTGTTTTTTGGTGGGTAAATACATAGTAATTCATTAAAGCCTTTTTTAAACTCTTAGATACTGTTTGAGCCAAACCCATCCTCCCCAGAGTGGCTCCTCATTCACCTATGCCTAAATTGGTTATGACCTCTGAAGTTCCCAAAACGACTACAGCAATCACTTTACTATGAGAGTCACAAAGAGTTTAGCAATGAGATTTGGCATACACCAGCAATGTGGATGTTTTTTTATCCCCCGGAATTGGTGAGGAGCTACTTTTGACTTGGTCTTTGTACAACGCTGGGTGAGCTGGCCTTCGGGCCATGCCGGTAGCCTAAACACATCTGTGCTGATTATATATATTCTGCACGAGTATTGTGTTTTTTTTGTCTACAGGGAAGTCTCCAAAAGCTTCATTATGCGCATTTTTCCATAGTAATCGTGTTTTTTAAAAAAAGGAGAGATACGAAGGCCTGAATGTCTTTGCGAAAATAGATTTTAATACTGTATCCCAAAACCTAGCGCCGAATTTTTCAAAGGGGTTTAAAGTGACTTAAAATATGTTTTATATGCTACACTAGATGTAAATCTAAGCTAAAATAAAATGTGCAGTAAAAACAAACATATAAATGGCCAGCATTATGTTTATTAAACGACCTTTTTTAAAAGTAATTATTTTTCTTTCTTTTAAAGCAATTCATCATCCTAAAATTGCGCTTTTAAATTTAACAATCTTTTGTTGCTAAAAGTTTAGCAAATGAGTATTACTATAAGATATTCTTATTTCATTAACTTCTACAATAAATATTTGTTTTAGTCGATGAATCACTTTGTAACGCGCCTTGCTTGGGCCGCTGCCGTGATTTGTCTGATATGCGATATCTCGCTGCCTACCTATTAGCCCAACTGGGCGGTACTAGTCGTCCTCAGGAGTCCGATATTAAAAGTATTTTAAGTTCGGTTGGTATTGAATGTGAACAGGCGCGAGCCAAGTTGGCAAGTAGCATATTTCCACTTTTAATTTAATTAGGTTGTTGACCAATTGCACGGCAGAAATGTGCATGATTTGATTAACGCCGGTAAGGAGAAGATGTCCACAGTCTCTTTTGGCGCCGTTCCGGTCGCTGTCGCTACTCCAGCGGGTGGTGCTCCCACTACCGCTACTGCTGCTGCTGAGGCTCCCAAGGGTGGCGACAAGGCCCCTGCTCCCGCCAAGGAAGAAAAGAAAGAGGAGTCCGAAGAATCTGATGCGGACATGGGTTTCAGTCTTTTTGACTAATTATTTGTGAATTAAAAAGGTTTTTATGATGCTGCTCTCGTTTTATCTGTAGTTACGTAAGAACGCAATTGCACTTTATAGTGCTTCATGTTCTAGGAATTGTTTACTCGTAAGATCCCTAGTCGTTACCGTCCACTACTGATGGGTGTATTTGCAGTTCTTTGATACCCTCACGGGCGTATTGTGCAAACTTTATTTCCATCTTCACTTCTTGAGTACATTTAAATTGAACTGTTTTTGGTGTGTTTTTATCATATCTGCTGCAGTGTGATGCATCCTATCGTTGTGGATGTTATCAGAAAGAAGAGTGTGCAAAATCCGAATAGCATAATCCAGAAGCTGAATCTTTTGATGTAGGCTTGAATTGTTGGTAGACATCCCTGAAGAAGAGCGTTAGGCTCTGTTCGATCTTACTCTATAGTATATGGCGTCGTTGTGCGCTCCGGTTGTAAACTTTGGGGGTCCGTAATGCCAATTTTGACACTGGTCGAGGTTTTCATATTCATCAGTTAGTTGGCGTGTCAAGTAATCCAGTTTCCTGTAGCAGCAGGACTTGGGAACCATTCGGTAGGCCGGGTTGGAGGCTTAAAGGAGATGGGGATTGAAGGATTTTAGTCATGCTTAAGTCACTGTAGGGGCCCTCGCGCCTGAGGTACGTCTTCACCCACCTCACGTGCTTCTGGTATGGGGTGTTGGGAGGACTATGTTGACGGCATTTTTATTATTGTGTCGTCATGGTTGGTGGCTTGTTGAATCTACGTCAGGATAATATGCTAATTTTCTCCATCGTTGCAAGCGTTATTTCCGCATATGCGATTTACTCCGTGTCGGAAAGAAGTTGCCATAGGGGTACGCATAACTCATTAGCCACCAGCCAACAGTCACCAATTTAGCTATGTTCTTGTAATGGCATAAAGGTGGGCAACTTTTGTGCAAAGTGCAGGTTACGATCGGGGCAAAAGCAACGCGCTTTTGAGCATTTCGGGACCGGTCCGTGCTACTTGCAAACACTTAAGTAGGGCGTCACAAAAGCTCTCCGCCATTGCAATCAATTGGAGTGTGAGAGCTTCGCTCGGGGCTACTGTATTAATTTATCGCCATTCAGTGAATAATCAACAAAATACGTCAAAATAATGAACTACTTTATCGGGTACGGCTGTTGACTCATGCCTTCTCTTTGGCTCCTAGCGACAGCATTAATAACTATGGGCGTTAACCCGGCAAAGTTTGCATGCCCTTTCTCCCCCAAGTAAGGCTTGCTGTGTTAATGCATGAAAAGTAAGGTTTTGGCAGCTTCGACTTCGTTTTTTTTCTTATATTTACACAAAGTGACTTCCAGTGGGTCAAGCTTGTGATATTTTATCAGGCCTTTCAGTAGGGTTAATTTTATGAAAGACTGAGATCCTTCATTAGGCATTAACAGGACTAGCAAAACTGTTAAAGTTACCCACACCTTACAAACTAGGATTAGATTTTCCTTTCCTGCCTGTTCAATCTGCCACCACTGTAAACTCCTTTGCGATTAGTGATATAAAGGAAATGCTTTTGTCCACCGGTCAAGCGGACCTCATCGTCTCTCGCTGTTTGGGTCTCAAATTGAGTCTTTTCAGCTCTTGATTCCTCATTCCAGCCAAAATACCTCAAAAGAAACCCTCATTAGTTGCCAAAATCTGCGTAGACTTTGCAGGGAAACCCGGACCTAATTATGTTGCTCCAATTTTGCAAAAGTGAGGGTACACCTTTACAAACAAAAAGAAGGAATCTTGTGATTTTGGTGGATTAAAAGAAGTGGAACTGTTGAAACGACCAACCTGGAATAGTCTGTGTATCGTCCAAGAGCACTGAATTTTCGTCCAGGAACCATTTGGAGTCGCGCCAAGCACTCCAACCATTGTCTTCAACTGCACAGCAGAGAAGGTAGCCTTGGAGATAATCCCATGATGTGGTGATTGCTGCCAAGGTTCCATAGTTGTCTTTCAAAATTTTCAACATCACCGCCCCAACATTATCTCCGGCCTAGAAATCACAACTGACGTTGAAAGCCATTGCCACAATTTTTAAAAGAAGGTTAGAAGAAGAAACAGTCTTACCAAATAGGGGAATAAGAGAACAAGAAGAAGACCGATTAGTAAGATGATAATGAGAAGGACTGATCCTGCAACAAGCTTTAAAAAATTTTTGTGTAGAATTAGGCACAAAATATACAGAAAACATCTTGGTTGAGAGCAGCTAAACTAAGAAACAAACGATAACAAAGAGATGGATGCGTGAGAGGAATGGTTAAACGGGGGAACGATCAGATTAGAGGTGGAGGCATGGATGGAGGTGGGATGGATGGACGCAAAATGGATAGATGGATTGGATATAGAGGATGGATGAATAAATAAGTAATGGATGGATTAAAAAGAGCGGAAATGATGCATGTGGAATGGACAGAAGGCTCAATAAGGGATAAATGGGTGGTAGATAATTACGGCATGGATGAATGGATGGATATGCGCCGGATGAATGGATAGGTGGATAAATAAATGCATGACCGACATATGAGGAATTAAAAGACAAATGTAAAGTGGATTGATAAAGGTATGGATGTGTGAAGATATAGGAAGGAACGGATGGAAGGATAGATATGATTATGGAAAAACTGACCACAATAACGAAGAATCTGTTTTTGGCTGACATTCCACACATGCCTAGGAAGGCAGTCCATATGGTACAGAGACTTGCGAAAAGAACGATATACATTCCGTAGTAAAGATTGATTCCAAATGTTCTAGTCACTTCGCCGTGCGTGTAAATTGCCATTACACTCACCATAAACGTGCATATTCCAAGTAACTGAATTGTCAAGCATAAATTCATAATATGTAGTGGCAAATGTGTAAAATATCACACAAAAAAGATAAGAAAATTACCAAACTAAAAAGGCAGGAAAGATCTCCAACGGCACGAGTGCAGCATGCTTTATGGCATAATTTGTTTTCAACAGCTATAGAGGCTTGATTCATGCTTTAACATAACCTTAAAGAAAGAAAACAAATTCAGCAAATCATTAAATATTGAAAAATTGTTGACGGCTCAAAAAACATGTCGTTTAAAAGTTAAACGCTTAAAGCTATAGCTGAAATATATAACAAAGTCTTATCAATATAAATTTTTTGGTCTAGCGCACACAAAAAAGGGGAAATATCGAGGAGATCTAAAGAGAAACTCTGGCTATCACTAAAATTCATGAAGGTGAAAAGCTAGTAACCCTCGAAAAAAAACTGCGACACAAAATGATTTCTAGGCCAAAAGCTAAGCCTAAGCTTTGCCAAACTATATCGTGCTATTGGTTTAAATAACTTGACTTTGCTTTTTAAGTTAGCACTTTTGAAAAAGTACCCAATTAACCCAATTTAACCCAGTCAACATAAACAAATATGACCTACGCGATGATGAAAAAGTCAAGCACTCATTTATCCATTTGTGCTAAGTTTTGTTAATCAGATATTGCTATTTTTGTTTTTTTTTTCAAGTTGTTGGCTTAGTTAGATATGTTTTTCTGTATTATCACATATAATTAGTAATTTTTTACTTCAATTATCATTTTTTAAAGTGCCATCCACTTTGCAAATTACGTTTAAAATAGTTTAAAATATTTTTAGCGCAAATGTAGTTACGCAAAGGCCAATAAATCAATGTTGATTTTGATTCATTTATTTCAAATTGCTTTAAAAGTAAATGCTTATATGTTTTTGTTTAAGTCAATACCATTGGTAGGCGGCGTGAAGCAATCCGTTCGCTGGCCTATCCCTTCCTGGGATTGTATGTCCCATGATATAATGGATACGGACCTCTTTGTTGGTTTCCGAAAGCAGGTTTTCTTCGTGTAGCTTTTATTGTTTTAGAACGAAAACAACTTTGCTATCTCAGATGTACCTGTAGGTCTGAAAGCGGTAAGTTTTTCGTTTCCTTTTATAGATTATTTGTTTTTCGTATGTTTCGCTTCAGTGTTTGCAATTTTCGCCCCCCTTTTCTGGAAAATATTTCGTTTTAGCTGTTACTTTTTTACTAGCTAGTTAAGTTCTTGTTATTTCCATTACTTACAAGTCTTTTATATTTTATTAGCCGTGGTCTCACCTTTTATTACATTTTCCATCGATTGATCTCATTAGTAAATTAGTCATGCTACTTTCAGTTTGTTACTGTTTTATTCTGCAACTTCTTTGTTTTGTTTTATTTTTTACTTAAAGAAAATCTTTTCCGAATGCAAAGCATTTTTGGGAAACCCTGCCAATCAAGGCAATTCTGACGCAATCGTCTGTTTACTCATTTTGAGTCGTGATCCTGACTACCAAAAGCGCCTATCCGAATGTGACATGCTTCATCTTCTGTTTCGAGAAGCTGCCATCCTACCAGATTCGCCGAAGCCACCCGACGAGTGCATTGTAGGTGCTCTGAAGTGCCTCTCAAATGTCATTTTCAAAAACCCAGAGGTTATTCAGGACTTGAGGTGCGTTTTTTCCCTCATTTTGCTTGATAACACTACCTAATGTTGGCCTTTTCAATACCACTTTTTTTGCTGGTAGTCTTGTTCTCTCGGAATGTTGATGAGTAGTCTAGCTGGGATCCGTGGCACTAGGTTAAAGACCCAACCATAGGAGACAGGCATGCATAGGCAGCAGCTGTGGCGTGATTCTGACTAGTACTTTTTGCTTTTTACATTTGACAGACTGAAGCACTGCTTGGATGCGTTGCTCGATCGTTGTGAGGCTCAAATTAAGGGCTCCCCTAACTTCCAAATCGCATTATTTGATCTGAAGGTGCTCTTTCTCTGCTCTGCTTTGGAGTCTGCTTCACGTCTTGAAATTCTCACTTCGCGTTTTGAATCCGATATTTTTGTAAACCTTCTTCGATGGACGCTGGCCTCAGACTTTTCCGTCCACCCTCAAATGTTTGACATTACCATAGAAACGCTAAAGCTGCTTTTCAATTTAAGCTACGCCAAGAAAGAACGAGATTACGATCAGGTAGGTTGAAGTCTTCCTAATTGATCTTGTCTTCTTCGCCTTTCAGAGACTTTACGAATCCACCTATCGTGACCTTACTACCGTCATTCGTGAACTGCTTGTGAAATTCGTGGAGCCTCGTGAACGCAGGATGGAGCTTGTTAGGTAGACACCACTAAAAACTCGAACTCACTTTTCCTTTTACAGTCATTCGGTCAACTTTCTCACCTCAGTTCCATCTGCATGCTACGTAGGATTGCTCTTTCCATCGTCAAATGTTGATGATTCTTTACGGTCGGGCGATTTTCACACCGATCCTCAGGTTACTCGAGCTCTCTCCGTTCTTGTCGAGTTTCTGACCTATCAGTTGGACCAGGTGATTCCTCCTTGGTTTTACGCATGCATTATCGTTCGATTTTTAATACCTGGCTAATTTTACGTCGACAAGGTGGTCGCATGAGTGACTACTAAGGCTCTGGGTTGACAACTACCATCATTCTTAATCTGCAGGTGCGAATAGGTATCGATGGGGTCGATTTTTACATCTTTGTCAATAAAGTGTCAAGCGTTGTCGTATACACCCACTCGTTAGACCCTTAGCTCTCCTGTATGTATTGGCGCTACATCCACCTTGTGAAACACGGGTTAGGTCAAGTGCCCCTTTTTAAATTATATGTTGTTGTATTCCCCACTTAATATCAAGTTTTCCTAGGAATTTTGCAGTTACGCCTTACCAATACACACTGGTGTAGTAACGTACAAGGCTGAAAGAAGTGCCTCGGTGAGTTTGTTTCGTGGCCCACCTTCTAGTTAGTGGAACACTCACCCGGCAGTAAACCGCCTGATAGAGTACCACGTGAGGCATCTTCGTGGTGCTCATGTTCAGCGTCCTTTTCTCTTTGCCACCTTGTTACCATTTCGGCGCTGTTCAGGTTTTTGCCTGAATTATTCTTGGCCCCTTAGAGCATGGGAATGGTTCCATAATTTAATCATATGCCATTATCCGTGGTGATAGATTTTAAGTCGGGGTGTTTGCCAAAGGGTATTGTGATCTTGTAAGTCTAGACCGATCCATTTATCAACAGGATACACCTTTTCTTCGCGATTTATGGGGGTGCTTTTTACCGCGTCAAGACAGTATAGCCTTGTGACTCCTCGCCGAGCTCTTCAGCTTGAAAGCAGGTCGTCATGTTATACTTGCTTAATGGTTAAACTACGAGGTCAGTTAAGAAAAGATTTTACAGCCCTACCTTTGTTGAATCGACTCCACGGCGCAACAAATCCTTGAGAAAAAGATAAGAGTGTGACTTTAAAAAGGTCTTGTGTCTAAACGCTTTTTTATCATTTTGCGATTGGAACACCAAACAGGATGATAAATCACCATCTCGTTCGGGTCACCTGCTCTCTCCCATTCTGACCGTGATGGCTACTGCCTCGAAGGTTAACAGAACAATCAGGAAGTACCTCCGCATGAGGGTATGTGTCTCACTCTTTAGATTAAAAAGAATCTGACTGATTAAGGTTTCACCTGCCCTACTTTTTTTTCTTAAAATTGTAGCTTCTGCCACATCTAGGCGCAGATGTCAAACGTCTGCCAGAAACAGGCAATACTCTTCGTAATCGGTATGCCAATTTTGTCACCATTTAGAAGTGCAGACCTCTTCGACTACTGTGAATTTCCTCCTTTCGTCTTTAGACTGTGCAGTAGATTAACCGCTAAAGCAAACCTGGATGATGGGACTGTGGAAGCTGTGGCACTGCTTATTTTTATTCTCTGTAAGGAAAAGGGTGAGTTTTACCTCTGTTAGATGAGGATTACTCTTTATTCTGTTTTCGGTACGACTTGTTAAAACGACTTTGATTCCTGAAATGCCTCCGATCGTTTAGCGTCAATCTTTCCCGAGTTCTCCAACACTTCCCTCTTCCTTCCAACCCTCTGTTCGTGCTGATGTCAGGCCGGTGGATGTGATTCGAGGCCTTTTGCCTGCCAGATTGAGTTAAAGTCGGTTCCAAGGCTGCAAATTTGCTTGTGCACTATTTGGAAGAGATATGATGATGAATGGGTTTCGCATCCCATTCACTGCTAGATGGCTGGGAAATGCATCAATTTGTTTTTCATCCTTTTCATGTGCGTCGTAGAATTGCATCACTGGGAAAAGATTGCTTGCTGGCTGACTAATGTTGGAAAATGGGTTGTTGTTCTATGAATTGTTCGCCTACTGAAGGTCTAGCAAATACGACTGATCTCGATTAAATCGGTACGGCACAACTTGAAGATTTGCAAGATACACTTTTCTTTGAGAAAGGATTGGGACCAATAAATTAGTGGCAAGGAGCAGCGCCAAGCTAAGTGGCTCGTAAGGAGACCACATGGACCACTCTTTGATGGAATGGGAGGGAAATGTTGTCTTGCCCTTATTCTGCTCATTCTCTTGGTGATATTTCCCCAGGCCTCAAATGATTGTTGCCTCTTTCCTTGCATTAAATAGATGAAAATTGAGATGGCTGGGACTAGGCTATCTGTTAAGAGCTTTCCGAGGTCAATTATTGGTTACTTTTAGCACTTCCCTTCCATGGATGCATTTTCAGCCGGTGATGAGTAAGGATGAGGCCCACCTAGAAATTCTCTCATCAGACGATCATACCACCCTAGTTATAGTGATCCCCAAACCATTAAAGTAATTCCTTTGAGGAGTCGATTTGACACGTGGAATCCATAATCCTTGGTTGTTGGATCGACGCATAAAGGGCCGCACGAGCATCTCCCCGCTGGGAAGGGAAGAGAACAGTGAACAGAACACACAGAGGCAAGCATTTACCAACAGACAGTAAAATAGCTCTCCATGGCCGCCTCCTACCACTTTTGGCTCTGCTTGTGTGTTAATGGACCCACAGGATGGGTGTCATGCGAAAGAAATGAGCATTACAATGCCAACGCTCCTCGTATTTTAGCCTACGTTCTTCATTTTCGCATTCCCGTTTATCAACTAGGTGGGTAAGTGGGCAGGTAGATAGTTAGAGCCTTTTGTGGGTGTTTGTGTGTGTATGAAAAGCAGAGGCTTCCATGCCTGTGACGATAGGATATTCTCCTACTGATGTCCTGTAACCACTCTCTTCTAGTCGACCGCGCAGTGAAGTATTCGGGTTTTGGGAACTTTGTGGGCTTCCTCTCACGCCACGGTCTCATGGCACCGTCTGGTGGTCGTGGCGGTGACGACGCTTATTCTTCAGCTTCCTCGGACTCCGAGACGGAGGATTACCGAGAGTTAAAAGACCAAATTAACCCTGTGACGGGTCGCGTTGAACCGCCACGTTGTAATCCAATGGAGGGTCTCAGTGATGAGCAGAAGGAATTTGAGGCTATGCAATTGGTCAACAAGATTGATCAACTTCAGAGGTCAGTCTTACATCCAACTTTTTCTGCCTTTTCTTCTTTGCCTGCTACTCGCTTGAATCGGGAGCGGTGATTAGAGCAATTTCCCATCACCTACGTACCACACCTGCCAAGGTAGTCAAAAATGCTCATGGTTTTTGCTACAGCCCACTGCTTATAAAGCAACAGGATGAGATTTGGGTCTGTTTTTTCGAAAAACGGGATTTAGTTTGGTTGAAAGGCTGAAGATCCGGACCGTAGTGGTCAATTTCCCCCTGGAATTTTTGCTGGTGAAGGCTTTCAATCAGCAATAGCTTCTTGCATTCCTGTTGAACGCTTGGGAGATGGTTGAGCAGTTGAGACGTTCCCCCCCCCTCCCAATATATCTGTGGAATTTTACCAAATTTTCCATCTTTTAATTACTTTTCCAGAAGTGGTCTGATCCAGCCTGGAGTTGTGGGCGAGGATGGACGAGTACGACCTGCGGAGCATGTCTTGGAGTTGGTACAGAACATTTCCGATGAGGAGGATGAGGAGTCTGACTAGCTCCCACCTTATCTTTTGATTCCTTCTTTTAGTTACTTTGCATTTACTGGTTCCAGTCATCGTGATGATCAACAGTTCATTTCTTGTCTATGTCATGTCGCATAAATTTGCTTCTCCTCTTCAGTTCAAGTGATTGAGAAGAAATGTAATGCCATATCAGCGAATTCTTTTAGTTGTGTGGTGATGCTTTTGGTGGGAGTGTTTAGTCGTGGGGCGGGTAACGTCATCAGTATTCTGTCGATCTGCCCTGGTGCATGCATGAGGAAAACGAGCTCAGTACCTTGGAGTGCGGTCGTGTCCTGCGGGATGAATTTGCTAGACAGACTTGTGGTTGCACTTGGACGTACCCGGGTGCCTGTGGGCATTTCATTCCACTAAAGTAGGTAAATTCATTAATGAGATTTCGGGCAGCTTTCCAACAATAACAGTTATTGCTATCACCAAAACGCATACACTGGATGATAATCTTGCCTATAAAAAATTGAGTGTGTAAAATAAGTCCATTTAAAATGATATTAAGGAAGAAATCATTGAAGCTAAGATGTAATACTTATGTTGTTTTAATGCTCCTTTCAGGGAGGAGGCAATCAGGAAGTTCGAACCTAGTAACCGGGTCGTCCCCCCTTACCCTGTGACTGCGGCTCCCCTCCTTCTTGAATATTGTACTTTCCCTATCCATCTAGTCACCTTTAATAAAGATGTCCAAAGCAAATCAATCGGGCTTGTCTAGGAACGTTAGGAATTGGGAAGTGGGGACCGAGGAGCCTCGCTCCGCAAAGATAGTATTTAAACTGGAATTCCAGTACCTGGGCATTGATTCCACTTCCTGTTTTGGGCAGATGCAATCGTAATAAGCAAAATGACATGCTTAATTAGTGGCTGAATTCTACCGTCATATAGAGTTGAAAAGGTGGATGCCGTGTTTCTAGTTTTCTGGCAGGGGAATATTATTGGGCAAAATCCACTCAGTCATAATTTTCCCTGTTGGGAAAAAGTGTGCACAAATATGTTTGTCTTGCTCAGCAAAAAAAACTTTATGTATTTTGCACTTTCTCCGGTTTTTTGATCTAGAGAAATCAAACCTTTAACTTTGCAATTTAGTTTCTTAAGAGACCTTTTGCAATAATTTTATATTAAAAAATATGTCCCTAATGTTATATGGGTATCTAATAAGAAAATTTGTTTTTTAAATATTTCAAGTACTTTTAGCAGTTACGAGATCAGCTCCGGCTTCCATGTGTGCAGGTCAATGTGTGACCATTACGTGAGGTTTTCGTAAATCGCCGACGTATCACCGAGGCTGATTCGAATCAATTTCGGGAGATCTGGGTAGATTTACTCCTGAGAACTAAGGCTTTGTACACTTCAAACTGTATATTGTATACTTTTGTTCCAAAATAAAGGCTTCAATGCAGCTGAATCGATTGGAAGCAAAGTTGCCCCATTTGGGAAGCCCCAATTTCCCTGCTCCTTCTTTCCGCAGAAGTTCCTTTGTGATTTTCCTATCCTTATTTAACTGATCTACTTTTGGTGTAAATTTGATTAAAGCTGTTACATGTATGTTTTGGCATTGTCTCTGCGTTCCATGACTTTTCATACCATTGTTTGGTGAATATTTACTTGCTTATAACTTCTGCTTTGTCTAGAAGCAGTAAACTTTATTTTGGTTTAGGGATTGACAGTGATGGAGAGATGAGCGGCACGACTTCCTCAATCACATTTTAAGACATCTTGTGTATCCCACTAGAATAATTCATTTAGCTTCTAAGCCTTAGGGGGTTCACATCTTTTTTGTACAAATTCTCACTACAAATTTATTTGGGTGGGCATTTACTCCGTATTGTTTCGCGTCATAGCTACTGAGGAATGCTTTCTCGTCTAACCATTCAAATTCTCAGGTCGCGTACATATTTAGTGTACTGGTATTTCTACACAAGTCCGATAATATACTGTTGGCCATTCATCGAGCCCAACTGGTACTACCGTTTTATCAGCCATGGTAATTGTCTATGTGGAAAGGCCGGGAACCTTTTGGGACTGGTCACTACATTTGGAACTGCTTAGTATGGTCAATCTCTTTATTACCTCCAATACTACCTCTGAAACTGCTCTATAAGCTCTCGGCTATTCGACAATTTTCTCCAGAATGGGATGTTGTCAAACTGGAGTTTGTTTTGTAGCCTCGAGCACTTCAGCTGTAGTGCTTAGCTGCCAACTTTCCTGGTT
This sequence comes from Echinococcus multilocularis, assembly GCA_000469725.3. NCBI lineage: Eukaryota > Metazoa > Platyhelminthes > Cestoda > Cyclophyllidea > Taeniidae > Echinococcus > Echinococcus multilocularis. The sequence goes on along the minus strand of LN902842.1, from coordinate 641,385 downwards.
TACTCTTCACTGGGCTTCCATCGTGAGTTAATTTTTTGTTTGCCATTACAGCAGGTCGCTCCGTGCGCGCGTGTTTCTTGCTCTCTCGTAAATTGTGCCTTCCGTCTCATCAGATCCATGTCCGCCAGTATTAAGTTTCTCAGGTGAGTTTTTATGAACTTCTTCTCACCTCATAACCTTTAGTTTTATTTCTGACCGTAAAAATGACCTTATGGAGCTATGCTCTCCCCCTTTGAAACAAGCCCTTCCTTTAGTGCATTGCGTAAACTCTGCTTCCAATTTCCTGACCCGAGTCTAGCCTTACATCTGTGATGTATGTGGTAACTTATTGTTTCATCCAATTGTGTAACAGATCTCCTGGTAGTCATTGAATTGATCAAATTCGAAATGCAACTGCTGGTGCCATATTTGAACAATGACTAATCTGCAACTTTCAGTAGCTAATATGTTAATTGGTTCGTCCAAAGTTCTCCCCACTTTCCCATTTTGCATTTTCTTTTATCGCATCTCCCGATTATTTGACCACCCTGTTTTCAATATCTCCAAGTTAACCGAATTCAATGAGCTCGACATTTTAGTTGTTGTTTATTGGTCAATAGTTTATCCATCCATCGTCCCAACCACCGGTTTCTAAAATCGTCCAATTATAAACTTACCTAACTCCCATTGGCCAATTGCCACCGGCCAAAAGTGAAGTCCGTGGAGGCGCCTATATCGACTCTAACCAAAGCATATTCAGAATAACCATGGATGAGACGGAGTTAGTGGTTCCCTGGGAGAAGCAGCAACGTATGCTCAACTCCTCCAATCCACAGACCTCATCTGCAGTACGTAAGAGCTTCTCTTACGCCGGTGTTTGGCAGGATCCTGGCTCAGCTCAATCAGGGGCTGTTTATAGTGATGCTGCTACTGCAGCGGTGACTGCAGCCGCTACTGCTCCATTTTCAATACCACATCTGCCAGCATCACTTCCGTCTACCTCCGAGGAGGGATGTCTTTCGACAGACTCCCTAGTGGCTCCGGGGACCTCAGCTCGAAAGTCTTCGTCAGTTGCCGATCCCATGACCATTATATTTCAGGCTGGTGCAAAAATGAAGTTTGTGCCATTTTTCGCTAGACAGGGGGCTCCATCTTTGACACAAAGCGGTGATGGGGAGGTATTTTGCAATTTTATCAGGTTGGTTACCAGGCTATTTGCAGAATACCCTTCTCCTTTTGCGTCCTCTCCTCCATTTCTTGATTTTTTCATTGCCTTGACAAACTTTGCTGAGTCTAATGTGAGCTTAAAACGGCTAATAACCCTCTGGCCACACCAAATAAACGTGAATTAGGCTGTAGTACCTGTATGGCAGTCTCCTTTTGACATCCTTCACAATCACTGACAGTGATTTCGCCTTTTTATTTCTCTTTTCAGTTACTTTGCTCTTCTCTCTAATTTCCTCCATCTCAAGTGAGCTGTAAAGATGAGATTAATTAGTGTTCTAGGCGTTGTACTTTCTAGCTCTCTCTTTCCCCTCCCTCCCCCTCTTCTATCCTGCTATTTATGCATCCTCTGCATTTTATTTCCCTGGGCGAGATTTTTTTCGCATGACATTTGTGTATTTACTGTGAGAAAAAAAACTGCCGTTTTGGGCGTCTCCTTTTGTTCGCTTAAATCTGCTTCATTAATTTTACAATCGCTTTCCCTAGGGTTGTCATTCCGACTTCAATTAATGCTTGCGAAGGAGGGTCTTATTCTGATTGACTGCATAAAGGTCACTTATCAGCTTGGAAGTACACCTGACAGTACTTGATGGAAAATGCGAAAAAAAATGAGATGTACTAGATAGTGTTCAGTAATTCCTCCTCCCTAATAATTTTTATTGTCCCTTCTGAAGCTCCACCACATAATGGAAGGTAGTTAGCTCGATTTTGGGGCATAAATTACTACATTGTGGTGGAATTTGTGGGCACTTGTAAAGTGCCTAGGACATATTGCCACTTGACACGAAAAATTCCCTCAGGTGTGCATAGGATTCAATAATGAAACAGGAAGCGAAGAGCTCAAAGCCTGTAGCACGGTACAAGAGGCCCCATAACTCATAACACTGCCAGAATAACGTTGTGGAAAGATTTGTACTTTAAAAGGGTGTGGGTACCGTCACAACTACCCCCCCTTTCCTCGAAAGCCCTCCATCTCCCTTGACTCTGGTGGTATTTCCTCAAGGCATCTTTCAACCCACTCAGTGTCGCACGTAGTCCAGTGCAAAATCATTTGAGAAATCAGGGAGCACTAAAAGACGTAGGCGGAGTGAAACCTCCACAACTGTTTGCTTACATGGCTAAAACTTTTTTGCTATTGAAACAAGATTGTCTATAAACGGCAGTTTACTTGGTGTTTGCATGAAGTATGCCGTTCCGTTGGGCTTAACCTGGCCTCTTGAGGTCGGGAGGAAGTAGGAAAGCATTCGCCTCTTCTTACGCATACTTGTGGAGAGGGCGATCCCATGCAGATAGAATTATTTTAGTAGCGTTTTGGGGTACATCTTGCTTGCACCTCTTGACCAGATCCTTCTGCTTTGTTCACCTTCCTCATCCTCTCCCCCAAAATTAAAAAAAAATGTTCCTTTAGGTACTATGACCTCTCATCCCTTGTTCTCCCTTGCGTTTTGTTTTCTGCGACTGGTTCTCATTTTTGTGATTATCAGGCCTCCAATGGCAGGTATTTTACGTACCGGAATGATTACTGCGGAATGAGGATCATCAAGGTATGGCGGGATTATCATTAACGCATGTACGACTGGCCCTGAAATGTTTTACACCATCCAAGCCTTGCTATGCGTGAGCATTGCATCACAGTATCGAGAGAGTGGCCATAGTCTCTTGTAGGTATCACGAAGTTTACATCATGCCTTCGTATAGGCACACTGCCACCGTGACTCTCCATTCTGGTCAGCGATGTCTGAACTGATCAGAGAGTTGGCTATTTGTGCTGTTGTCCTGTTGATTTCGCAACCTGAATAGTCAACGGAACAAAGACTTCGATACGGACATCGCAATTACTGACACGTCTAGATAAAGTGAAGCTGCAAAGTGTAGATACGTGACCCATAGCTCACCACCGGCGGGACGAGAAGTGGCCTCACTATCACATTGGCCATTACGGCAAAACTAAACGAGTGCACGGGTTCCGAGACCTCCTGGAATGTGCAAGAAATAAAAATTCTGGAAAATGAAAACAGGAGCGGCTCCTGACATTGCGAATGCCTCCAGTAGAGGACCCCTCATCAATTTTGTTGCCCGCATTTTTGCTGTCAGCCTGGCTGTAGTCCAAAGAATTAATGAAGGTTAGACGGACATGGTGGTAACCGAATAAGTTGGTATTCCCTGTATGTTTAAAGCTGCTGGGAGCCTTTTGTAACCCCGAAACCGTATTAAATTAACGCCGCCAAGACAAAGCTTGCATTGGTTACCACGTCGACTGTCGGAAATGAGTAGTTCATGGCACAGATACACCGACGCATATCTATCCATGCGTGCAATTTTTCACCCTTTTTTTTGCCTTTTCTCATAAAAATTTTTATCGCCTCCTTTTTTTCCCTATCACCGGATTCCATCAAACAATGTCATTTATCCTCTCTGGATGTAATCGCTATGACCATTTTTTCCGTCACCAAAACCAGTTTATCCGCTTGTAGCCACCGTGACGGTGACCGGAAGTTGCGGTGACTGAGAAGTTAGTGTAGATAAACGTGCAATTAAGGGAAGTAACGCCAGGTAAATGGGTCATATGATGGCATTCGTTAAGTGAAGTTTTGTTTATCGCCAGCAGGAAATCTTATTTCCCTTGTTACCCACAGAAGTGCATCCACTCCTCTGAGAGGGTGATAAAAGCCCCCCCCCTTTCCTCCTCTTCCTCCCTTCCTATTCTCTACGATGCTTGCAAAAACCCCCTTTGTTCCACATCAATTTGGTCTTGTGATGTCCTTTTAAACACCTCCCTATCGTTAGCATGAGGAAGATAGCGAGACAAGGTACAGCAATTTCCCATTTCAGGAGGAACAAAGAAGACCAATTTTCAAGGCGAGCTCAATACTATGACGTCATGTTGTTTTTTTCCTACCTGGCGTTAGAGTGTGTCTCAAGCTCAATTTTTTTTGCCTATTCAACTAAATAATAGGTATCCATTCCACAGTCTCATTTTTTATATGCTCTAGGGTAGTGGGGTTTTCTCTTTCTCCACTCTTTAATCAGGTGAGAAAGAGGCCAATTAACTCATCACTCGCCTCTCCCCTCACTAAATTTAGGCTACACCTTTTATGCCAAGGGAATGAAAACGAACTCTTCATTTTAAATGCTGATTTAGAAATTTTATTTTGTCGTTGCGTGATATAAATGAAAGTGATGAAGGGAAGGAAGCAGGAGAGTGAGGGACAGGAACCTACTGTGCTTCTTCAGACACCTGACATTTGAGGGAGTGTAAACTCAACAGAGAGGATGACAGCAGTCCTCTTGAAGAATGCATTTTTACAGCAAAGGTGGATTGTGTTTTAAAGATCACGACCACTTTCTGGCTGGACGAACCTTCTAGAGTCGGGTGTAGTGCCTGGAGGCGTTATGATAGTATGAAAGGCTGGTAAACCATGGGCAGGGACTGTCATTAAGATGGTGACTGCCCGTCTCGTGTTTTGCTCTTCTACTTCAGTTGGTCACAAGATTGCATAAACTGAGAGGCAAGGGGATAGTAAGAAGGGGAAATTGTGACAAGTTCGTACCCTGCATCGAATGTAGAAAGGACTACGGAGAGCACATTCCTTGTTCTGCTTGCTTTTTGCAGAAGCATATGTTTAAAGGCAACATGAGGGTGTTTGTCAGAGTTTGTACCATTTTGTCAATCCTTCCAGGGTAGATTTCCACACATTTGGCCATCAGCGCCCAAGGGTTTTTTAATGTGCCGTTGAGATACAGTCTATAGATAGCATTTAGACCACATCAGCGTAGAAGAAGGTATGTGGAAGCTGTAGGCACGAGCAAGAGGTCATGACACCAATCTCAATGGTTGAACGATGAAGAGTGTGTCTACTACCGGCTCGCAAAAATTATTCGAATTTGTGGGTCTCCTTTTCGGTGAAGGGAAATCACAGTCACACTGCCACTGACAGATGTATGGTTAGTATCACTCAAAATATCTTTAAGATGGAGAGCTCGAGTGTTCCATGAACACGTCGAATAGGGGTACGCCTCTTTCGGTGAATACCAGCAGATATCTGTACCACCTCAGTAACCACCTTACCACAAGTTGTGTGCACGTATGCGCTACCTCGGAGGTATCTTCACCACCACTGCAATAAACTGGACCGGATCCAATGGACGAGCTGACGCGCGCGACTTCTAAAACCCCTACTACACTAAGGCCTACCGGGGAAGTAGGTCACGCTTGTCACTGACTACAACGTACCCTACCATCACGACAGTTCCCACTTCACTTGAATGCCACCTCCTGCCATTTGGGGAGGAAAAGGAAGAGGGCGTACAAAAAAATGGTGCGATTTCTGGGTGACCAAAACCTCACACTATCCATTCCATCTTTTCTCGTGGATGAAGTGGCTGTGGTTATCTTCGTGGTGTTATTTTATTCTACTCTCGAAGCTTCGGACAAACATTCGGATTTGGTTCGGCTGATTTAGGCACAAGCGTACCCAACACCATTTCTACCTTTCTGTTGAATCACATCGCAGAGATCGCGGATAACGAAGAGTGGATCACTGCAAGCAGGTGGCGGATTGCCTTTGGCCTGATCTACTCGAGAGACTGTTGTGATGCATCCGGAAGCGCGACTGTTTCTACTCCCCATACTCGCCAAAGATACAAGAGCGTCAAAGGCGACCTACTGCACCAGTGTGATGGTGCGCTACTCACACCACCCACAGCTTGTTCTCTTGCTCCAACATCTCACTGCCAACGTCAACACTAATTCCAATGCTAACACCGGCAACCAGTACACCACCTCCATTACCCCCTTGACTGATTTATCTGCCACTCCAAAACCAGAAGGCGGTATGGTCATCCACCTTTTCGTATACCACACCATAAACCATCCATCCTCGGATGAGCAGAATTCCACATCCATTTGATTTTGGCTTTGTCTAATCCAACTAGTCAGATAGTGTAACCAGTAGTTATTATTTGTGGCCCCAGCAGTAAAATAATTCACGTCACATATATGTGACGTTGGTGGGGAACTCGTTAAAAGGGAATTGCTCAGGTCAAACACTAACTCATCGATGGTTGTCGCTATCGGTGTTGTTAGTTAAGGGAAAGGTATTGACACCTGTTCTTTTTTCATTCGTCACACACATGTGACACGTCTTCTTTGCCACTTTATACCACCTAGCTAGAGTAAATGCTGTTGAATGCAGATCTAGTTTGCTCTTAATTTAAGAATAAAAAACTATTTTTTTCCACACAGAATTTAGTGGCTAGGGTGTTATGGATCGAGGCCATCGTGTGTACTTATGCCAGTTTGTACCTACGGCTTTTCAATTATCTTTTTCCCTCTCACCCCTATTTTATCACATATCAGAACAGAAACCACTTGCTCCCATTCCATTTATCATGATTTTATAGATCCTGCATAAAAGTAGGCCTCACGCCTTACCTCTTTATTGTTCGGTAGATGTGTTCCCTTTGAAGTATTCGCTCAATTTTGCCTTCAACGCTCTAATTTATTATTTCCCTCATCCTTATACACGTTAACCTTACCTTCCCATTTTTTGCGTATTCCGCATTTCCCCTGTCCAACTTGATGGGACTTTAAATATTCTTCGCTGTGGTTGAATCATCTGGATTTCACCTGTTTGCAAGGTGAGGAATTTCCCCCTCTTCCATTGTGGTGTTGTGGTCCATGGACTTCCCTCCTAATTTGTCAACACCTTTTTCCCTTCAAAGTCGGTAACAAAATTTAACAGCCATTTGTAAACCAACGATACTGTCTGATTGGATCTCCTTGGTAGGCTTTCTTGTTGCCTTCCAGCGTTTATTATGGATAATATCTAGGGTTTCTCTCTCATTCTTTGTGGACAGGGTTTCCGGTGAGTTTTGAGTCCGTAGAGCTGATGCTGGGGATGTTCAAATCCAGCCGGGACATGTGGCTGATCTGCCTCTACGACATGAGGAGAAGCCTGTGGCGATTTCAAAGCCCGTATACTTTACCTTGGGGTAGACTAGAGGATTGATGATTTGAAGATTTGAAAAGAAGAAGAAGCTCCGGTTACCACGGAAATGCAATTCTCTGTCTTTTACGTACCAAATGTGAAACAGGAGGTGCTCATATGGTCTCCCACTCCTACCCCAGCTTTCCACTAACACCTGGCCTGAAAAAAAGCACCTTTTATAAAGAAGCATTTGCTGGTGAATCTGAACCCATCCTAGGTCAGACCTGTGGAAGGTCATCCCATAGTGTGTGTGCACCGGCTTCTTGAAATGGCAAATATTCGTGTTAGTGTTAGTGAATGCTGACAGTGTGTTCACTGTTCCTTCCGCGAAAAGATTTGTCTTTTCGTGCTGCCCCATGCAACGGTCCAAATGACCTTCGAGGTCGTGAATTGGGTATCACCGGGTTTGGGATTATCGCCTTCAGTCGTGCCCACCACTTCGCTTTAAAGTCTTCCGCAAATGGGAGCAGATATTCGCCAATTTAGGCTAAATGCTTTTGGCTATCCGGACTGGACAGGTCTGACTAATCTACCCTCTTAACAGGGCAGACTTATCATTTACTACTGGATGTCGGAATCGAAAAGTCACCGATTAATCTGAACGTTTCGGCGAAACTCTACCCCCAAACTAAGGTGGTGGTCCTACTACAGCAGGCGTTTAGCCCGTTGCTATGTACTTTTCAGCATTAACTCCACCTTCTTTTCAGGCAGAAAAAGGAATCCTATTTGGGGGGCCGTAATTTTTTGTCCTTCTTTTCCCTTTCTAGTCAGGAGGAGGCGCAGAAGATAGATGAGGAACTCTTCACCGAATATGCCTTTTCGGTTGACCAACTTATGGAGCTTGCGGGTTTCAGTTGTGCTGTCGCTATTTATAACGTGAGTTTCATCCCCCTCTGTCTCCTCCTCCCTCCCTCCCTTTCCTTTCCCTCCATCGTTCAAGTCAAAGGGGGAATCACGAGGAGTCCAGGTGGTACTTACTTCTTCCTTATGGTATCCAAGCTCTACACTTTCAATTAATGCCTTGTCAAGAAAGCACTACAAAAAGATTTGTCCATTCCTTGAAACTACACCGGCGGACGTACGTTCATGCGCGAAGCATGCCTTTGACGGGAGGCGGCATGGGCCATTGCCGCGTGCTTAATGGTGCGTGGACTCGACCTACGACGCATGGGTCAGCTATCAATAATAAAACTGCGGCATTTTTGTCACTTACTTTATGTGTAGTTTTGCCAGGGTAACATCTGTACCGTATCGCTGTGGGAATCCTTGAAGTCCCTGTTTGACTTGAACGTTTGCTTATTTATCAAATGAGGTTTTCTACTTCATTAAAAATTCTTTTTTCTTGTACTTACAGGCCTATCCTCGCTCTTCAATGAAGAACTCAGACGGTGGAGTTTTAATCTGCTGCGGTCCTGGAAATAACGGCGGTGATGGATTGGTCTGCGCTCGCCATCTCAAACTCTTTGTAAGTTCTACTTCAGCTTTTTTCCTCCACCTTGAAAAGAATAATTATTATGAAGGTCTAGCGTTCTCCTCCATTTTTTTTCCTTTCTGTTGAAAAGAGAGGAAAAAGGCCTTCTCATGGCGTTCTGCTAATTCTTGAAGACTGTTCCTCAAGCCACACAGTAGGGTACCGAAATCCGAAGCCTTCTATTTAGCTGTTGTTGTTTCTGTTATTGTTGTTTTAACCTGCTGGCGCTACCAAAATCCCAGCCCAAACAACGAAAGCCTCAATTCGGACGTTTGGAGATGTGGTGGTTGGTCACGTGCTTGCTGCCTGGCTGGCTGGTGTCTCGACTGGTCATCACTTTGAATGGCCTTGACCTCATGTGTTTGTTTTCGCAATGAGAGAGTAAATAGTAGTTCTTTGAAGGAGAACCTCTACAACACATTGCTGTCAAAAATCAGCCATCCCACCTGATGGCAAGCCGTTTTGTGTGGCTTTCGGTATAACTCATTGTTTTAACCCGCGTGTGATCGTCCATAGAGAGGTTGTCCTTCGCCCTTTTGGTAGAGATGTGATGCCACTCTGTCTGCTTGACGCCCTTTTCCAAGATTGCAGAGGCATTTTAGCGAAGGAGATGTGTGCAGTACGCATTGCCCCTTAATCGAGCAGTTGACAAAATTTGCTCCTGGTGACGAATCACCAAAAAAAATGAGATGAATTGAGGATTTTCGTGTCAAGAACAGCCTTCAACGGCGAAACAAGCGGTTGACAGCTGCATCAACCGAAGGCAGGGAGTTGTGATGGAGGGTAAGACGCCAAGCAGGTGAGTGCTACATCCCACTCAGTAACGGACGGCTGGTAACACTCTCCACTCTGTCACTGTAAAAGTCCACCACCGTCCAATTATTTGCTGACCGGGAAGGCAAATCCATCCCCTTGGACATCGCACACCTCTGAGGCGGGCGGACTGTAGACGCAGTCGTTCTGTCCACATTTTTTGCTGAAAGCAAAGCAACTGCAACCGAGGTCTTCGCACTTGCCGTGATTCGTCTCGAGGGTTTGTAAGCGATATTTTATTTTTATTCGACAGTCAGACCGCAGATAGTCATTCAATACGAGGGAGATAGAAACGGAGGTGGCTATGGCGGAGTTTTTTTGGTTAAAGAGACAAAAAGTTATGCAAAGGGCGAATTATCGAGGGTGTAGAGGAGAATGCGGACTGAATGGATGCAGAAGAAAGAGCACCTGTTTGCCAGATTAATTGTTTGGGGACGAAAAGATATTACCCGATGCCAAATTGCATCGACCGGGGGTGAGAGTGTGGAGAAGCAAACGCGCCAACACACTTTTGTCCCCAATTCACTTCTAATAACGGTGCATGATTTGTTGTAGGGCACGCTTTTGAGGCAAAATGAAAGGCATCAAAGGTGGGGGAAATAAAAGCTAGACCTAGACAGGGACAATCGCATAACGGAAATGTGCGACGCCAGAAGAAAACATGTCGTTAAAAAAAGTTGTGAACAATTTTTGTTTTCAACTGACTACTCAGATAGGGGCAAACATCGATGAGTAAGTGTTTGACCTGAGCAATTCCCTTTAACGAGTTCCTCACAACGTCACATATATGTGACGTGAATATATTTACTGCTGGGGCCACAAATAAAACTACTGGTAACACTATCTGACTAGTAGGATTAGACAAAGCCAAAATCAAATGGGATGTGGAATTCTGCTCATCCGAGGATGGATGGTTTAAGGTGTGGTATACGAAAAGGTGGATGACCATACCGCCTTCTGGTTTTGGAGTGGCAGATAAATCAGTCAAGGGGGTAATGGAGGTGGTGTACTGGTTGCCGGTGTTAGCATTGGAATTAGTGTTGACGTTGGCAGTGAGATGTTGGAGCAAGAGAACAAGCTGTGGGTGGTGTGAGTAGCGCACCATCACACTGGTGCAGTAGGTCGCCTTTGACGCTCTTGTATCTTTGGCGAGTATGGGGAGCAGAAACAGTCGCGCTTCCGGATGCATCACAACAGTCTCTCGAGTAGATCAGGCCAAAGGCAATCCGCCACCTGCTTGCAGTGATCCACTCTTCGTTATCCGCGATCTCTGCGATGTGATTCAACAGAAAGGTAGAAATGGTGTTGGGTACGCTTGTGCCTAAATCAGCCGAACCAAATCCGAATGTTTGTCCGAAGCTTCGAGAGTAGAATAAAATAACACCACGAAGATAACCACAGCCACTTCATCCACGAGAAAAGATGGAATGGATAGTGTGAGGTTTTGGTCACCCAGAAGTTGGACTTCTTGGAGTGGTGTATTGAAGCAACTAACCTGAACCGAGCTGAATGGAACGGAACGGAACAAACTGGAGCGAAACAAAGTGAAGCTTAGTGAGGTAAACAAAGTAAAAAATCACATTGTCTTGTGGTGGACGCAGTACTTCCTTGGCCAAGGCTTCAACATGCAGACATGTGGGGTCGCCAGGTGTGGTTTGTCCTACGAGGCACTTTTAGATGAATGCTGGCTAGATGTTTGGGTGGCCGAAGAGGAGACGACCCAAATGTCCTCTCTCCTTTTTTTTGTTTCCACAACAAAGGAAGGAAGTTGTTTGATAGGAGTTGTTCATCACCACGCTAAACTGTCTCCCTGAATGTGTCACCTTTTACTTTTACGCGATCCTTCCCTCCCTCTTCCTCTCCCCAACGGGGGAGTGGTGGTGTTCAAGTGATACGGGGCCCAGTAAAGCACAGTGCATCTGAATGTTGCTATCGCGATGTCACGGTGTGTTGTAGTCCATGACAAGTGTGACCTACTTTGGCAGTGTTTCCTAGCTTCCTAGCGCCTTAGTATTGTAGAAGTTTTAAATGTTGCACGCGCCGTCCGTCTATTGGGTCCGGCCCAGTTCAATCAGTCCAATTTATTCCAGTGACAGTTGAGATATCCCTGATCAAGCTGACAGCCAACGGAGGTAGTGCGTACATCCATACAACACCGTTTGTTCGGATAAGTAATGAAGGGTTACGGGTATCTACTAGTGTTCACCGGAAAACAGCAGCACTACAACTCGACCCGGCTATGGAACGCCCGCACACTTGACCTGAAAAGCACTTGAGTTATGCTGCCCTCTTCAGGATGACCCCGTATACCTCTATCATTAACCGTCTCAACTTTCCCGATCACTCTGTCATAGAAACACCGGTAAATCCTGCGAACATTCAATTTAGTGCTTGAAACGTCCCCTTCCCCAGACTTTCTTCTGGCATTATGTCACGGGGCAGATGTATTTGCGACACGAAGCTCTGTGTGGATGAGGCACTGTAAGCATACAAGACAGGGGTGTGGGGGGGGGGGAAGGCATTGATAATGTCATATATTTTGTACACTTTAGATGTCAAAACAACTTTCTAGGTGAAGTATGCTAGGATAAGTGCAGGTCTGACACCGTGAACAAACTGTCAACTGCTTTTTTCCCCTCAAAGTCTCCGTTTGACTTGAATATATCCCGGTGAAGCTAATCACATTTCTTATCTCTAAACAGTAGAGGGTGAGTCTTCCGTGAAGAGGTTCTGACGCACTTTCTCCAAAATGATTTGTTATTTTTCCTTGAGGATTTTTTATGCCTCTCTCTCTGCATAAAGAAGTTTCCCTTTTTCTCGATCTGTGACCACCCATGTTCATTTTGAACTTCAAGTTTGAAAATTCAATCGTCTTCCCTCCTGCCTCTCTACCACTGCTGAGCGGTGCCTTTGATTTTTTTTTTCATTCTCCTTCCCCCCACTCACCATTTTTCTTCATTTCTCGATCTTCCTTATCCAGAACAGCTTTTGCTCACGCCTTCAAGACCGAAATTGAAGGTCCTTTTTTACTTAACACAATTTCTCACTCCATTCCACCTTGAGAGGTTAGAAGGCGTAGACTAGACTGTTTATTCACTGATGGTTTACTAAAAGACGGAGTTGTTGCACGGGTTTTCGCCTGTCTTTTGTTAACAAAAAAGAGGCAGTCATATGAAGGGACGGCACACCGCCCTTCCCCCTCCGCCGTCCCCAGCGCCACCGATATGCGGTGATCCGAAATTGCTGAAGCCGACTTGCCATTGAATGCCAATTAAAAGAGGTGTTGTTAGCGCGTCTCATAATTCATCTTTGTCTCTTTTTTTGCTAAAAAAGGAGAAGATATATAAACAAATACTTTTCTTGTCTACACATTTGATTGAATTAAGTTGATTCATCTCTTTTTTAACCCCTCCCCGTCTTTAATAGACAACAATAATTCAGTGTTTTGATGTGCTTGAGACGGTCTTGCTTATATCACCTCTCCCTCTCTCCTCCTTTTTGTCTGTCCGCCTCCCTGCTTAGGGCTACAAACCAACAGTCTACTATCCACGCTCACCGTCAAAACAGCTCTACAAGAATTTGGTCACGCAGTGCGAAAAAATGGGGATCGCCTTCCTCTCCTACATTCCGTCTGATGTGAGTTTACCTTTTCCGCATGATATACACTTCCTTTGTTACTTTTTTTTAATCCCGATGCCAGGGCAGTGGTTCACTTATACCGGTTTTATGTAAAGGATTGTGTTGCTATGGCCATGGAATGGGACGCCCTGATATCAAGATGATGATGCCTATGGCGCCTGTTTATTTTATAGGTCATGCATTGGTTCTATTGTTTTTGTCTATGTGTGTGAGCTGTGAGTCTATTGAGCTTCCATCTCAAGTAATCGCGAAACGAAGGCTTCAACAGGGACGTCCTGGATTGTTCGGGCAAAAAAAAAGGAACATTCTGGGGTTTGCAGACGCCTTCCCGGGGAATGGGGCGGCAGGGGGGTACAAAGGATGCGCACGTGACTGCTATCTGCCCATTGCGAGCACAGGGTAGTTCTGTTCCCCGCGTATTCATTTGTTTTTGATTGTCTTGTTCCGCCGCCATTAGTGCTTTTAACGTCTATTTGTGCGTGGTATCATCCAATCAGTGGAGGACGAATAAGAGCGCCCGTTTCACGACCTTTTGGGATGTTTACGCGGTTAGGCAGACGCACAATAGAATAGGAACCTTCTAGAGGTTTTAAAATGGGGGAGGGGCTGTTGTGTACACTTGTTCTCTACTTTGACCATCATAAGGCAGTAAGGCGGATGCTTTAGCAACTTGTCACAAGACAGGAAGCAGTAAAAACCATTCCTTGCATTTCCATCAAAGCGAGGATATCTTTGATTAATCTTTAACGCTCCGGGTCAACGATGGTTGTTTACTACCCTAGAGAAGAAGCGTCTAGTCGTAAGAATGAATGGAACAATAAGGCTGGTCTTTATGTATTCCCACTTGCGAGTTTTTTTGCCCCTTTTTTGTTCTCACATAACACCGATGAATGAATAAGGTAATGTTGGCGGGGTTGGGAGGAGGAGAAGGGGGCAATCCATCAAAAATACAATTGCCTTTTCGATATTCCTTTTCATGAATGTTGTTTGCCTTTTAAGGCAATGATCTTTACTAGGTAAACGCAATTTTTCTGTTCTTACTCATTGAACAGGCGTTGAGTTGGAAGAATTTTCTACGCCCCCGGAAGTCGCCTTCAACGATAATTTATCATTTTTTGTTCTGGGCTCCAGCACCAACAGGAGTAGAAAAAATACAAATGCATGATTTGTTTATTTGCCTGACTGGGTACAAACAACCCCATAACCCCTCGTTCAGCCTTTGGTGAGCTGTGAAAGTCTCTACTCAAGACCGAAAGTGGGTAGGCAGAAAGAATGTTACCCAGTACGCGAAATTGGAGGGTGAAAGAGTCCACCCTCCTGTGGTGAGTTTTTCCTCTTGTGTTTCGATGGGATAACCAGTCAACGAACTCGCGGGTTCACTACCGCAAATTTAGCAGAGCTGTGAGTCTCCACGGCTGGATGAAAGACGGCGCCACTACGGTGGTGCGGGAGAGACCGCAGAGATAGGAAATATTCTTTTGTGCTTACTTACTGCCTCCGTCTCATTTTTCCACTGGAAGTCTGCAACCATGTGTCAGTGTATGCGGTGGTCGGGGCAACCTCGGAGACAGGTGTTTTGTCGACGCAAATTAAAATACGTATTATGACTAATTCAATGTGACACCGTCTCTACCTAATGCAAAGGTAATGTTCTAAACCAAAAAAATGGCCAAAATCTCGTCCACCTTATTACTTCAAAAGGCACTGATTTAATCCGCGATGGATCATTGATTGGATAAACAGGGCCGCAGTTCTGATTGGCTTATTGTATTGCCCTCCTTCTTTTTCCCTCCTCAGGTGAAAATTCTTGAGTCGTCTTATGATCTCATTGTGGATGCACTTTTTGGTTTCGGCTTCCGTCCCCCACTGAAGCCAGATTTTGCTGAGACTGTTCAAAGAATTGCAAGTTTGAATGTGCCCCTTGCTTCCATCGATGTGCCTTCAGGTGAGTTTATTTTTTCTCCTTTTTTTCCAAGAAGAAATTTCGTAATATTTTAATAGTGAGTTTGACTACTCTTAGCGTAATCAACGGGCTCAAACAACCCTTGTTCTGCTACGTAGCTTATTCTCTTCTCCGCTTCGGTTATCACACGTGATGCATCTCGTGAATTTCCGGTTACACTGCTCTTCTCATCCTTCCAGCATCGTTTCAGCTACAGTATGGAAGAGAGGAAACATCTGGGTCAGTGGAATTTAAATGCTGCAAGGCAGGAGAGAAGATAAAACGTTGAAGTTTCGTTACTGATGGAATGCTACTCATGCCAGTGATATAAGTAGCATGTGCTATTGGTGTGTTTGGGATTCCTAAACAACCCGCCTCTTTACGACTGAAAGCGTAGTTGGAGAGGGATTCACTTGAAAAGCGATGCTAATGACTGGACGGTGTTCTGCAATGAACACATCACGTGCACTAATCTCTTTTCCCAGCAATACTTGACGGGGATAACTTCAACTCTCTCCATTAGCGATCACTATCCATAACTCGGATATTCCGGTGCTCGGGGCCTTGATCATACATACGGGCCTGGCTTTTCGTTTGGACGGGGTCTGAGCCAAACCAACATGCGAGAAGTTTCAATATCAACATGCAGACGAGCTAGGCTGAAAGAGACACACAGATGCTCAACGAATTGAAAATTTTGACTAATCGTGGCGTTGTAATAATTCAGACATGGTTAATTGCAAGCACGAATCTGATGGTTGCCTTTGGCTTTATAGGCTGGGATGTCGGCAAGAAGACGGAGACCACGGACCTTCTACAGCCAGATTGCTTGATCTCACTCACGGCACCAAAACTCTGCGCTCATCGGTTTACCGGTCGCTTCCACTTTCTTGGTAGAGTCCCATACTTGTTAAGAGGCATTACGTTCTATCAAATCGACTGCTTGATTCCATACCACAAGTTCTTAGAAGAAATAATTCTACTGAATGTTTGTCCACTCTTTCAGGTGGTCGATTCGTTCCTCCACTTTTGGCGGACAAGTACAATCTGTGTCTGCCACCGTATCCAGGCGCCTCTCCAGTGGTGCTTCTGAAGGGACCCCAATTGGGTGACCTCCAGACACCCAATAAGTAGGCATTCATCGCCTCCTTTGCTCTCGCTTTGTTCACCTGCCCTGTTATAATTGCGCACTGTTTCAATCCTCACTCACCTTTGTCATTGTTAATCTAATTTATTGAACTCTAATAAAGTCATTTCGTACCTTTAGTTGTTATAATAAATTTCTAGGTTTGATGGAGATCTTTCCACCTTTAAGAAGGCCTGTGTGGCAGCGCACTGTTGTTTTTGAACGAACTACGTTAGATTCTCTTGTTCCTCACGGTTCGGTATGGTACTGTGTCACTCGCCCAGAGTTAAACGATTTCCAGTCCAAGGCTCTTGGTTTAATCACCGTCAATGGTTGTCGAGTGCAGCTGCAGCTAGATGCCGCCCTGGCCATCACCGTTATATTGTAACAACTATGGCGCCGACTTGATAAACTCCTGGTTCCTCAGGGAACCCGACTATCCACTGACGTTGAAGGTGATCAGCTAAGGCTCTGCGGACAGTTCCAGTGTTGTGCATCTTTTTGCAGCGTATCATTCATCAGAACGTGTAAAATCGAGAAACTCAACCTCAATCTATCTCCCTTTGCTTACGCATACACGTTGTTCAACAAAGGCATCTGTTCTGAAGGCCATCGTCAACCAATAGAGTATCGGGATAGTTTATAACAATTGGCATTGCGGTTTGTAGTAAAAGTGGGCACGGATTCTTATTGTTTTAAATAAATTTTATTTCTTTATAAGGCTCTCAACTCCTCCAATTTTTCTGCTTCATAAGATCCAAACTCAATCGCATTTTTAGAGGCATCTGATCAATGGGTTCCATGTTTTTCTTATAGTTATTAACGGGTGCTACTGAAATTGTTTTAAGTAAAAAGTTTTAACTCGGAAACGGACGCATATATTATGAACAAAAGATGGAGAAGAGCCTAAACGCAAGCACAGAAGTTCATCGTCAGTACGCATATCGACGTACTTGTTTGTTCTTTTTTGCTTTTCTATCACGAATGTCTGGTGTCAGCAATAGGAGCAAAAGGTCTCTCCCCCTTTTTGTCTGTCCGCCTCCCTGCTTAGGGCTACAAACCAACAGTCTACTATCCACGCTCACCGTCAAAACAGCTCTACAAGAATTTGGTCACGCAGTGCGAAAAAATGGGGATCGCCTTCCTCTCCTACATTCCGTCTGATGTGAGTTTACCTTTTCCGCATGATATACACTTCCTTTGTTACTTTTTTTTAATCCCGATGCCAGGGCAGTGGTTCACTTATACCGGTTTTATGTAAAGGATTGTGTTGCTATGGCCATGGAATGGGACGCCCTGATATCAAGATGATGATGCCTATGGCGCCTGTTTATTTTATAGGTCATGCATTGGTTCTATTGTTTTTGTCTATGTGTGTGAGCTGTGAGTCTATTGAGCTTCCATCTCAAGTAATCGCGAAACGAAGGCTTCAACAGGGACGTCCTGGATTGTTCGGGCAAAAAAAAAGGAACATTCTGGGGTTTGCAGACGCCTTCCCGGGGAATGGGGCGGCAGGGGGGTACAAAGGATGCGCACGTGACTGCTATCTGCCCATTGCGAGCACAGGGTAGTTCTGTTCCCCGCGTATTCATTTGTTTTTGATTGTCTTGTTCCGCCGCCATTAGTGCTTTTAACGTCTATTTGTGCGTGGTATCATCCAATCAGTGGAGGACGAATAAGAGCGCCCGTTTCACGACCTTTTGGGATGTTTACGCGGTTAGGCAGACGCACAATAGAATAGGAACCTTCTAGAGGTTTAAAATGGGGGAGGGGCTGTTGTGTACACTTGTTCTCTACTTTGACCATCATAAGGCAGTAAGGCGGATGCTTTAGCAACTTGTCACAAGACAGGAAGCAGTAAAAACCATTCCTTGCATTTCCATCAAAGCGAGGATATCTTTGATTAATCTTTAACGNCTCCGGGTCAACGATGGTTGTTTACTACCCTAGAGAAGAAGCGTCTAGTCGTAAGAATGAATGGAACAATAAGGCTGGTCTTTATGTATTCCCACTTGCGAGTTTTTTTGCCCCTTTTTTGTTCTCACATAACACCGATGAATGAATAAGGTAATGTTGGCGGGGTTNGGGAGGAGGAGAAGGGGGCAATCCATCAAAAATACAATTGCCTTTTCNGATATTCCTTTTCATGAATGTTGTTTGCCTTTTAAGGCAATGATCTTTACTAGGTAAACGCAATTTTTCTGTTCTTACTCATTGAACAGGCGTTGAGTTGGAAGAATTTTCTACGCCCCCGGAAGTCGCCTTCAACGATAATTTATCATTTTTTGTTCTGGGC
Source organism: Echinococcus multilocularis (assembly GCA_000469725.3). Classification (NCBI taxonomy): domain Eukaryota; kingdom Metazoa; phylum Platyhelminthes; class Cestoda; order Cyclophyllidea; family Taeniidae; genus Echinococcus; species Echinococcus multilocularis. The sequence continues at coordinate 622,905 of LN902842.1, read as the reverse complement.
TCCAGCACCAACAGGAGTAGAAAAAATACAAATGCATGATTTGTTTATTTGCCNTGACTGGGTACAAACAACCCCATAACCCCNTCGTTCAGCCTTTGGTGAGCTGTGAAAGTCTCTACTCAAGACCGAAAGTGGGTAGGCAGAAAGAATGTTACCCAGTACGCGAAATTGGAGGGTGAAAGAGTCCACCCTCCTGTGGTGAGTTTTTCCTCTTGTGTTTCGATGGGATAACCAGTCAACGAACTCGCGGGTTCACTACCGCAAATTTAGCAGAGCTGTGAGTCTCCACGGCTGGATGAAAGACGGCGCCACTACGGTGGTGCGGGAGAGACCGCAGAGATAGGAAATATTCTTTTGTGCTTACTTACTGCCTCCGTCTCATTTTTCCACTGGAAGTCTGCAACCATGTGTCAGTGTATGCGGTGGTCGGGGCAACCTCGGAGACAGGTGTTTTGTCGACGCAAATTAAAATACGTATTATGACTAATTCAATGTGACACCGTCTCTACCTAANTGCAANAGGTAATGTTNNCTAAACCAAAAAAATGGCCAAAATCTCGTCCACNCTTANTTACTTCAAAAGGCACTGATTTAATCCGCGATGGATCATTGATTGGATAAACAGGGCCGCAGTTCTGATTGGCTTATTGTATTGCCCTCCTTCTTTTTCCCTCCTCAGGTGAAAATTCTTGAGTCGTCTTATGATCTCATTGTGGATGCACTTTTTGGTTTCGGCTTCCGTCCCCCACTGAAGCCAGATTTTGCTGAGACTGTTCAAAGAATTGCAAGTTTGAATGTGCCCCTTGCTTCCATCGATGTGCCTTCAGGTGAGTTTATTTTTTCTCCTTTTTTTCCAAGAAGAAATTTCGTAATATTTTAATAGTGAGTTTGACTACTCTTAGCGTAATCAACGGGCTCAAACAACCCTTGTTCTGCTACGTAGCTTATTCTCTTCTCCGCTTCGGTTATCACACGTGATGCATCTCGTGAATTTCCGGTTACACTGCTCTTCTCATCCTTCCAGCATCGTTTCAGCTACAGTATGGAAGAGAGGAAACATCTGGGTCAGTGGAATTTAAATGCTNGCAAGGCAGGAGAGAAGATAAAACGTTGAAGTTTCGTTACTGATGGAATGCTACTCATGCCAGTGATATAAGTAGCATGTGCTATTGGTGTGTTTGGGATTCCTAAACAACCCGCCTCTTTACGACTGAAAGCGTAGTTGGAGAGGGATTCACTTGAAAAGCGATGCTAATGACTGGACGGTGTTCTGCAATGAACACATCACGTGCACTAATCTCTTTTCCCAGCAATACTTGACGGGGATAACTTCAACTCTCTCCATTAGCGATCACTATCCATAANCTCGGATATTCCGGTGCTCGGGGCCTTGATCATACATACGGGCCTGGCTTTTCGTTTGGACGGGGTCTGAGCCAAACCAACATGCGAGAAGTTTCAATATCAACATGCAGACGAGCTAGGCTGAAAGAGACACACAGATGCTCAACGAATTNGAANNAATTTTGACTAATCGTGGCGTTGTAATAATTCAGACATGGTTAATTGCAAGCACGAATCTGATGGTTGCCTTTGGCTTTATAGGCTGGGATGTCGGCAAGAAGACGGAGACCACGGACCTTCTNACAGCCAGATTGCTTGATCTCACTCACGGCACCAAAACTCTGCGCTCATCGGTTTACCGGTCGCTTCCACTTTCTTGGTAGAGTCCCATACTTGTTAAGAGGCATTACGTTCTATCAAATCGACTGCTTGATTCCATACCACAAGTTCTTAGAAGAAATAATTCTACTGAATGTTTGTCCACTCTTTCAGGTGGTCGATTCGTTCCTCCACTTTTGGCGGACAAGTACAATCTGTGTCTGCCACCGTATCCAGGCGCCTCTCCAGTGGTGCTTCTGAAGGGACCCCAATTGGGTGACCTCCAGACACCCAATAAGTAGGCATTCATNCGCCTCCTTTGCTCTCGCTTTGTTCACCTGCCCTGTTNATAATTGCGCACTGTTTCAATCCTNCACTCACCTTTGTCATTGTTAATCTAATTTATTGAACTCTAATAAAGTCANTTTCGTACCTTTAGTTNGTTNATAATAAATTTCTAGGTTTGATGGAGATCTTTCCACCTTTAAGAAGNGCCTGTGTGGCAGCGCACTGTTGTTTTTGAACGAANCTACGTTAGATTCTCTTGTTCCTCACGGTTCGGTATGGTACTGTGTCACTCGCCCAGAGTTAAACGATTTCCAGTCCAAGGCTCTTGGTTTAATCACCGTCAANTGGTTGTCGAGTGCAGCTGCAGCTAGATGCCGCCCTGGCCATCACCGTTATATTGTAACAACTATGGCGCCGACTTGATAAACTCCTGGTTCCTCAGGGAACCCGACTATCCACTGACGTTGAAGGTGATCAGCTAAGGCTCTGCGGACAGTTCCAGTGTTGTGCATCTTTTTGCAGCGTATCATTCATCAGAACGTGTAAAATCGAGAAACTCAACCTCAATCTATCTCCCTTTGCTTACGCATACACGTTGTTCAACAAAGGCATCTGTTCTGAAGGCCATCGTCAACCAATAGAGTATCGGGATAGTTTATAACAATTGGCATTGCGGTTTGTAGTAAAAGTGGGCACGGATTCTTATTGTTTTAAATAAATTTTATTTCTTTATAAGGCTCTCAACTCCTCCAATTTTTCTGCTTCATAAGATCCAAACTCAATCGCATTTTTAGAGGCATCTGATCAATGGGTTCCATGTTTTTCTTATAGTTATTAACGGGTGCTACTGAAATTGTTTTAAGTAAAAAGTTTTAACTCGGAAACGGACGCATATATTATGAACAAAAGATGGAGAAGAGCCTAAACGCAAGCACAGAAGTTCATCGTCAGTACGCATATCGACGTACTTGTTTGTTCTTTTTTGCTTTTCTATCACGAATGTCTGGTGTCAGCAATAGGAGCAAAAGGTCAAGGAGGGTAGAAGGTGACAAGCGTGGCCTCTCGATGGATGGGTGAGAATGAAGGGGGGAGGGGAGATTAGGCTAACTCACAAAAGGGGGAAGGATCGAAAACCAGTACGGCGGGAGAGAGGAGTAAAACCGGTTTCAAGTAACACAGAAGAAAGTACATGTTAACGCAATTTCAAGCACTTGAGGAGGGGAGAGACCAATGCACGTTCAATCTCTTTGGAGCAAAAGGACAAAAAAGTGGGGCATTGAGAGGAAAAGTGAGGAAAAAAAGATACCGAAACTCGAAACGTCGTCTTTATGGCAATTACTTTGCTTTTCGAGGTTTTTCCTAAATCTATTTGGCTTGATTGTGTGCGTTGGATAAAAAAGGCAAACAATGGAAGATTTCTCAACTCATGCCACTCTCCTCGTTCAAGTTTCGGTTAAGCCGCTCTACTTCATTTTGAAGGTCATCCAAGGCCTCCTGTTCAGTGTGGATTTGAGCACTTGAGTTGGTATCCTGCGTAAATCGGGCGAAAAAGGAGAATAAATTATTAAAAATAGGATGACTTTAAAGTCAGTTAAACCACGCTGCCCCCCACCATACCTCCTGTTGGGGTGAGACGATGGGGATTGGAGTCGCAATGCTGGCCTCCAAACCGCTTTGAGAAGGAAGGTGACTGAAAATGGGATCTTTGTTACGAACCATTGTGGACATTTTGTCTGTCTGTTCTTTTACAGCTCTCGCCGCAGTCTATCAAACACACAAAAAAGCAAAAGAACAAATGGTTAGTGAGTAGGCGATGAAATTACACTCAAATCATCAGGTGCTCATTTCCCATTGCCAGTAGGACAAAAAAGGCGAAATTACAGACATCAAAATCAGAGAGAATTAAGAGGGTAGGAGGAGAGTGGAAGGGAACAGAGGAGAATATTTTATCATCCTTGATTGCTAAAAAAAGGGGAAGCAGTTAGGTGGTGAGATCACCTTGGATCGCCACGCCGAGGAGTCAAATAAAAGTCCACCCTGGCAACGTCAAGACGTGGTCTGGTCTTACCGTCGAGACGCGTCGCCCAAAGGTCACACTCTCCAGACATAGTTAATCAAGGCGATAGACGAAACAGTGTGATGAGTATTGACGATGCGAAAGGCAGTACGATGGTGGTGGTAAGACACTCGTCTGCCGGTCTAATGTGCGTCTATCAATGACAGTTTGTCCGCTTTCAACCACCAGAAATGGGGAAGTGAAGCAGACCTCCCCGATCAACTGACAAGTGCTAATACAGCGTGTACGCCTTGAAATCTCCTCTTTTTCCGTCCCTGTTTTTCCTATATCCGACAACTGATTGTCGCCAATTAAGGAGGCCCTATCGACTGAAGTTGACACGTACGCTTGCACGCACAACACACATGACACACGGACTTTGGACATAAACAGACAGTTTTCGCTGCATTCGCTTGGTTTATATCCGCGGTCGATCAACCACCCAAACGAGAGAGAGCGACCAACTTTCACATCCTGTTTCGAGAGTCGAGAGGTGAAAGATACGTGTGTCTCCGTTTGTTTATGAATTAGTAGACGACGAAACGAAAACGCCCTTCTACAGCCCATGTGATTGTCTGCTTAACTACACCGCATCATCTTGGCGCCAGGACCTACAGGATTCCAGCCATTCTACACACCATTACTGATATCCCTCCCTCACAGTGATAGACATTACCACGGTCCCAAGAAGGTCTCAGAACACTGTTAATCCACATGGGCAAACAAGCCTAGATGTCACCGAAGAATGTGGTGGGAGAGAGGCATCTGCAGGCCGTATCAATGCCCTCGGAGGTGGATGACTTGAAGTGTTGGAGTTTACCTGGACAGCGGTCATGTTGGCTGAGGTGATTTGGGAATTGGACTGTACAGCGTAGAGCAATTCTCCACTTGCGGTGGCCACCTGTCGAACAGCATTCAACAGACGCTCTCTGGAAGGCATCACACGAACTGGGTCATCCAGGGGAGCTGTGTAGGGTCCTTCGGATCGTGTCTCCGAACAGAGACGTGTCAATTCGCATAATTGTTCTGTTGCTAGAGCAACTGACAAATCCTGTCAATGGATTAACAAAGTGATTAATTACTAGACCACCAGTCAGAAAGGGGAGACAACGTCACCGCGGTACAACTCACCAGTCGACCAAAATTAGCCGCGGCTTTGGAGGTGGAAGCTAATTGGACAGTCTGTACGAATTCCCGTGTTGCTAGGGTAACTGCACGAGCCATACTCAGGATTGGTTGGGTGTGATGTACAACATCCTGATTGGTCGTCCTCTGCATGCTCTAGAAGGCGAAAAGTAAAAAATTTTCTGATGCCTCGAAACAACAAGTTGGAACAGTGCCAAAAAAAGGTGAAAATGACGTTCTAGGCCAAACAATGTGAATATGTTTGGTCACTGGTGTAAGAGGATAGAGCACAGCACCAAGTAACCCAAACATATCTCATTGTCGAAGGCCTCAATCGTTTCATGCAGGAGGATCTACCTTTCTCACTTTTTCCAACATACCTGATAAAAATCACCTTCCAGTAGGCCTAAAGCAACATCAATTCGTCTACTGGCTTCTAGCGCAGCCTCATTTCCAGTCAACAGACGACCTGTTGAATCGAGCTGGGATTGCAGACAACTGATCTGGCTACTCGTGGCTCTGTAGGAGCCATCTAAAACCCGGAGATGGACCTACTTATTAGTAATAAGTAGATTAACCCCAACATAACAGACTTTAGGTATTGACATACCATAATCACTGCAGGATTCGTAATGATGATGAAAGGCAATATGACGACCCAGATACTTCTCTGCCACATCTCGCCCTGAAAATCACACACAAAAAACGTGGAATTCACCGGTCACTGATAATGGATATAAGTAGTGTGGGTTAAATCCACACTTACATTCGGGATTGCTGACTCGGAAGTACATAACAAGGCGTGGATTATCTGCAAAAAGAAAGACCAAAGAAGAAAGTGAGTCGAATGTCACACTATCAGGTTAATCAGTAGCTTTATACAAGCCAACTAACCACGCATCCTGTCAATAAGCCGCATGAGCTGACTGGACATGGTGGTGATTTTGCCCGCCGATGCGGATACCCGGTTAAGGTCATTCGGGTTAGCCTCAGCAATCACCTTAAAGGAGACAATAAACCGGTGGATTTACCACAATCTGATCATTACTTTTCTCCTCCACGTTCCGTGAGCCCAAGAACTTACACATTTAACAGCATCTAGAAGCTCAGCAGTCTCCAAGACAACTTTCCTGACTGTGTCAGAACTACCCTTCCGGAATTCCTCCTTTATCTCCGGTTGACGTTGGAGATTCTAAAAGGCACCAACACCACCACAGTTTCATTAGAACGACAATTGCGACTGACTACGTGGTGGATATTTATTCTGTCTAAACACTAAATTCGCCAGGCTAACCGCCTCAAATGGACCAATGAGTGCTGTCCGGTGGCGAGAGGGGGCCAATTGAAATGGACCGTCGTCGGACATATGCGCACACTACTAAATGGAGGTTGGTGTGCGTCTTTTCGCATAAACACATGGTAGTGGAGACAAACAAACTGGCTCACTGACCGACGCAATGACCAAATTAACTTTCAAGTGTGGAATGGACTGGTGAGAGAGAGAGAGACCATCTATGATAAACAACCCAATGAAGTGGAGGCTTCAGCCTAGCATAGCCACAAGAATGTAGCCTAGTCAACGTCAATAAATCAACCGCCTCTCGAGGTGACGAGGTGGTGCTGAATTTCTATAAATTAAGCAGTGAAGATGTAGCAGCATATACTGGATAGCCTCTGACAATCAGCGAGTCATCAACGGGACGACAAGGCACCTCTTTTTCCACTTTCATCTCGACAGTTCTTTGCAAGGTAGGACAAAATAATTCAACCACGGCAGACTTTTTCTATTAGAGTATAACACCTCGTGCAGGCTTATTTGAAGTTAAGAGACTGTTCCTGAGTGTGAAAATCCCTTGCCACTAATACATCAATGTTTACCAAGGCGAAAAAATGTGACGTCTCATATCCGTGACGTCACACATAAGTGACGTAATGATTCATGTATAGGGGCGAGCTGCAAGACTTGGACAAAAACGACTGAGATTGGTTCAGCAAATTTGTTTACTGAATAAAGGTTCCTCGTGTTGGATTCACAACCACAAAAAGATAGGCCTATGGGACAGCGTCACCTTGAAAATCGTCAAATAATGGAGCAAATAAACACCATAAAATCGACCAACTCGCTAAATTCGCCTTTAGTGATGTAAATAATTTTGAATGTTGCAGAACTAGTCTCGAGTAAGTGTAACTGGCGACGCGGATAGGCAAAGCAGGGAACCTTCCCCTCCCAAACCGCATGGTATCTAGAATTCGGTGCATACTTGGGAATCTTATCAGCGTAGGCAAATCCACGTCAGAATAATGTCAACTATCCCCACTTCACAGGCTAGGTAGCAAGTCTAAATGTCAAAGAAGAGAGACATCTGCTGGGAAGAATTGAATGGCTAAAGAAATGCAATAAAAGCACCCATGTAACCGCGTAGACTTTTAAATCGCCGTGGAATATCGTCAAACCCCAAGCACTACTCCTCCAAACGGATCCCTCACCAATAATTAGGAATCCTTACTAAATTTGACTTTGGGTCCTTCTATCTGAAAAGAAGTGAGCCAACTAATGGCATGGCATTAACCCCAAGAGAGTGGATCAAGATGCACCTTGCAAGCGTTGACTAGGTCCACAACAGCATGTCTAGCGGTGTTGGCAAATATGAGCGCATCATCTTGTCTCCGCGTTGAAGCCGTGGCCATTGCCCTGTCCATAGTCGTCCGAAGGGGTCCCTCTGTGGCGCGCGACAGCTCATCCGGCGCCAGATAGCGCGAAACGAGGCTGGAGGTTGTAGAAAGTAGGGTGGTTGCACTACCCAGGTCGTTTAAACTGACCGCCTGTTTCGCCGTGGCCGCAGAAGAAGGCATACGATTAGCCAATTGACGACAGAGGTGAGCAGTTGCTATAAGAGCCTTAGTACCTCGCGTTGACTCCATGTCAATGGAATCCACAGACTTCAGGAGAAAAGTTACACTCGATTCCACACTCTAAAAGGCAGTATTTCAGCAGATCGAGCAAAGAAGTTTCACTTCCTTTTTCTCAAGAACTCCGATTCCTGATACTTACACCTTCATACGCCTCCATCTCCTTAAATGCCGGATCTGTTTTGGGCCGCCCTTGAACTTGAGAAGCAGCCAATAGGGTACTTCGGAGAGCAACAGCTGCATCTTTCGCGGCTCCAAGAATGAGGACCTGAGTTTTAAGGGAAATGACGAAGAGAAACACAAAATGCAAGCATTAAACATAAACCTCGACGTGCGTTAATTTACTATCCCAGTGGGAGATAGAAGAGGCAGAAGTAAAACAGGGAGAATAGCATGCCTAGAGTGAGTGGATAAAGCTTCGCTAATTGGATGCACGAGAGGCCACCGGAAAAAAGGTGAGAGTGTGGGAGGGAGGGAGCAAAGAGGGAACGGAGGAGTAGGTAATAAAGGGAGGGGGAGAAAGGAAGGGGAAGGGGACAAGGGCGCAGCTAGCGAATTCTTGGCCGAGCAAAAACGTGATGGGCAAAGCTACGGCACCGCTACAGCACTCATGCGGCATTTCATTTAAACATCGCCCAACGGTAGCATGCGCAGTTACACAGATTTTCATGTGAATGGAAGACGGATGCGCATACAAGAAATAAGTAGGTGGTTACAACGACGAACCGCAGGATTGATCCATTTCACAACGATGAGAAGGCGAATCAGATGTGAGGAGAGACAAAATACAGGGACAACGGTCAGATAAATGCTAAACTTTCTTTGACAGAAGAGGAGATACTAGGGATGGCACCGGACAAACAGCAAAGAAGGGAAGGAAAAACCTGAATAGCCACAGTGCTTACATGTAGTGGTGCCGTTAGAGCTTCCCCGTAAAAAATAGCTTTCTGACCTAATGACTTACATCAATGACAACACGAAAAGGGGATAAAAATTTGAAAGGGGGGAAGAGATTGACCAATGGAAGGTCACGCTTACCTGGCTATCGGATTGACCGGGACCAATGAGTGCAGCGCCCTGCTTAACCACGTCAGCCAATTGGGAGATGTTGCGAACGGCCTTTTGAGTTGAACCAGCCAATCGGGTTTGATCCTCACCAGCACCCATTACGAGAGAACGGGTGTCTTGAACCAAAGCGTCGGCTGTGCGATGAATACTTTCGCTAGAAGGGATGATGACAGGCAAAGAGGTGTTAGAAAGGTGGAAAATCTGTGTCGCCGGTTTTCCAGCCGTCTGCTTTAGGCCAAGACTGGATAGAAATGGCGATGATCAGACCAGGAGAATAACCAAGGAAGATGAGAGACACCGGCGAGGCTCGTCTTGACTAGAAATATACGCCTAACTCATTTCATTTATGTTACTAGTCACTCAACAATTTCTCTACCGCATTCAGTTAGACTGAAGGCACTTTATTTCCAAGACCAGACCCACCGAATGCTGATAAAGTTGCCTTGGGCCTCACGTCCAAAGTCATCGTAACCGGGGGAGAGGGCAGAGTATCTGTGATGAGCCTCCAGTTGATGAACATCGGCGTCATCACGAATGGGTGGATGGAGGGTTCCAGAGCTCGCAAAGAGGATAGTAGTGTCCAAATCCGCGATTATTCCACTCACTGTGCTTGCACCTTGTAAACAGGCCTGAGTTCCGGGACCCTGCATCTCCAATAAGGCAATCAGCTCCCGAAGCTGTAAGAAATGAGGTTACTTAAATAATAAAAGTAAAAGTAATATTTCATCCTAGGTCGTTTTTCCAAACCCACCCTATCATTCATAGCACCGGCAGAGAAATCCAAACTGCGCAGGTACGCAGGCGGCTTCGGTCCAACACTGCCCCTACTAAAAGATGGGTCAGGTCTCGATGAGGAAACATTGACAGTAGCCATAATGAGTCCACGTGTCGTCTGACCGAGGTTTTTCACCGCCCACCGCAGCTTTTCTGCTTCGTGAGGATCACGAAGCGTTTCACAGGCGTCGCGAGAAATCATACAAATCTCTGCGTAATCTTGCGCCAAATTCTGCACCAATCCTGTCATTTCTTGGCTGGTGGATTCTTGTGGACGTCGAGCTGCTCGAACGGTCGCTTCGGTCTGTTGCTCCATGTGACGAGCCAGTCGAAGGAGACGAGACTGATAATCGGTGAAGTGAGCGTCATATGGTGCACGACCGGGTTTGTCCACCTAAATTTTAGCCGTTGAAAGTAAGGTTTCTAAAATGAGGTAACAAAGAGTATCTTTTATTACAAAGTGCGACGTACAAGGGCCCTTGATTCCTCCAACACAGCCATAAGCTTTGCCAGGAAGCTTTGCTGAGATGCGACACCTTCAATGGCGGAGAGGAGTTCTTCACAGGAATCAATTTGGGCCTTAACGCCATCATCCACCGCTTCTCGAATAGGATCAGACTGGCGAGGAAAATTAAAAAAAGGTTTATAATTAAAGTAGTAAGATGCGCTTCTAAGTCCGAAAAGGAAGCTAACTCGGGGATTTCCGCCGGCCTGTTTAGCAGCAGAGATGAGTTGTTCAACAGACTCGAGGACGGTTCGAGTGTGCTCCACGTATATCAATTGGGCGGAGGAGTTGGGAGCACGTGAGGCAGCTCCAAGAGCGCTAGAAACGAGGCCTGGAAGGAGAAGATCCAATTCGCGAACCGCATGACCCAAACGTTCTGCCTCCGAGGTGGCACCGCGTCCTACCGACGTCGCCATGTCGCGTACAGCTCGGGTGCTTATGGTGAGTTGCTGTTGAAAAGAGTAAATACTCCTCACTGTTTTGTTTTAGGTGAAAGTGAATTTCAGGGATGGAAGTATCCGTAAATTTTGTTTTGATGACACCGATTACGGTGACATGAGCACCACTGAAGAGTGAGCATGGAGGGCGCTAAGTACAGTTCAAAAGGTCCCGCACATTAGTTCTCCCGTAAGGTTACAATGAGTCGTTATTCAGAAAAAACACCTTAAAACTTTTCTGGGAGGAGTCAATAAAACGAGGGAGAATCATCAATGAAAACTAACCTTCAAGAAGCCCTCTTCATTGCTGTCATGTCGTGGAGTAAAGACGCCATCCATCATTGCCATCTTGTCGCGTTCCAGTTCATGCAACAATCGACGAATGTTCAATAATGTGCGTTGACATTCTGCCTGTCCAGGCCCCTGTTCACTAAATCGAACAATATGGACTCACATGATACCATCGCTTCTAAATTAACATCAGTAGGAACAAGCCTTTAAACTAACTTTAGGACGGCGAGAAGATGCTTGGTGTTATCGGTTAGGTCTCGGCTAGCCGCTGTAAACGCTCCAAACGCGGTGTTTGATGGTTCGCCACTGGTTTCTGCCGTCTGGAGCATGTGCTTCGAGGCCAGAATTACACCCCTTCCACTCTCTAAACATGCCTGGCCAGCTAAGCAGATGGGTTGTTGAGCCTGAGGAGAGGGAAAAGTGTTGTCGGACATGCGGTTTTGATTTATTAAATTTAAGAGGTAAATACTTACACTACGAGCCTCACTGCTAATTCTTGCAGGTTCTCCACCAAATTCACTGATCGAGGTGATAAAACTCACTAGGCGATCGATATTTCCATTGACTGCATGGATATTATTCGCAGTTATACGACGTCCCTCGTCCGACCAGTCAGCACTGTGTTGGATCAGTTCACTCATACTCTTCACCGAGTCATCGGCCAGATTCTGTAACCTACGTCGCGCCTCCTGATTGCTTGCTTGGGCTGCAATTGTATTGCAGGCGTCGTGTAGGCTGCGTACATTAGCTGACATATCATTGGCCAGATTGACGACCTTTTCAAAATGAGAGGTGGGAAGGAGGTTAAGCCAAAATTAGCAGCTCACTTCAGTGCACCCCAAATAAAAGCAAATTTAGATGGTCAAAAATTTGGTTGGTCAGTCAACAGCAATTGTGTGAAGCGAGATAAATTTTGGGTCAGATTTGCATTAGTAAAGCCAAGCAGGGAAACCAGAACGAAATCCTGCCCAGTAACACTTACACGAGCCCGATCCTGGAAGAGAGTGAGTAAAGACATTTATCCTTAAACTGAAGCCGGTTGATTAAATAAAGTAGCTACTTATTACAATTAAGTACACAGTAAATTCCGGGACGTTTCACTGTGCATACCTGCCGTTCAGTAACCTCGGGACTCTTCATTGCACGGCAAATGTTCTTGATGTCCCGTTGAAGACGTTCAAAGAAAGCGATGTCAACAGGGCCGCCTCTTCCAGGCTCCGATGTGGGATGCGCAACACCAATTAGATAAGCCGCCTATGATCGTGATCCGTTATAAAGCCTTCAGTAAGAAAAGCTCACCTGTGAGGTTTCTTCCACCACGTGGCACAGACAATCCGTCACTTTTCTGATATTTGATGTAAAAACTTCGGTGTTATGCGATCTAACACCATCTAGAGTGCCACGAATTCCATCAGATAGAGGCTGGAAAAGAAAAAATTTGGTTTCAAAAATCTTACAGTTCAAAAGTGGATAATGTTTGGGACCAAAACTCACAGCCAGTGATTGGGCAAACGAGCTGACACATAGCTGGTATGTGTGTTGATTAGTGGGACGACCGGGGTATTCAAGAAGTGGACGCATGGCCTCGAGTCTTCTCAATTCCGCATCGCAATCTGCCACCCCCGGGACCACACCCGACACAGAAATACTCAGTATGTGGCTAATGCTATCCGTCACTGACCTGTCACGGAGAAGATTAGCTTTAAAAGATAATGAAACAATCACCTTGCAGCTAGGTGGAGTTTTTGTCTCAGCGGTTCCGCTTCAGGTTGACTGCAGACCTGTTTTGCGTCCTCCAGCATCTCACTGCTTCGATCAGAGACTTCCACAAGTCCGGTAATCAACTGTGGACCGGTGGGGTCCTTGGGTGACTTTGCACGTGATAGCTGCAATCCCTTATTCACCAGAGAATCATAAGCACCCGCAAATCGCACAGACGAGCGTCGAAAGTTGCTCGGGGTGTAACAACTTGTTAAATCTGCAGTCGCTTGATTAAATTCCACTGCAGCACCAGCAAATTCAGTCTGTGTCCTCTCCACTCGTGTCTCTTCAATCGGATATTCAAATACCGTTGGATTGTCCGCGAAACGGACAAGATCTTTTCTTCGTCGACCTACCAAATCTGACGCCTCCGACAGCTCCTTCTGACCGGGTAACGCTTTCAACAAGCACTCAAGGAGTGCACAATTGAGGTTGTCTCCAATGAGTTTGCAGTTTATTGCCACGTTTCGATTACTCTCCAGAACATCAGCTTGTTGATCCGGACTAGAAACGGTTGGTTGAAGAGCCTCAAGTTTCCGTGCCTCACACACAAGCTGGTAGGCGAGTTGAGCAGCTGTACGAGCGGCGAAAGCTCCGCTGCTATCAATTGGTCGATCCTCGGAGACTAAACAGCTACGGATGGAACGCGAGAGATCGGACATGGCGCCGGCAAGCCGATTGGCTGATGAGCCCAACCAATCCTCTCCTTGGTCACAATTTGGACTCTGTGGAGCTGCATAGTCTTGTTCCAGGGAATCTACTGCTGAAGTGACCTCGTTGGTTGCGTTCCGAGCATCGCGAATGCTAACCTTCAGTATTCGATAGCGATCTTCTACCTGAAAGAGTTCAAAAAAGGTTATTATGGGCCGCACGTAGCAGAAAGTGTCAACAATAGAGCCGAAAAAATGAAATGAGTATTCGAGGTTAATCTACCTTATCATCGGGAAGAGCGGTTAAAGTACCGGCTTTGGCAAGATCTTCCAGTTCTTCGGCTTCACGAACTGTTCGCAAAAGTGACGCCAACGCACCATCCATTTGCAGTTGCCGCGCAATCGGTGAAACACGTGCCAGGCAAGCCTTTAATGTTTCGACTGCAACCACCATTTGAGAGGTGGAGTTGTCTAGAGCACTTTGTACGGCTGGGTCACCTATTGTTGGTACCATGGAGCGACAGGAACGAGCCAACTGATTGCATGGCTACAATTAATCAACCAATTAGAAGCAGAATAACACGCCTTTACATTCCTTTTCTTTTGTCTTTTCACACACGCACACAGAACCAAATCGAAACGCACCTGAATGGCGTTTTCACAGGCACAAATCAGCTCTAACTGGGCCAAAGGATCCTCCGGATCACGACGAATGAAACGAATGGCACTGACTATTTTAGGTAGCAGATCAGAAACTGTTTTCTCATTAATCAAAATCTAGAATAAGAAAAATCAGACAGGGTCAGTTAAATACGGCTCATCTAGCCTCGTGTCTGAGCCTTCACCAAAGTACCGCCTTACATGGTAGTTATTGGCGCGTGATTTATTAGCAGCGTAACGGCTTGTTGTGATTAGATTGTTGGAGGCGCTGACAACAGCCCTGGCTGCGGCTTGAAGACTCCGAATTACACGAGCATTCAACAGTTCAGCTGCTGAAGCATAAGCTACAACGACTAGGTTATCAGCAGCATGCTTCAAGTCTGCCTGTGGGGTCAGCGAGTCCGGATTGCTTGAGCAAATCTACAAAAAAAGTTCCACAACAAAGTTATAAGGAGTCTAAATAAGTAGGAGGGCTTCAATGCCAAGGGCTCCACCTTGGCCTGATTGATGAGTTCTGTGGTAGCGTCGGCCAGTTGTTTGGCGGCGGCAAAGAGACGGGTCTGACGTTCTGGGTCCCCTTCCACAGTCTCTGCTTGCATCTTTAAATCGGATATCATCTGAGCAGTAACTTGAGACAAGCGTCTAGCAGCCGCAACCAACCGAACACCGTCTGTCTCCTGACGTAGCTCATCATAGGCCTGTTGGAAGAGATCCAACGTGTCTCCCTGATATGGCTGAAGTGGCACAAAATTCATTCGTTACTTAAATTTATTCAAGTAGACAGTGTTTTGCAAAATGCGACACCCACCCTAATTGAGCCACGCAAGAGATGGGCGTTAAGACGATCCAGAGAAGTGCGAACTTCTGTGGCAGCACTTTCAACCTGCATTACAGCAGAATCGATCTCGTGGACTTCGGGCTCGGAGGGATTGATAGTGTCATGAGCTGCTTGACCAGCACCACGAGCAACGCGAACAACATCGTCGACTGAGGTTGCTACTTCATAAGTTGATTCCGAAAGTTGTTGCTGACAGGACGCCTGATGAATTGTTGGTGCAAGCACCTAAGCAGTACACGAACAAAAAGATACAGATTTAACCTATGAATTCCTCTTCGTTTAGGCATTAATTAGCAAGCATTTCATAAGTTACCTTAGTGCAAGCAACCAACTGACTGGTGCAGAGACCGGTATTGGTCGCAGCCATGACAACCAGTTGTTGATGATCCAGATCCAAGCTGGTCTGAGTGGCCAAATTCTTGGCTTTGACCACTAGGACGGCCGTAGAATTGGCAACTTCCTTCGCCAACTCCAAGAGTTTATCCTATGGAGAAGAAAAGCATCCAGACATGTTAGGACCAACGTTTGGGTGGAGTCTAGGGCCGGAAACACACGCTATCAAACAGAGGGTGGTGCGTCAGCTAGGTCATTGTGTACACATCTACACGACTAACCTGATAGAGGGCTAGCAGATCAGCCTACAAGTCAAAAAAGATGAGGAGAGATGACAACCGCCAAGGGCGGAAAAACAGGAAGAAAGAAACAGCGAAACCTTTAACCTGCTGGGTTAGGGAATAGGGGGGTTGTAATAATAAGCGTGTAGGGCTAAACAGCACACAAGCGTGTTTATCAAGTATTCTCATCACGAATTCGCATCGACTGCTGAGGTCCCCAAATAGCTGTTGGAATGAAGGAAGTCGAGTGGTAAAATAATGACAACACAAAGGCAACCCAAAATACAATAGCGGCTGGGTCCCTACCTGATAGGCACGTTCATCCACCTCTGGGACGATTTCGCCCTCTAAAACCTCGGTATCTTGCAGAACGTAGCGTAGGAAATCATTGCTAGCTTCACCAACACGGTTTGCGGCCTCCAAAATAGCCTTCCGAGAAGATCCAGCAACTTGCAATCCCTGTTCCGTCACGTAGTTTACCGTATCCAGATTGTAGTCTGTCTGAAATGTGGGAGAAGGACAAAGTGAATCTGATATTTATTGTATATTTTCATGGGTCGATGATGTCTAATGATACCTGGCGAGTGGTGAGCGGCGTAGCAGCTTTCAGTAGTTCCGTGAAGCTGTCTGCAACAGTTCTAGCAGCTCCCAGAAGGTTCTGCGCGTTCGCTTCCGACTGGTCTGTTATATCGAGACGTAGTCGTTCATCTGGCTCATCTTCAGCTCGAAGGAGACCTGACTCCCTTCGAAGGACAGCGACACGTTTGACATTGTCCACGAAAGCCGGAAAATGTACAGTAACCACTCGGAAGGACTGCTGCACACGCATAAGGTCATCAGAGGGATCAGTAACCTCGGTAACACCGAAATGAACTCCTCCTCCCGCCGAGTCGGCACGATTAGCAGAACGCACAGCCTGTGCGACTGCTGCATTCATTGCTCCCATCTCGTCGGCAACTCGCACCTCCGTTACTCCCATTGACTCATCCAACCACCGACGGGATGCCTCATCGTGTCCCAGGTTAGCCAATACCCTCTCTGCCGGTGGACCGATGTCCAGCCGTTGTTTGCCTTCTTCCAATGCGTTAATATTCTCCTCTATAGTCACGTGCAACGCACGCTGTGCCGGCGTCATCGTCTTGCACACATAGTACTGCGTCTAGAATACACATACACACTCCCCCAGAGATGACTCGAAACACCAAAAAAGCTTGAGCCAAATAGATTAAATGAAACTCACACCACCGGTGATAAAGTCATCAGTAGTATCATCAACTTTGATGCGCCCAATTTCACTAGAAAGCGTCGGAATTGATCCAGCTTGAATATACCGTCTCTCCGAGGTGCCAATATAACCAACCATATTGTTGTCGTCATCATTGACCACCATTTGTTGAGCTGTACCATTTAAAAGGGGTGGTAGTGCCTGTTGTGGCTGTTGGAGACGTTGTTTTTCGATTGTCTCCTCAACTCTTGCCTGAACACGCATCCGATCGGCTGGTCCCACTGAACGGCGCTCGGTATGAACAAACTTGGCACTGAAGTAAGGAGGACAATAGTTGACCCACGAGAAAGTAGACTGATCAGACATCGGTCAAATTTAGTCTACAATGACATTATATTAAATCAATGGGAAATTGGAAAAAAAACTTAGTATTCGCATTAAGAAAACATTCTGATGGAGGCTTTTTCTTCGTTTTTTAAAGAAACTGGTTTATTTAAAATGAATTACGAGGGATGCTACTTTAATGAAACGAGTAGTATGAACATAAAGGCGCGGCTCACCGTTCTGCTCTCACATTCTCCTCGTACATTGCAGCCTCTTCATCGCCTTGGAGGCCTTGGTGATCACGAGCCTTCTGTTTCTTCAAGATAATGTCAATGTAGCCAGCAATTAGTTGGGAGATTTGTTCACCCTCTGCTGTCTGTGCTGTGTAGTACTCGTCGGGAGAGTATTCACCGAAATCCTGGACGATAAAGTAAGAACAGACGGCATATCAATGTCATACAGCTTCTTGGGCAAGAATGGAAAAAAAGTTCGAGGCATATCAAATGTTCTGGTCTAATCTTCTACTTTTCACGGCGATCCCACTCTCGAGTTCTGCGTTCCGAAGCGATTCGCCATGCAGAGGATGAGATACACATGGGTCACCGCACCGGTTTCATCAGGTAGAGAGGAGGGACCACGGGGGGTGACAGATCTCGCGATACAGTAGAAGCATACCTAACCTCGATGTCCTGTGGTTTGATCACTTCCATTCACCCGTGGAGCTAAGTTACCTGGGCACCTCAGATTCTACCTCACTCTTATTTCCCAACTGTATACTGTCTGTATTATCGGGAGACATGGGTAATAAGGATGAGGAAGGAGAACCACGCCCCCCATCTCTCTTTCTATCCCATCCCAGAGTGTGATGTAAATCTATTCATGGGTTCAATCAACAGAAAAACCACTCTTAACTGTTTCTGAGGAAGGAGTTTTTCCTGAATTTTTTTCAAGTAAACAGTTAGATTAATAGAACAATCTTCTAGTCTTTTCGTTTATAAAGAAAATCCAGGCTCCTAGTCATGTTTACTGCCAAAAATGAGCGAACAAATGTTATTTTAAAAAAAGATTGGATGGAAATTTCATTGATGTAAAGCCAAATGTTTCATCTAATAGCACTGCAGGAAAAATTAAATCCACCTCATCCACCAATCATCAACTAGAGCACTCAAAAAATATCAACCAATTAATTTGACCGAAGAAAAAAGGAAGTCTAAAACCTAGCCAATCAAGATTTCGGTATAGCAGAGCTCTCGGATTGGTAGAGTAGCTACCAGATCCAACCAATCACATCAAAGGTCGTATATTTGTGACAGATGAGAAAAAGGAATCAGAACGTCAGGTATTCGTGGCACTGCCATCGAAACAGACAGACAGACAGACAAACAGAGAGTGGGGAGAGCTTACCATAGTAAATGCATTAGGCGAGGCAGCCCATTTTAGGATGGAGGTAAGAGGCCAAACCTTGACCACCTCCTTTGTGCGTTCATCCAATCGTACCACACTATCTTTTGTGATACCCAAGAGGCGAGGAACCAGTCTATTTTTGCCTTTCATTTTTTCCTAAAAATTACAAAAAGAATTCCTGGAATTATGCCAAAAGTTGGCCAGTGCTAAGCTAAAACAAATAGATTAACTAAGGGGGTACGTAAACAGGATCCGAATGGCAACTCCCTTCATTTTCATAGAAGACTCCACGCCCTGATGTGTGCATGTGTGTGATTAAAAAAAAAAACTTGTTTACGCCCTTAAAAAGTACAGCACTTGGTACTCTGCACCGACTGTGAACGTGGTAACGCATCCACTTGGCATCTTTGTTTAAACCACAAAGTGGTGGGTGTTAGAAACGCTACAGTAGTTAAATGACGTTTATTTGTTGGTCTTTTCTTGCTTAGAAAGCATATTCTATGGTAAATAAATACTTAAATACACAAAGAAATATCAATATTTGGCATCGAGGTGAAATTGTCTACGTAGGCTATTTGCGACAAACCGGGACTTTTTGGATTACGTTTATACAACGCAGACGTCGGTAAATAGCGATCTTGTCCCATATTGAGTGAACAAGACGTCAGTCAAACCAAATCGGATACCTTGTATTAAGCTGAATGCAACAGTGGTAACAGTGTGGCCTAGATGACAAACCAATCTGTCTTATCAACCAGATCGGAGGGGTCAAATTCCAACACACGGGAGCACAACACGATAGGGGGGTGTGATGGACAACTCAACTGCTCATTAGTAGATTATTTAAGCGATGGCGTCAGGGACAACCCCTACTGGTAGACATTCCTGTGAACAACCAATATGTGGAAGGCACAGCTAACATGCCTCAATAGTCCCCGTTTGATCTGAACAGTCCTAGTACACAGTAATCATGATGAATAACACTTTTTGCCATCCATGAAGGTGACCTAAAAAGTGACTTACCTTGACAAGAAAAAAGGTGATGCCATAGGTCTTGAGAGATCGACAAAAGTGACAGTACTTGACACGAGCCTCAATGTCAGAGAGGCCATTCAGAGTAGCGTGCTGCTGAAATATCTTCTTCTCCACATTCTTCACCTTCAAGAACTCCTTTGGAAGGTAGTCCTTTATACTAAAAAGAAAGCGTACAAAGGATCAAGGGAAGATTATTTTCCATACTTTTGATAGCCAATTTTGGAATTTCCTAATCTCCTCTCCCCCCCCCCTTTTTTTGTGGGTGTGACAATTGAGGGAAGGGGGAAGCAGGCAGCAACTTTACGATTCACTTAGAAACAAATTCATGAAGGTAGTCAAACGGTGGTACGTCTTTCGCGTGTCCAAATCAAGCAGGGACTCTAATTCCTCAAGTGTGATGAAGGATTCCTCCTGACAGGTGATACCACTGGTGCACCGCAGACACCTATTTGATGGAATGGACTCCAAACACCATGCGGGACGATTCCGACCGAGGTAGCTCTCAGTTCACCACTACCGCGGCTGGCATCCGGCCAGTACATGGGATATCACCTTCCAAAAATCACAGCATAACCAAATAGTTGCATTGACGAGTCCTTCAACATCAAAGCTATCTTTCTGGATCGTGTGGGCAAACTAAAAAAATTCCCATTCAACTTGGACCCGATCTGCATAACGCATTTCAAAGCGGCTGGAGACCCCTTGCCTCATACCTGAAAAAGAAAACCACACTCTCCTTTCCTAGAATGGGGTGGGAGATAGAGGTAGGATCATGAGGAGATACTACTCCTTTACCATCCTCACCTTTGAATACCCTGGTGACACTCCTCCAAGTTCCTTCTCTTCGCACCAGCGTTAGACAGTCATCGGATAGGTGCGCCTTCATTACCTGGCACATTGTCATTTCTTGAAAGGCTAAACTTCCTACTTTCATGGTTAACATTTGAAGTTAACCTTATCACCATAGTGAGGTAAAAAAACACTAGAGGATTTTAACAGTAAAAGGACAAGTCGCTAGCCCCCCACATATCTCCGTCCCACTTCACGACCTAAAATGGGAATTGTCTTTCAGGGATGTTAAATCACTTCCGGAGAGGCGCACAACTATTACTGAATCTCCTCAGCTCGCCTTGCAGAGTCAACGAAGGCTATTCCAAGGAATATTTATTGAAGGGCGGATATGCGCACAGGGCCCCGAGCACGTATTATGGCCATATTAGGGTATGATTGAAAATTTACACACACATACATACATCTATTATTTGTTAGGCGCAGTTACTCACTCCAAATATCCAGATCTAAATTTGTTAGGATTGAAATTTCCCAGCTCCACTTGACACTGAAGCGCTGCCAGTGTGACAGCCTCCTCCAAAGTCACTGGATGCGTTCCATTTAAAATGGCATCTTTGAGCTAAAATGAAAGAGGATGCTTGGTTAGTTAGGTGGAAGAACTCTCACTTCGATGTCTTGCAAGGTCGATTTGAGAGGTCTTCCATCGCCTTCCATGTTGGTGGTTAACCCCATCCACAGGGAATGGATGGCGTTTACTTATAGGAGGGAACTCCTACTAATTTTAAAGCTTTATTGTGTAAAATTCAATGACTTAGTGCAATCGACCAATCTCCATAAAAAAATCATTTAATTCACCTGTAAATTTTCCCAAATTTCCTATCAATTTACGTCCCAAACCGTGCAACCTACTAAAATCCGGCTATACTGATAAGTTGTAAGTAGTATGTGGTAGCCACGTGCTCAATTTTAACCGCTTGGCATCTGAGGGCCGATAAATAGAGTTATAGGGGAGTAAAAAAATGCGCGTTTATTTCAGAGACACCTTTGAAGCACAAACAATACTTCTCTGTTATTTTTCGCCCTGACTGATGTAATTGCAGCAAGGCAAACGTGGTCTAAGAGGCTTTAGGCGGGAAGAAGTAGAATCTTCACACCTGAGATAGCAAGCAAGTGGACCAATCCTTCTTACTAGATAAAACTCCGCCAAGAAAGAGGAGATTGAGCGGCAAGGGAGACATCAATTCCATCTACGCACAGGTCATTTTGGTCGCCTAGACACCGCCAGATGGCAGCGTTGCCAGACCTCGCTTTTGATAGGTTTAATAGACCACCGAAAATGTCATTAAATGACTTATCCAAAAACGCATCAACTTTTGACAAAGGCAAAGGCAGACCGACGATACACACAACCACACAGAAGGGGAGAAGGAGAGACCGCACGCCAGTCCCCAACCTGGTTGAGATAAAGGCGCGGGGCCGCAATTTCGAGCATAGAACCTTCCCAATGAGCCCCGTCAAGGTGGAATGATGGACGAGACCTACCACCAATCACCAGCTACGAAGGTAACGGGGGGATCGTTATTCCACTAAACAAAGTACAGTCAGGTGGTATTAACCATCTTGGGTGTGAAAAGGCCAGAGTTAACCCTACACACAAGGTAAATAACCCGAACAGTGTATAAAAGGGGTTAGTTGGTCAGGGTATACGTGAACCATGTCCTAGTGGCCGCTTATCCCGTAAAAGTACAGAATGCATGAGAGAGATAGAGAGGAAAGAGCGAGAGTGAAGGGAAGAAGTAAATATTAAGACTACAATCATTTGATGCCCCGCTCTGCCTCATTTTTACCAAAAAGGCTGAACAAAATAAAGATACACACCTCCTCTTTCCTCCCCACCCTAAACGAATGTAATCAAGTCTTTCAACCAATCAGCGGTGAGTACAGACCTGGTACCTCGAGTGACCCACCCCCACCCCCCCCCTAGTTTAAATAAAGTGACAAAATCGCATTTCCCGTTGTTTTGTAGTAGATTTTAAGGTTTTTTGTTGGGCTGAACTTGCATAGTTAAAATGCCTACTTTTCAATGTTGGCAATCTATGAGGCGGTGGGAGGGAGGGGGACAGTGAAGCGGGGAAGGTCTGATGAGGTACACATAACTGCTGATTTACATTAATTGGCAAACATTTAATCCACCTATCAAAAGGTGTCCGGTGAATTGGATATAGAGAAGTTACTTAAATCCCTTTATTCTCAGTTGGTTGGCCAGATGCTGTCTGATGAGTCATTCCAATGCGATTAGCTGTATCAGTGATGGGGAGGGTGGAAGAAAATAACCATCCCGGAGGTGGAAGTTTAACACCTACACCACTTCATTCTTTGTACTTAATGAATGACATGAGATCAGGTTTTGACAGTCGCATGAGCACACAGAAAACGGACAGCAGGTAGACTGTTTGGAATGGGGGGAGGGGGGAGAGAGGGAGACA